>JAJTUV010001097.1:425000-937500 GCA_021653895.1 Mastomys natalensis | reverse complement strand
GAAACCTGTGGTTCTCAATATCTTAGCTATAGGTACAGAAAGAATACTCCCAGGCCTCTGCTTTCACCAGTCTTTGCCAGATGGCATCCCAGAGCTGAACTGCAAAGTGGACACAAGTCCCCATTCCTAACCCAGAAGCGATTTCTAGTGAACTGCTCCCAAATAAAAACTTCCTTTTTTTTTTCTCAATGAAGTCTCAATGGGTATACAAAACATTCTTGTTGTTTGTTTGTTCCTAGTCTCTTTGGTGGAGAAAGGTACTCTGCAGGCTAATAAAGGAGAAACATAAACACCAAACCAGCCTCAGACCCTTTGAACTACAATAAGTTCTGTGCCTGTAAGATATACTAAGACCATAGTGGCATAGTACTTGTGGTAATAGTCAATAATTGTCTGATTTGGCCAAAACCACGAGACAAAACACACACCAGACACTTTTTTGGGTGACCAAGAACCAAAGACTTTACAAATCACTCTTTTTTTTTTTTTTTTTTATTGAAAAATTTTTTATTTTTTACATTTCAGATGTTCTCTCCTTACCCCATTTCCCCCCCTCCCTCCCAGGAACTCACTATCCCTTCCCCCCTCTTCCCGCCTCCACGTTGGTGTACCCCCACCCACCCTCCCCTGTATCTCACCTCCCCACCCTCGAGTACCCCCCCCACGACGTCCAGCCTTCATGGGTCCAAGGATCTCTTCTCCCAGTTATATATAGCTCCCTTGCCTATATAGCTGGAGCCTTGAGTCCCTCCCTAAGCACTCCCAGGCTGGTGGCTTAGACCCTGGGGCTCTTGTTGGTTGGGATTGTTGCTTTCCTCATGGTGTCACGAATCCTCTCAACTCCTTCAGCCTTCACTCTATCTTCTCCATTGGGAACTCCATGCTCAGTTTAATGGTTAGCTGTGAGCATCTGCCTCTGAGTATGTCAGACTCTTGCAGACCTCTAAGGAGACAGCTATATCAGGCTCCTGTCAGCGTGTACATCCTGCCATCCACATCAACCTCTACCTTTGGTGACTGCACATAGGATGGATATCTAGGTGGAATAGTCTGTAGACGGTCCCTCCTTCAGTTTCTGTCCTGCACTGTGTCTCCATATTTGCACCCTTGAGTATTTTGTTACTCCTTCTAAGAAGGACTGAAGGCTCCCCTATTTGGTCATCATTCTTCATGAGCTTTATGTGGTCTGTGAGTTGAATCTTGGGTATTTCAGGCTTCTGGGCTAAAATCCAATAATCAGTGAGTGAATACCATGTATGTTCTTTTGTGATTGGGTTACTTCACTCAGGATGATATTTTCTAGTTCCATCCATTTATATATGAATTTATCAAATTCATTGTTTTTAATAGCTGAGTAATATTCCATTGTATAAATGTACCACATTTTTTGTATCCATTCCTCTGTTGAAGGGCATCTGGGTTCTTTCCAGTTTCTGGCTATTATAAATAAAGCTGCTATAAACATAGTGGAGCATATTTCCTTGTTATGTGTAAGGGCAGGCCTCATGACCAACAGTAGATGGCCAGTACAGAAGAAACTAGATACTATATCAGGGTCCCCCACCTTTTCAACTTACACATTCTTTAAATATATTTTATTACTATTTTATTACTTCCAGTTGTTTTCTGTTTATTTGGGTGGAGTTATTTTGATTTTTTTTTTTTTTGGTTTTGCTTTGTTTTTTGGCTTTATGAGGTTACTGTATATAGGAATACATGTGTCTATGACTCTGATATTTCTTTGAACCTTTACATCTTTTTCTTCATTTTGTTCTATTTCAGTATGATTATCTTTGTTTTTATCTTATTTTATTTTATTGTTAGTCTTTAGATACATACTTGTTTTCTAACAAGAGACTGAAATGGTGAAGCTGCATCTTAGAGGAATTTGGGCATAGAGAACCATAATCAGAATATAGTGTCTGATAAATATTCATTTTAGATAAAAGAATAATAGAAAAAGAAATGGGTCCATGCATGTGTTAACTCACCTTAACACATATGCAATATTTTTTCAAAAATATCTATAAACAATCACCACTTTCAAAACACTTCTTAATATTTAACTTGAAAAATAAACCATAATTTAATATAGACACAGGACAAAGAATTAATTGTACACATACATGTCTGCCTAAAGTATCAATTGTTATATCCATATTTATAATTAATTTGACAAGTCTATTAACATGAAATTAATATATATAATATGGAACTTTGTCTTTTATCAAGATATGGAAAGATATGCAAATATAGGCATATGCTTTGAAAAGACACTAGCATACAACTTTGTACCAAGGATATTGTAACAGTATTGAATCACAGAAGAAAACATCACAATATTTTTAATCAAGATTAATACATGAGCAGCTGAAGAGTGGCTAGAATGAACTCCAGTCTGACGTATTCAAAGGGATGAATTAAAGTGTATCTGTTGATTTGTCAGAGTAAATAATTAACATACAAGTACATATAAATAATTTATTTACACATAAACTCTTTAGAAAATTTGAGAGAGAGTTGGACATGTGTTCAAAATTATTTTCCTGTACACATACATATTCTAGGGTACATATGAAAGAGGGAGCACTAAACAAGGCAGCATATTTTACAAAGTGGGAAGGAAGAAGGGAAATGATTAGGAAATATTGTATACTATTAAAATGTTCTTGTAATTATGAGTTTAATCAAGTATGTAGATATAAAAAGGTACTAATATATATTTTGAAACTAACACAATCATTCATACCTTTATTTATTTTTCTCAAAATAGACTTCTATTTTGCAGTGGAAACATTGTACTTTCAAAAGCTCTTTTATAGCCTATTGATCCTTTCCATTAAAACCAGATCCAGATCTAGCCTTTATTATTGATTTTAGCATACAACCTTTACCCTGAAGGTTTCAGGCTAACTTTGTATAAGAAAATTGTCCAATCATTAAAATAGTTTAAATACCACAGACAGAAGCTTTAGTTGTTTATAGCTGCACATGGTAATCAAAAAATACCTTGACTTTAAATCCCAAAAGCTAGGCAAGCTGATTTTCAGCGAAACTGGTCAGCAGAGAAAATTGAAAGCATCCAACGGGAACTACTTTAAATTGCTCCCACAAAACACAGAACTTAGAGACGTATGTGTGTCAACACACAGTGTCCTTCTCCCTCTTATTATATTAAAAGAGATGTTATATTTTTAGCAGACTCCTTTAATCTGTAGTTAGAATTTTTTCACATCTATATTTATGAGATGGTTGTGTTACTAATTATTGCTCTGATTTCTTCTTATTAACTAATTCTTTATGTTACTTGATATTTCCACCGCATTTGGCAATGTTGATGCTGTATAGATATTTTCTCTAAATTGAGATTTTTTTTCTCTTAGTTGGAGGAGGGATGTTCATTATATAGGACATAAGAAAGACTTCCAAAGCTCAATAAGTAAGGATCGCAAAGTCTCAAGAAGTTCCTGAAATTTATGGCCCATAATGTATCTCCATAGAGATATAGAAGCGGTACCAACTGCCAGAGACAGACGGCTTTCTGATCGGCTGTGCTGCCTGGAAGTGATAAGAGACTTCCATATATGCAGCTTCCATGAGTCATCATACATAAAGGAGTGGAGTAACTGCTTTGTATCATCCATGAAACTGTAAGTAGACCACTCAAATCTGTTTGGATCCAATATACAAGATTCATGCATTTTTGTTCCTTTGTTTGTTTGTTTTCTTTCCAATTTTTCTTTTGTGTAACAAAGCTGAGGTGTGTCATTATCACAGAATATGAAACTGTAAATCTACTAACACACATGTCATATGTTTCTTGAATTAATAATATTCTCATCTCTGTTGCTAACACAGACCTTAATATTCAATAAGCAGAAATAGTAATTTGTATTTTCCCAATAGATGAATATACATATAAAATAAGGAAGTTATCAACCTCAGTTGCTCTAGAGCTGGTAGCTGACATTTAGTAAGCCAAGGATTCTTGCCCATGTCTTCAAGGCAACTCTGGATTCTCTCATGTCCAAGATTCTTCTGCGATATGCCCACAAAACATCTTCTAAATTCTGAATCAATTAAAGTGCATAATATTATACATTAATTTATCACAGACATGCAGTATCATCTCTTATTCTTGTCTTCTAAGTACAGTGAAAATCTTCTGAACAAACCCTTTCCATATTTTGCACTTTCTCAGCACTAAAGCAAGTGTTATAAACATGACTAGTAAATAAATAAATATCTGTAGATGACTTTTAAAGAGGCGAAAATCATTACTTAGGGTTTTACTGCTGTGAACAGATACCATGACCAAGGCAACTCTTACAAGGACAACATTTAATTGGGGCTGGCTTACAGGTTCAGAGGTTCAGTCCATTATCATCAAGGCAAGAACATGCCAGCGTCCAGGCAGGCATGGTGCAGGAGATGCTGAGAACTCTACATCTTCATGTGACTGACACTTAAGTTCAGAGAAAGTTCATTCAGAGTAGTTTTTGCAAAGGATACACTGACTTCTTCCTGGGACCACTGATGTTCGCAGAGGCACTCTCACAGCC
Organism: Mastomys natalensis; assembly: GCA_021653895.1. Lineage (NCBI taxonomy): Eukaryota > Metazoa > Chordata > Mammalia > Rodentia > Muridae > Mastomys > Mastomys natalensis. Next base: position 932,938 of record JAJTUV010001097.1, on the reverse strand, counting down.
TACAAGGCTACATTTCAATATTTGGGAATGCATAAAATTTTCATTACACAGTCCTTGATAGAGACTTAAGTGACTGATTTTTCCAAAGACCATTGCCATTATTCATATCTGCTGCAATTTAATTATGCCTTGTATCCTGAGATAAACAACAAAGAACATGTAAAACAGGAATGATCAAAATTTAAATGCCATTAAAGCAATTTATCCTATTCTTATATGTAAAACTGCAGTTCTATAATACTTTAGACATTTCTAATCAACACTAATAAGTAAAAACCAAATTTTGTGGTATAAATCGATTTCTTATTTTACATTTTACCCTGTAGCATTTAAATACTTTTCAGATCCTACTCATTCACATTGACCTTTGCACCAGTGTGTGTGGTGTGTGTGTGTGTGTGTGTGTGTGTGTGTGTGTGTGTATGTGTAGGGATATAGTTTATCAACAAGAGCTGTCAAGTTTATGTAAATACTGTCAAGTCTATTTGTCTACTTTAACCATGGTCTTAAAATCTTGTAATCAATACCAAGTTATTAGAAAATCTTATAATAAATGGTTTAAGGAAAGAGATGATTAAAAGTGAGGTGGATAGGGAATAGGCATGGGAATTGTTACAATTTAACTGATGAAATAATTCCTTAGATTATCTTTGGAGACCTGATGATGATTGAAGAGGATGAATCTCTTTACTTCCTCCCTGTTTTTTTTTTTTTTTTTTCTTTAGTGACAATCAGGATATGTTGTCTAAATAGTTCTCAAGGAATACTTTATGTGACTTTGGTCTTCCTGCAAACAGTAACATTATGTTAAAATAGCAAATATTTCACTTAATTAACATCTGCTTAGTTATGATTTTTCTCTGGACTTTATAATTACTTGTCAAATCAAAGATTCAGGGGGCTTGTGAGATGTCTCAGTAGTTAGTAATATTTGTTAATCTTGAAGAGCAAATGCATTTCATTCCTAGAACCCATGTTGGGCAACTCACGAATCCCTTGTATCTACACTTTCATGGAATCGACTCTCTTTTCTAGCCTCTCGGAGTATGCACACAACCCATACATGCACACACAGATAGATACATGCAAATTAATAAAAATAAAAGAAATATTTTTAGAAGAGTCAAGAGTATTTTAAATTGTGAAAATGTTTAGTCATACAATCTTGAAAGTTAGTGAGGATGCTTTGCTTAACTTAAACACAAGAGACTATCAACAAGAGCAGAAAAGAAAGAAAAGGGAATAAAAGTCAAAAGAAATAATTCTAAAATTAAAATAATAGACGGAAAGGAGAGCAGAGAAATAGGAATGGAAAGAAGACATCAGACAACAGGTAAAGGATCTTTAATTTGCAGAATGCTTAGAGTGGTATGATACTGAATGAATGGGTGACTACATCAGATCGATGTTAAAGGGCTCGGCATATTGACTTTGCTAAGATATGAACAATATTAGAGGAAATTCATACCAAATGACAAGAAGTCACTGTAGGTAGGAAATATGAACAGTATTATTACCCAAGATATCTCAGGAAGTCATTTAAAAAATGGAAAAAAAAAAACATGTAACCTTAGCCAAAAAATGTTCAAGATATGTTGTTTAAAATTACTTTTCAAAAAAAAAAAATCAAGAATGTACAAATATGGTAGATTTTTGTGGAGAAAGACACATTGAGCCACGAAATTTATAAAAATCCATAGTGAGTCTGGGATAGTGAGTCTGGGGTGGAATTGTACACAATTACTATGTTAGCTATTATTTGTTTTCATTAATATCTTAAAATGAATTTTTACTATCTTGAAAGAACATAACTGAAAAATCGTAGATAGCACTCCACTGGAAACCGTAGCTCATTACCACCAACCATTCACTTCATTGGAATGCCATAGCCTTCATTTCAAATTGCAAACCTACTCACTGGCAATGTTCTGTTTCTATTTTGTTGTTTCCGGTTTTGTTTTGTTTTGTTTTGTTCTGTTCTGTTCTGTTTTCTGTTGTTCCCAATTTGAGGTAAGATGGACTAAATTAAAATCCCAAGAGTGAGAGAAAGAGATAGGCTCTAATCTCTGTTGCAGACCCCCACGTTAAGCATCTCAGAAATTGGTCCCTCTCTAAAATTAGCACTACTGACTCAAAAAGAAAGATGAGGTAGGAGTTTCCCAGCAGCTGTTTGAAGACCATGTCCCCAAGTGTGATACTCAGCTTCCCAAAGCTCACAAATGACTGTCATTAAGGACTTACATCAGATGTCCTAATGGGCGCCTTTTATTTTCAGATTCAAAGCAAATCTACAATTACTGGGAACCCACGAGCACAGGCTGATTTATATTAAAACTAGCATAGTAAGTAAAGAAACTCTGTCTTGTACTTCCTTCAGAGAGACCACAGCAGTTTGCCTTTCTTCTCTCCCTCCAGGATCAGACACTTGAAACTAAGCTGCTCCTTGCTTCTTCATCTCTCACAACCCATCAGGTTCCCAGGCTTTATGTTTATGGGGCCTGACAAAGGGGGACAATAGTATCTGCAGCAATACAGATAGAAGCTCTTCTCTCCATACAAGTGATTATTTGCTTCTGGCATGATTGCTCAGAATAAAACTTGCCACTGCTATCTTGGATTTTCTGCATGCTTAGGAGAACAAATGTGAGGACTTGCAAGCTTAACTACCAGAAGAATATATCTGTAGAAATGTTTCTGTTAATCTTCTTTAGATTTTGTTTGTCTACTTCTGTGAGCCTATTTGTTCATTTCCTCCTAAAGTTTACCTACAAAAATACACTGTCTTGTTTTCTTGAATAGGTCCATATTTGAACTGCGTTCATCAAGGTTCCGGACCTTAGTTTTCTTCATGGAGGCAAATGCGCGTCATCTCCTTGAGGGTCTTTGTTTCTTTATCTTCCTTGCACAAGGAGATGTAAACCTTTTGACCCCGCTTAAGGTCAAAGGCCTATACAATATGAGTGGGCCTTATGAATACTTTTATTCTTAGCCTGATTCCTGGAATGTTCAGAGACACACTCAATTTCTCATTCAGATTTAAAGGAGGTGAAAAAGAAAACTCCATCACTTGTATGGGGAGAAGAGATTCCATCTGTATTGCTGCAGATGCTACTGTCCCCCTTTGTCAGGCGCTAAAAACATAAATCCTGGAAACCTGATGGGTGTGTGAGAGACGAAGAAACAGGTAGCAGCCTAGTATCAATCAAGGAAGATAAAGAAACAAAGACCCTCAAGGAGATGACTAGTGTCTGATCCTGGAGGGAGAAAAGAAATCAAACTGCTGTCAGAATTTAGGAGGGACTTGAGGTAATTGTGCTAAGTCAACAATGTTGTGAACCTGACGAATGTTATAAACACAGCACGGATATAGTAACTTGGGGACAATTATCTCAAGAAGATAGAAGAATATATTGTCTTAATTAGTATTCAAACGGCCCTTTCTTTGCAGAGACTATGAGTCAAACTTGTAAAATAACAAAGGTCGACTGACAGCCCCAGTGTACAGCCCCCCTTTGCCCTCTTCTGATCTCCACAATCATCACACCCGGGAATGCTTCCACCCACCACCAGCATTTTTTGCTCAACACATTGCTCTTTCAGATAGTTGGTCCATTAGACACTATTACTTAAAAAGTGTTCAAATTAGCTTAGAAGGTAATCTTAGCCAGGAGGTATTTGCATTTTAATGAATGAAGCTTAGTGATTGAGTGGACTTTGAGGGAAAAAAAAAAACTGACTGAAGTTCTAATTTTGTTATTAAGAGTGAGAAACCTTTGGGTCTACGACTAATTATAACAATTATATATTGAGAACCATGTATGCAACAGGTTCTGAACTAACCACTTCACACTGATTAGTTAAAGGTCATATTATGCCCAGCAGACAGGAACAATTAAACTTGATTTTATAAGTGGAGAAACTGAGGTTGAAAGTAGTTAAGGGGGAAGTGCAAGTCTCCATGAGAGAACAGAGAACAGAAATGGAGCCCTAACTTAGACCATTCCCCAAAAGACCCTCCACTTTTTATTATACTGCCTCCGGAGATAAGAACTTGGTAAAATGATAGCATATTTATCTTAGCATTTTCAAATATTATCCCTGAACTCATATCAGGCTTAAGAGTGATAACAATATCCCTGTGTTCAATAAGTGAAATTTAGATCAATTCTGGATGGATATTTGGAAACTTATATTCTTCTGAACAAGACATAACACGCAGTTCTTTACTAGCACTACCTAGGAACATCATTGTTTCTAAAAATAATTTCATAGACATCACAGTAAATATAATCAAAGTAAAGTATTCTACTGATAGAGCAAACATTCCCGGAAAGGTAATAGAGAAAGAAAAATTATATTTGTTTTGAATACCATTTAAAGCAGAATATTATTGGCACCACAGAAATCTAGAAACAGAAAAGATTAGATGTACGTTCTATTTTTACTCAGAGTCAGGTGTACCTATCAACATATATGTTCTCATGTATGTTCATACGATAACAACTAGTCCTCATGCACAACAAGGCCTCACTTTTATTTATTGCTAAGTTGATCCTCCACCAGCCTGGTAACTGGGGTGACTATGTGTACTAATTACCTGACTTTATGTAAATAAAAAATAAGCTTCTCTATCTTTATGATAGGAGTTTGTATTAGAGTAAGAGCCCATGGAAATTATTCTTCAATGGAAGCACAGAGATACTGGTATTATCTGCCTTTATCTCTACATTTCAAAGACAAAACCCTCAAATCCTTGAGAAATACAGGCTTTGTCTACAACCCTGGAAAAAGTCTTAGTGATTTATTAGAAGGATTTTTAGAGGTTTATTGTTGTTGTTGTTGTTTTTTTTTTTGTGTTTGTTTTTGTTTTTAGAAAAGAGAAAAAGAGTTTGCATATTCCGTTCAGTGAATATTGCAAGAGAAAATAGAGTTTTGCTTTTATTCAGCAAGAAGAAGTAAGCATTTTATTTGAAATTTGCATTTGTCAATTCAACATTCATCAATGTAGATTAATTAATTTGTTTAGGTTAGAATCAAGTCTGTAAATCTTGCTAAAATGAGTATGAGCCCAAACTTTACAAATAGGCCTATCATGAAAACAAACAATCATCCTCAAGTAAACAGGCATATAAGGACCACTTGCTGACTAAAAGAAGACTTGGTCTGTAATAGGAAAAGGGAATTATGTCTCTTTGATTCAGTAAAGTCACTAAGAGCCATTGACATCAAGAATGTGTTTTTTCCCCCGTTGAGTAAATAGGTCATCTCATATTTACTAATCAAGGTTTATTTGACTTTCAGAAGTGAAAATCTGATACCTCGTGGCAAGCAGGATAAAGATCAACTCTCTCATGGCAACGTGTCATTGGTGATGAGGACATGTAAGACCACACAACATCTCCATACACACCTTCCTTTCACTTGTGTTCAGTGAGGACCCTACTGCCAAGACTTGAAATAACTGGGATCCAAACATTTGTGGGTGAGGTCTGTGCAGTTATCTGACACTTTTTCTGTGTTGGTTCTGTGCTGTAGTTAGTCATTACTCTATAATATAAAATAACACCATTGTTTTTATAGATTATGGGGAAAAAACTGATTTAAGAACATTTTTAAATTTTTTTAAATGAAATAAAAATCAGTGATCTTTCTTAAATAAGCTATCCATATGTGGGCAATCAAAATTCTCTTGCTACAGAGTTATTTCACAGTAATTTAAAAGATTAGATAGAAAATGATAGATATAGATAAATAAGTACAGGCCTCTTCTGATTCTGCCCTCTTTCTAGCTGGACTGGAAGGAATGAAGCTTAGCTGGCTAGAAAGGTTAAACAGGATTTTCACAGGTATGAGTGCGGAGAAGCCTTCTCCAGAGACAGTTTGCAGTGAAACAGCTCTCCTTTATTGGTGGTAAGAAGGTAAAATAAATCTTGAGGAGTGGGTACGACTTTTGGGGTTAAGTATACATTATTGGCTGGGGTTGAGATACTGCCTGGGACTGAGGTGCTGGGAACACTGGGAACACTTCATTTACATGAAGAGGAATTCAAGGTGTTTGCTCTGCAAGCCCTTATAGTGAGAAAGGAAGTTAAACCTATCATTTGGCCACCAGATTACATGTCTACCTCAAGTATGGTGGAGTTGTGGTGTGATCAAGGGTGGTGGAGGTGTGGTTTAGTCAAGGGTGGTAGGCTGTGGTTTAGTCAAGGGTGGTATAGGTGTGTTGTGGTCAAGGGTGGTGGAGATGTGATGTTGTCAAAGATTGGGAAGATTTATGTGTGCTGTGACATATAGGCCCAGAGAAAGGAGGAAAACAGTCTTACTCCTGCCAGTCTCAGGATGAGATATTCCAGTTTGGACCTCACTCTTGCTCTGGAATAGGTCCTCTAGTCACATGACTTTCTGGCTTCACAGATAGATGATAGGTAGATAGGTAGAGATAAAAAAATAAAAGAGGATAAATGATGGCTAGTAGATGATAGATAGATAGGTAGAGAGAGAGAGAGAGAGAGAGAGAGAGAGAGAGAGAGAGAGAGAGAGAGAGAGGAGATGATAGACAGACAGACAGATAGATTAGGGAGAGATTGATAATATGCTTATTTTCTTCTTCCTAACAGAATTCTCTAAGAAGCACTCATGCAGAAGACTTTAGCAATCAGCACAGTAGAAGAGTCCTAGAGAGAAGATGGTAGAGAAATAGGTCACGCAGAAGTATAGGATTGAATATAGTAAAACAATGGATGATCCTCAGACTTTCTATTGCCTCAGAGTTTCACTGAAGACCCCCAATCCCAAAACAATATCTAATCAACATTTGTCTATATTCTTTACTGAATTGTAAAATATATTACCAAAAACCTCAAAAAATAGGTGGCCAAACCCAGTCCTGTGATTCCTAACAATTCTATCTTTAGTGAGTACCATCAGTCTTATGACAAGTATCAAAGAGAAATAAAATTCAAACAATATTAAACTGGTATAAAACATGAAATGAAAAATATGGTCTTTATGGTCTTCTTTCCCTCTTTCTGCTTGCTTCCCTAGCTCATAAGCTAAGTCATAGAAACATAAAGAACTATTACAGATACAGTGTTTGACAAGCAGCAGCAAAGATAGTGTTCTTATGTGCCATTTAAGGATGATTGTTTTTAGAAACTCTTGGGCTCCTCTAATAGTAAAGTAGACTGTAAAAGAATCCCTGCAAGAAGGGATTCTTATATCATGGACAAAGAAGATTCCAGACATGGAAAGTAAGAGCCGAGAGTAGAAACTTCAGAAATCTTATCTCAAACCACATAACCTACAGGAATGCTTATGGAGTATCTGTCTAGGTTTGTGTTTCTCTCTCTATTATTTAATGGACCAGACTACAACACACAATAGGAAGGCTCATCCTGTTCCTAATCTTTTCTTCCCATTCATGACTTGAAAAATATTTGGCTTCAGCAGACAGGGAAGAACGCATCAATTACCTATCCAGTGCTAAATTATGAGCCCTAAAAACAGACATACAAGACATTATGTGGACTCAACAGGCTATATTTAGGAATAAATATGTATGTGTATGCATATGCATTTGTGTATATTATATATCCATTATTGAAAGAACAGGAAATTAATTTGTCAAGAGCATGGATGATATATGAGAGGATTTACAGGGAGGAAACGAAAGGAGTAAATGTAATTAAATTCCAATCTCAAAAATAAAATAAAAAACCATGGACGATAATATGATTAAATATATTAAATAATGGAGAATGAAAAATACGTACACATACACACACATACACACATACAATTACTCCTTTTATGCCTGAAAATCCTCCCATATACCCTCCATGCTATCGTACAAATTCTTTTTCTCTTTTTAATGCACACGTGTGTGTATATATGTGTGTGTGTGTGCGCCTGTTTGTGTGTGTATGTGTGTGTATAAAATAAGCAAGGGGAAACTAAGAAAAATCACTCTAATTTTTTTTGTACCAAAAAGCACAGTTATGTAAGCCAACATGAGTAAAGCTTATATTCAGTAAGCAAATCGAGATAAGTATTCTAACATCAAAGAAGAAATTGAACCTATATTATATGAGTATGAAGTATATAACTTGGCTGTTGTAGCTACTTTTAAATATTCCTTAAGTTTATATAATAGACTAAGAATTTTGTCAAATCTGTCTTTGTAACATTTATTTAACCATAGGAATTACAAGGGATTGAACAGTATAAACTACATTAGCAAGCAAACTATAGTAAATTAGAATGTCACAGTCTCACTATTTGCTCATATCTACTTAGGAAATGATTATTTGCCAGCAGCCCTTTCTCATAAGAGCACTACCCTCATGTAACTTTTAAAATTGCTCATATCACTGCAATTCAGAAATAAGGTTCTTACCACAGAGCTTTAATACCTTTACTAATTGGATTTACCATTTCAAATGAAAAAAAAAATCGAAATTCTTTCACACATGTCACTATATGCCATTAAAATAGAATGTTGAAATCATGTCAATGTCAGCATAATTTCCAACTAAGTAGGCTAAAATAACCAAAATGTTCCCATAAAAGAAATAGCCTTCAGATGTTTCCTATCAAAAATAAACAGCAGAAAGGCATTATTCTTGCATTAACTCATGCAGCCTACTTTTAAAGATTTCACAACTACTTCTTTGAATTCTTGACTAATGGGAGCATATTTTGGGGAAAAACTATTTCTTGAAGTGTCTTGACATCATAACATCATTATATTTATTAGCAATCATTGCTTTTCATAATGACATTTTACAGTGATCCCTGGAAAATACAAAGTACAAAGATGAAAAATAGAACTTTAGAAAAGTAACAATAAGCCAAATTGAGAAATTCTAACTGTAGAAAGAAATTATCTTATCCAATTGTGTCACTTTTCAAGTAAATAAGAGAGGTTCAAAGAAATGTAAATAAACTAGTTTTCCTGACTCGTTGAAAAAGCCAGTAATGTATATATTTATATCAGCCATCTTCCTGTTATCCTGGTTGTCATTCGTTGAGAAAACATGTTTTATAAATATTTTCCCCAGTCATTAAATTTATTTTGTGAAATGTGGAAAGTATACTATACATCAATCCCTTCTTTGAGTAAATTATAGCAGATAACACCTTTAAAAGTTGAACTTGAAAAAAGAATCGCATTACTCAAACCAATGGTATGTAAAGCTTTATTTATAGTTCCTTGTCACACTTTAAATGACAGATTTTTGTTGATCCAAAGAAATACAAATAAAATCACATTGTTAATTGAGATCTAGCTTTTTAAAATATTTCTTAATATAAAATATTCATACAAGAAATCTTTCTAGATTATTATAGATTTGAACAATCTTAGCACACAAGATAATCTGCATAACGAATTGACTTTCACTCTAAATGTTGTTTCACATTGTAGTTTAAATTGTGAGATAATTTCTTACATCATTCATTTCTGCATGGTGATTTTAATTTCCATATATCTGCACTCTATTCTGTTAGTGCCCTCATATGACTAGCAAACACAATCTCAAACCAGAAGAAAAAAAATTGTTTGTAATCAAAAGAACAATCTTATTACCTTAGTAATTCAGGTCAGCCACGGTAAGTATGTCAGAATTTCTGACTAGATAACTCATAGTAAACTGTACTATGTAAATACAGTACATTGTTCTATGTAGAGTCAGATTCATCTATTGAATACCTTTTTTTCATCTGCAAAAGACATATGTAGATGTTGGCATATATGACCATGATGAAATCATGAAAGTACATTTCAGTTCCTTTGGCGACTGGACAAATTACCAATAGATGCATCAGACCTGATCTTGAAAAGAGAAGAGCAAATATATATTTGAAACTACTTTTTAAAATATAGTCAAAATTTCTAGAAGAATCACAGGGTGAAAATTCTCCATGATAAAGGTTTTCATTGTAAAGTGCATTTTTCAACCCATTGGTTTTGGTTTGTGTTTAATGTTTGAAATGATGGTGATTAAAATCAAAGCTTTGTGTGTATCCACCAAGCCATAATTCAGATTTGTTTTAACTGTTTTTGTAGTTTTGGGGTTTTTATTTTTTTCCACTTTGAAACAGTCTCACTATAATATGAAGGCTTTGAATGTCAGTCAACTGATGAATGATGAAAATGTATATTTGCAAAATGGAAAATTCTTTACTTGTTAAAAAATGAAATTTGTTTTGCATTTCCCTGATGACTAATGATGTTGAACATTTCTTTAGGTGCTTCTTGGCCAGTTGAAAATTCTTTGTTTAGCTCTGAACTCCATTTATTAATAGAGTTATTTGATTCTCTGGGGTCTAACTTCTTTATTAGCCCTCTATAAGATGTAGGATTGGTAAAGATCATTTCCCAATCTGTTGTTACCATTTTGTTCTATTGACAGTGTCCCTTTGCCTTACAGAAAGAAGCTTTGCAATTTTATAAGGTCCCATTTGCTGATTCTTGCTCTCAGAGTATAAGTGATTGGTTTTCTGTTCAGGAACATTTCTCCTGTGCCCATATGTTCGAGGCTCTTCCCCACCTTCTCTTCTGTTAGTTTCAGTGTATCTGGTTTTATGTGGAGATCCTTGATCTACTTGGACTTGAGCTTTGTACAAGGAGATAAGAATGAGTTGATTTTCATTCTTCTACTTGCTGACCTCCACCATTTGTTGAAAATGCTATATTTTTTCCACTGGATGGTTTTAGTTCCTTTCTCAAATATCAAGTTACCATAGGTGTGTGGGTTCATTTCTGGTCTTCAATTCTATTCCATTGATCTTCTTGCCTGTCTCTGTACCAATACCATGCAGATTTTATCACTATTGCACTGTAGTACAGCTTGAGGTCAGGGATGGTGATTCTCCCAGAAGTTCTTTTATTGTTGAGAATAGTTTTCGCTATTCCCCCCTCCCTTTTTGTTATTCCAAATGAAATTGCAAATTGCTCTATCTCCATGAAAAATTGAGTTGGAATTTTGATGGGGATTGCATTGAATCTGTAGATTGCATTTGTCATACAGATCTTTCACGTGCTTGATTAGAGTAACACCAAGATATTTTATATTACCCAAATGCTTGGAATACCCAAGATACAATTCACAGACCACATGAAGCTCAAGAAGAAGGAAGACCAAAGTGTGGGTGCTTGGGTCCTTCTTAGAAAGGGAAACAAAATACTCATGGGAGCAAATATGGAGACAAAGTGTGGAGCAGAGACTGAAGGAAAGGCCATCCAAAGATTGCCCCACCTGGGGATCCATCCATATACAGACATCAAACCCAGACACTATTGTGAATACCAAGAAGTACTTGCTGACAGGAGCCTGATATAGCTGCCTCCTGAGAGGCTCTGCCAGAGCCTGACAAATAACGAGGCAGATGCTTGCAGCCAACCATTAAACTGAGAACAAGGTCCCCAATGGGGTCCCCAATGGGGTCCCCAATGGAGGAGTTAGAGAAAGGACTGAAGGAGCTGAAGGGGTTTGCAACCCCATAGGAAGAACAACAATATCAACCAACCAGATCCCCATAGCTCCCAGGAACTAAACCACCAACCAAAGAGTACACATGGAGGGACCCATGGCTCCAGCTGCATATGTAGCAGAGGATGGCCTTGTCAGGCATCAATGGGAGGAGAGGCCCTTGGTCCTGTGAAGGATGAATGCCCCAGTGTAGGGGAATTTGAGGGTGGGGAAGTGGGAGTGGGTGGTGGAACACCCTCCTAGAAGTAGGGGAGGTGGGATAGTGGTTGCAGGGTGAGGGAAACTGGGAAAGGGGATAACATTTGAAATTTAAATAAAGAAAATATCTAATAATATAAAGAAAAAAGAAAAAGAAAATTTGCAAGTAAATGGATGGAGTTAGAAAAAAAATCCACCCTGAGTAAGGTAATCCAGATCTAAAAAACAGATATTGAATGTATTCTTTTATATGTCAATGTTTCCTACAAGTTTTTTTTTTTTTTTTTATATATTTGCTGCAATCCAAATACCGCAGAGATAACATACCTTGTAAGGGATTACTGGAAGAGAGGATCTCCCAAGGAAAATGAAGTAGAATACAGTGTTATGAGAAAGAAAGGGAAACTAGAAGGTAAGGATTAAATGGGGAAAGAGATGGAGAACAGGGCCGAGGAGGGAATATGGGGAGAGTCAACTAACACTAAAGGTAGTTAGTTATAAAGCCATATGGAAAACTACTATGTAGAAGCTTTCTAAGCTACATACATAAATGAAAAGAATTTTAAATGGAGTCACCACATATGATGGGATCCTTGGTTGTCAACTTGACTAAATCTGGAATTCATAAAATCAAGTATCTCCTCCATTTACAAACAGCCATGGTCATATTACAAATGACCCTCATCTCAGCATCCAGCCCAAACATATGCTGCTGCTGAAAGAGCCCAAGGCAATTGCCTTAGGAACACAATTTATAGTTCCAAGTATTTCAATAATTAAGGTAACTGATATTAAATGTAACACATAAACCCCTAAATAACTTAACAGTTACACTGCCCAATGATCAGATTTATCAAAGACAGTTTCTTCATCTCTTTCATTCTTCCCTAATGCAAGAATAGTTAATACAAAAGAGTGAATATGCGCTCTAAACGTTTATGTTTTCCAGCAATAAAAATATGAGATTTAAATTATAAATACTTTTCTATGTATTTGTTAGGGTACGAAATTGAGATACTTTGCTTTCACTGAAGCTATCAAATGATTTGCTAATTAGTAAGTCATTCAATGGTTTTAATTTTATTTGCCTCAATGTATTTATTTCATACTTGTCACATACCAACCAAACACCTTTTAAAAAATTTCATAGGATGTTTTTATCACCAGGTTTCCATAGATTCATTTCTTAAAGACACATCGCAAGTAGAACTATGTGGCATTTATAAATTTGGTAGAGATAAAAACAACTTTTGCATTGACAAAGATGATATATAACTCATCAATAAGACATTCCATACTTCTCTATAGCCCGTTTATACCTGCCCAAAGAAGTTTCAATACTTGCTTTTTAGGAAAGCTAAGCACAAATATGTAGCTTTCTGGGACATTTCGCAGAATGTGTGATACATGATTAAACAATGAATAGATTCAAAATCCTTAGCTTTTTTCATGGGTTCCCTCCTCTTCTCCAGTCAACAAAGATCTTCAGGTCACATGTGTCCCTAGATTACTCCTGCTAGAGGATTCTCAGATTCTCTCTTCCTCCAGTCCTCTACCAGCACAAGTTATCACCTTCTATATAAATGACATGAGACACATTTAACAAAATGATGACTTGTTACAAACAAATGTTTATGTCTTGCTATTTTGTTCAGTGTCTTAAGAATATACAGCATATACGTATTATTTCTATGAGGAAAGACCATTGCATAGAAGACAGCAATGCAGGGTGTTATTTCTCATCTACCACAACCATTTCTGTCTTTCAATGCTTCTGTAAATATCATTAAAGAGTGAGTGACTGACATTCCAATGGTGTGCAATAACCAAAACTCAAAATCTTTCTCTCAAACTTTGTCTGTTAGACTTCTCTATCACCTAAATGTCTAGTTAGTGAGGAGAATAAACTCTCAACCAAATACTGACTCTAATAGAGGTTTCAATAACAGTCCTGTTACAGTTAATAAAGCTGATTGGATCTCTTAATTAGCTCAACCATGTATGCAATATACCCCCTTTTCTCTTAATTGACACATTCCAATTTTCTAAGAAATTATGTCAGGCCTGGTTTAAATACAGATTTATAGATGGGATGCTTCATGAGGGAGGTTTATTGTTCTAGTCTATAAGCTTACAAAACACTGGGCATGTGTGACTCTTCAGATAGATATTTTCAACACCCAACCTTGTATTGGTTTAAGGGTTTTTCCACAGCATCATTCTCAATATTAGTCTCCTTGCCAAGGAATATCATTGCTCCTCAAAGATTAAGATACACTCCCTGAGACACTACCTATGGTGTACAGACAGCAGAAGCTCTGAGTGGCAATGCTATACAATAGACTGCTAGAGGCTCATTATAGGAACAGTATCTCCAAGTATGACCTCACTACACCTTAAACATGGAGTCTTTATTTCTATTCAAAACCATGCCTTGGTTTTCAGTAAGAACTAGTACTACGGTTTTCAGAGGATTTTTTAATCACATTGAGCATGTAGATCTTTTTTCTTAGCTTCAGCCAACATTCACGAGGACATGTTACTTATCTTCATTTCAACCTTAGCTCCATCCACTGCTTTTCTTCCTTAGCCTTAATTTTACCTATGTTTACAAGCCAAGTCAAGATTTCCTTATATATCTGGCAATCAGGCAGATCATTTTAAATAAAGGTATTATATTTGGAATTTGGAGGAATTTATATAAATTTATATAAATTTGGAGGTATATATAAAACCCAGAAAAGGGTTTAAATTTAGGCAATAAGAGAAAAGGGATGTTATATACAATGAAAGGAAAAAGGGGAAAAAACCATAGTCATGAAGAGGGAAGCCAGGACGGGCTTGGGATGTAGCTTAGTTGCAAGAGTGCTTGCCTAACCTGCATGAAGCCCTGTGGTTTGATGTCCAAAATCACATAACACTTAGTTTGCTGGTACAGATCTAAAATCTCAACAAGTGGGTGGGTGGGGGGCGGTGGTAGAGGCAGGAGAATAAGAAGTTGAAAGTTATCCTCAGCTCAACTGGGTAACAAGAAACCATTTCAAATGGGAAAAAAAAAAAATGGAAGAAAAAGTCACCAGGAACATACAAAGTCAGGGAAGCAAAGTATTAAATGATCAGATTATTGTCAACTGTGCTAAATAATATTAATATAATATTCTAAATAAGGTGAATAATGATAATTAACCTTCACTTTGACAATAAAGATGGAATGTCACTAATTAACTTGACAAGAAAATTGCAATGGTGAGGATCAAAGGCCAATTGAAAGAAATTCAAGAGAAAATGAGAGGATAGTAGCTGGAGGCAGCGACTGGAGACGAATTCCGAGGAGTTTAGCTACAGACAGAACCAAGATGAGACACAAGATGGCAGAGTATGTAGGATCATTACAGGAATTTTTGCTTAATAAAACAATAATCAGTTTATATGTTCATGAGAAGAAATAAGAAGATACGGGAGAAAAAGAATTCTCAGCAAATGATCTTGAAAAGAAAGAGCATTGTATATGGGGGCATCCAGCTTGTTCAATTGTGAGGCTGCATGCACAGTTTGTGAGCGAGGGTTTTATTTAACCAGGATTCCATTTGGCTCAACAAGAATAGCAATGTGAGAACACAACACAGAATTTGAAACCGTTATGCAGTACAGTGGCCAAAAGGGAGACTGGGGGACTTGACTGCATGGGTAGTTAAGACGTATAAAAAAAGGCAGAGTCGTACAATGAAGGTCTTTCTGGTTATTTTTCTGAATGGAGAATGTGAAAGTGAATGGAGACTGATGAAGAGTTGCATTCAGATTTGCAGGTTGTGATAGGACATGACAAAAGGGAGTAATGGTTAAAACTAAGACAAGGGTCAAGTTATGGTCATCTTCTTTGAGGATGATTGAGTATAAACTATGACTTTGAGATAGAAACACAAGGCATTCGAGGGAATGGTCCTCAAAGAAAAGAATGCAAAATAGAACTATTACATAACACCTACGTTGAGACTGAACTGTCAGGATCAGAGTCACATAATATAAGCAAGGCTCAAACTCCATTTTCAAAACAGAAAAATGACTTGAATATATATAGAAAACACAGACGTTCATGTTGTGTCCGCTAGCAAAATGAATGATTTTATTGATATCATTATACATGAAAACATGATGAACTGAACGTTATCCTGGATGTGTGTTAGTGTTTAGTGTCCTTGACTCTTCACTGTGTGAATGTTGATGTTGCTTTGTTAACCACACCTGCTTTGTAAAAATTAATTAAAGGAAAACTTTTATTTTAAAATTAAAATATAATTCTCTTATTTTCTCTCTTTCCCTTTCTCCTCCAACCCTCCCCACACATCCCCCAACTTGTTTTCTCTCAAGTCTATGCCCTCTACTTATTTTAATTGTTTTTATATATCTACTATATGCATATATTGTATGTAATATGTATATAATATCACATATAAACACATGTTCACACACCACACACACACACACACACCACATCCTGCTCTAGACATAGAAAGTAACATGAATACTTTTAAGGGTCATCACACTGTCCTTACTGACAGCTGGTTAGGGATGACCTGTGATCTGATTTATGACAAGGAAATACCAAAGAGTTTGCAATGCTCATAGTAAGTTTATTGGTAGTTTTATTTCTTTTTCTTATTTAAAAAAAGGCTTCTGAAATTGACGATATCTTTCATCTTTCAGTAGTTATTGTGCATGAATATAAAGTTTGTGCTTCGTGCTATCATTCTGAAAGTAAAGAAATACAAGGAGAAAGAGGAATTCAAATAATCACAGGTTTATTGTGTTTATCCTAAAACAACTCCTATTGAAAATTTCCATTTATATGAGTCAATAAATTTCCTTATTGTTTCAGGATGGGCTTTTTTGATGGAAGGTTTCTTTCTTGGATAAAATAAGATATGTAATACATATGCAGAGAAGATTACAAAGGTTGAAAAATTGCATATAAGATATAGAAATGTAATTGAAATTATTGCTTAATTTTCATTTCAAAGAATAAGGCATACTATGCTGTCTCTGATATACTAAATTATGGGATTGTCTTAATTCTTAGAATACCATATGAATAACCTGTGTCTTAATTGAGGAAATTAAATATGTATATATATATATATTAAACTGAGGACATTTATGTGTTTAGTATATAAAACATTATTTTTTACATTGTGAATAGTCAGCTAATGAAATAGATTTGTTAAGTAAAGCAGTAAACCTGGAAGTCAAACTGGTTATTATACAAAATAAAACTCTAATAATAACTAAAAATATAAATATACTTACACAGATAAACCCTGTTCCTTCTGAAGAACACTAAGAAAGATTTGTGGCCATGCAGCTTTCAAATGATCATATAAAGCTGAGGACACGAAGCTCTTGAAAATGTGACAGCTGCTATTTTGCTATTATCCCTAATCAATGATTAAAATAAGGTGGAAAAATCACCACAGTGGGAAGAAAACCAAACATGGCAAGAGGGTAAAGAGACCACAGCTGCTCTACTGTGGCTCGTTGAGGAAATAATTCTCAAGAAATGAAACAAAGTACTTTTTATTGGTATATAATTATATAATTAAGCATGTGGGTTATTGGATTACTATTCTCAACTCCTTTGCAAATACAGTAAGAAGATTAAGCACCCTTGGGATTGTTCTAGTTCCTACAGTGTCCTTCCCTATTGTCTCAGGCAAGCCAGTGAAATGTAAGCTGATGTTTACTGTGGTGCTTTAGCAATTGCTGTACTGGGTTTTGCATCCTTTATTTTTTGTTTGCGAAAGGGGCTATTTAAAAAAAAAAAAAAACTTGGATTCTAGAATGAAGAATTATGCAGAATGAAGTCAAAGATAATGTACAGCTAACATACAATTAAAAAGAAAGGCTTCATATACTTTTTAAAAATATTTATTGGGTATGTGTATATCAGTTTGAGTCTATGTGCATGCAGATATCCTCAGAAGCCAGAGGGCATCAGGTCCCCTGGAATTGATTTACAGGCAGATCAGTGAGTTGCCTCATGTGGGTGCTGGAAAGGTCCTCTGTAAAAGAAGAAAGTACTCCTAACTGCTGGGCCATCTTTCCAGGTCTGGATATACTTTCCTATTGTTACGAGAAAAGCAGATTTTTAGTTCTTTATTATTGCAGCACTGCCTTGCAAAGATTTCCTAATAATATGCATTTAAGCATCATATGTATTCATATGCATATAGGCATAGGATCCACATAAAATATTTTAGCCAATTTAGAGAAACTTCATGTAAAGATAAAAAGGTGTATGGTGCACAATGTATAAAAGCCAGCATTGTATATGTTATCAGCCACTGCAGCATATTGAAGATAAAATTAGATCCATGTTAACCACCAAAAATAAAATTTTATTTTTCTCTGCCACAATGGCTTTTCCTCCATGGATCCTAATGTGTAACTTCCCTCTACACATTTCTGTAAACACATCTGGAATATTTAAAGGGAGATGCGGTATTAGTTGTCTTGGTTATCCTGAAACAATTACCCATTTCCCTCTTTTTGGCTAAGACTGTAGAACAGATGTCTTCTGTATCTGCCAGCAGAGGAATGACAATTTTCACAGCGAGTGCACACCAGGGGCATCGTCACTGCTGGTGGTGTCTCTTGGAGTCTATGCTGAGGCATCTGATGCCAGATATCCAGGGAGCTGATGTCTGCGAGAACAGCAATGAACTGTGTCCCTGCTAGAGTGGCAATTGTTAACTCAACTGCTATCACTGATCTTGTCACCCCATTGGGTCCTTCAGAAAGTTAGATAAAATAGCTCATTCCCTCAATATTTTACCCCCTCCTGCCCGCCCTTTGCCCCCTCTCTCTCTCTCTCTCTCTCTCTCTCTCTCTCTCTCTCTCTCTCTCTCCACACAGGGTGCCAACAGGTCTTACCTTTCCTCATCCCTCTCCCTTGCTAAACCACTAGATTACATTCCTAAATCTAGCACCAAGATCTAATACCTTATTTGGCCACTTTCCTATACCTGACCCATTCCTGAGGTTGGTCATCACCAAAATCTAACTATAAAACCACCAACAGAACTTTAAAACACATTTGTCCTCATATTAAAACAGTGACCCTACCCCTTTTCCCTTTTAAAATTAACATTTGCAAAGTTATTTGCTGCTGTTTCTGCCAGATTCATATTTAGCCACCATGTCTCTTACCCTTGATTAATAAACACCTTGGGATTTGTGTTTGGAAGTTCTACTTTGTGTGTGGTCTGTTCTTAATCCGGTGTCCAGAGGAGAGCACCCCACAGTGTCCTTTCAGTAATGTACTGGAACAATGCCTTTGAAACTAGCTCTCATCTATATTTAAGGTGGTTTCATTATTCCTTTTTTAAAAAAAATTCTTTATTGGATATTTTATTTACATTTCAGATGTTATCCCTTTCCCCATTCCCCACCCACCCAGAACTCCCCCCATCTCTTCCCCCCTCCTCCTGCTCCTATGAAGATGTGCCAACCACCTCCCCACCATGGAATTCCCCCACACTGGGACATCAAGCTTTCACAGGACCAAGGACCGCCTCTCCCATATATGCCTGACAAGGCCATCCTCCCCTACATATACAGCTGGAGTCATGGGTCCCTCCTATGTGCTCCCAGGCTGGTGGTTTAGACCCTGGGAGCTCTGGTTGATTGGTATTGTTGCTCTCCCCAAGGGGCCGCAAACCCTTTCAGCTCCTTCAGTCTCCTCTCTCACTCCTCCACTGGGAACCCCATGATCAGTTCAATGGTTAGCTGTGAGCATCCACCCTGTATATGTCAGAATCTGGCAGACCTCTAAGGAGACAGCTATATCAGGCTCCTGTCAGCATGCACTTCCTGGCATCCACATCAGCGTCTTCCTTTGGTGACTGCACATGGGATGGATACCCAGGTGGAGCAGTCTCTGGACAGCCCCTCCTTCAGTTTCTGTCCCATACTTTGACTCCATATTTGCTCTCATGAGTATTTTGTTACTCCTTCTAAGGACCAAAGCACTCACACTTTAGTCTTCCTTCTTCATGAGTTTCACGTGGTCTGTGAGTTGTATCTTGGATATTGTGAGCTTTTGGGATAATACTAATCCTTTACAAACAAGCAGATGCTCTTTCCAAGGCATATCCACAATGGCTTGTATGCATAGCCTGGCCTCAACAACATTTCAATGAAACATTTCCTGAAATTTGACTTGTGTGTGTTAAAATCCTACTCCTTATTGAGCATGGTGCTAAGTCATGAAAATAGAAAGAGAAATAAGAACTCAGTATAGGCATTCAAGAAGATTATGGTCTATGGAAGCCATGAAAATTATGTTAGAAATTGTAATTGAGCTGACACTAATATATTACCTTACCCTAATGATAGAGAACAGATGAATAATAATAATTAGAGGAGTTTTTCCTGGAAAATAGCATATAAAATCTTAAATACACACATTAACAGGATTGTCACGCCAAGTACCACATGCAAAAATAAAAACCTGAAGAGAAGCAGAGAAAACATACTTTTCAAAAGACTAAAACCAAGAGGAAATGTGGTAAGTTAGAGAACTGGAGATAAAGATAATATACCTGGTTTCATTGAGTACACACAAGCTCTGAGTTCAGAGTAGATGACAGCATGCCACATGCCGGAGATTATCCTAACATAATAGTTACTCAGGATGAGTAAATGAATGAACAAGGCGACTATATCTATCTATACATATACATTATACATATACATATACTACTATACATATACATAAAACATATACATATACATAATAACATTCATAACATATATACATGACTGCCTTAAGAATTAATACTAAGAAAAAGAAAACAAAGAGAGAAAAGAAAAGAAAGAAAAAAGAGAAGGAAGGAGAAAATGTGGAACACGGTGACTATATACCACATATTCATGATTAACCTAATACATGGTAGTTATTCATGAAGAAAAATGTGAATGAATAAAGTGGTGACTATGTACTACATACCTAAGAATGAGCTAATTAATACAGATTAACACTTGGGACAAGGAGTTAATGAATGAATTAATGAATAATCAAATTGTGAAGATCTTAAAACCGACAAGTTTAGTGGCAGCATGACCATGAATGTCATACTATTATACTTCAAGCATCAACATTAGTTGATGTCATTGGAGACTTTAATCAGAGTCTCAACAGACATAATTCAAAAATCTTCTGCTGTACTGAGAATGTTTTTTATAACCAGGAGCAAAAATGGGAAATAATTCTGCTTATGAGATCATTGTAGTCATCAACTAATATAAGGGACAACTAATAACTATTTTGTATTTACTGTGAGTCTAATATTATTCTAAATGTTTCAAGTATAGTTTATGCCATTAGAGGAGATGAATGTGAATCATAAAATTAAGAACTCTCCTCAAGTTCATGGAGCAAATTAATTGGTAGGTACCAGATTCAAATCCAGGTATTTCTATTCAAGATTCAGTATCTTTAACTTCCTTTTTATATTTCATAGCACAAGAAAAATTATAACTACTTATTATCTTATGTATAGAATTGATGACAGAAAATTTCCAAGAAAGTTGTAAGGGAAGAAAAAGTAACATAAATTTGGAAGTGGATCAAATGAGTAGAATATAAATAAGAAAAATATTCACGTTTATAGCTTCAGACAGTGAGGAATTACCAAAGGATGCTGATTGTGGAGAGAAATTGGGACACATGTAAGTTTTAATATGGGCTCAGTATCAACTGATGATGAATAGGTACTTAAGATACTGGTTTTGATGGAAATCTGGAATGCAGATTAGATAAACGTCATCAACTTCAGCTGGTCATTAAAGTGAATGAGTATATACTCATTCAAAGACTATACAGTGAGGGGGAACGAATGTAATTATGATGTACATTAAAATCAAAAGTCCCACAAAGAAATAGATGAGCCATCTCAGTAGAGTGTGATGTCATAGAAGCCAGAGGAATCAAGTGTTTGAAGGAAGAAGCAGCTGGCAACAGTTTCAAATACAGCAAAGATGCTGAATAAGAAAGAATTATCCTATCCAATGGATGTAATAGCAAGGAGGTAACCAGGGACTAGTGAAAAATGGATACAATATTACTGATAATTTGAGACTTTTTTTTAAAGGATATACTAGCTGTTCCAAGTAAAGTTGACTTTTGCTTTAAAATGCAAGCAATGGATAAGAAGAGTTCAGTATAAGAGGAAATAGGAAGTAAGCATCAACTTAAAGGCATAGGAATAGAATTTCTGACTTGGACTTAGTAGCACCATGAAGAAGACCAACAAGTGAGAAGTGTGACATCATACAATTTCTGAACAGCAAAGGCCACCATCATTTGAAAAATACAGACACCTACAGAAAGAAAAAGACGTAGTCTTTACCATCTTTACATCTGACAGAAGGTTAGTACAGAATACACAAAGGACTCACAATCCAAACATCAGAAAAACAAATAACATAATTAAAAACTGGGTAATGGAACTATCCAGAACCTTCTCAAAAGAAGAAAGACAAATGACTGAGAAATATATTTTTTAAATATTCAGCATCTTTAGCAATCACAGTAATGCAAATTAAAACTACTTTGACATTCCAACTTATCCCAGTCAGAATGGTTAAGATGAAAAAAAATCAAATAGCAACAAACCCACATATACATTAATCATGTGACACACCTACACCCCTCCTCAGCATATTCTCCAAAGATTCTATTGCCTCCTACAGAGATACTGTTCCTCCATGTTCGTTGTTGCTCTATTCACAGTATCCAGAAAATGGAAAAAAAGAGAACTAACTGTCATCTAGTGGATATCTAGTTGATATACTGATTAATTAATAACTAAAATGTGGTATATAACGAGAAAGGAATATTATACAGCTGTATAGAAAACTAGAGTAATGAAATTTACATGGTTGGAGCAGAAGACAATCATTCTGAGTGATGTAACTTGTACCCAGACAGACAACTACTTCATGTTCTCTTTCATATCTGGCTACTAGATTTGAATATTTAGATATGCATATGTAAATTGGAGCTCCCAAATAATTCAGGAACTAGTAGGAGTACGTGAGGAGAAGATTTCAAGGTAATAAAGATGGAACCTGCATGCTATGATGGTGGTAAGGGGAACAAAAGAGAAGAAAGGGCTAAAGGAAGTGGGGGATGGAAGGACAGCATAGAGGAGGAAATATGTAGAGGGATAACTAATACCAAAGACCTTTGAAAAAGCCATAAGAAACCTATTACAGTAAAAGCATCCTAGAGTGTAAATTATGTACATATACATATATATAAAGGAATTTGAGTAGATTTATCCTAGAGTGTTGATGATATCTCACCATCAAGCTATCAAATAAAAGGATCCAGTTTCCAGTTATTTCTTTTACAGTTGGTCAACTGGGCACCATAGACATCCCTTCAACATTACAGGCTTTTGCCATTTCTCTTGGTTATTCTCTAGAACCTGATGATAAGACCCTATTGTTGTAGACACCCACTTAAAGGGTCATAGGACCTGGAAAAATTAAACTCATACTAATATGGAAGGTAAATACCTGTGGCTAGTTTTCATAGTGCTATAAGTGTAGAGAGGTATTTCACAATTTTACCTAACTGTGAACCTTGTTCCTACATTGACTTGGTAGTGGCCGTTGGTGTAACAATGGCACAAAGGTTATGGGAGTAACCAACTACTTTATTATTGGATTCAAATGCATGTATACAAGATGGAACTTGTGATAATGTTAACTTGGCCAAAATTTCCTTTGCTATCAAGATCTTAAGCACTAAAGAATAACCTAGTAACTAGTAGTATTATTATGCTAAATGGACATCTATTATTTAACTAAGTGCTTATGTTTATACACTTACAAAATAAGTTGTCTTTTTGTAGTTTTATTGTTGTTTGTTTGTTTGTTTCAGATCTCAGCTGAGGTGATAAATATTTGCAGAGGGTCTAGGTCCGTTCTATCCTCACTCTTTGGTAGTTGGTAGTTCAGTCTCTGGTAGCTTCTTGCTTCTTTTTATATATATATTTTTTTTTTCTTTTTTTTTTTTTTTTTTTTTTTTTTGGTTTTTCGAGACAGGGTTTCTCTGTATAGCCCTGGCTGTCCTGGAACTCACTCTGTAGACCAGCCACCAGGCTGGCCTCGAACTCAGAAATCCGCCTGCCTCTGCCTCCCAAGTGCTGGGATTAAAGGCGTGCGCCACCACCGCCCGGCTGTCTCTGGTAGCTTCTAAGGGTCAAGTTAGTTGATGTTGTTGGTCTTCCTGTGGAGTTTCTGTACTCTTCGGGTTCACCAATCTTTCTCCCAACTCTTGGTAAGACTCCTCAAGCTCCATATGTTTGGGTGTGAATTTGTGCATCTCTTTCCATTGCTGATGGGTGGAGAGCCTCTCAGAGGACAGTTATACTAGTTTCTTGGGAATCATGTTGAAAGAACGTGTAGAAAGACAGCACACAAACCCATTTATTTATCAACTATTTATTAAAATATTTTCTAAATGCCAGGCAATGCTTTGGATGTAAAGAAAGGATTCTTTTGCTTATGTAATTTATATTGTAAGCTAATAAACAACTGAATTTTAGACAAGCAAAAAAGAAAGACAGACAGCATGAGATACAAGTTGTAGACATCTGCATTAAAATGGTGAAAATCTAAGCTTGACAGAGCCATTTCATACAAGAACTCACAGTGAATATGAACTTAAAATTCACAAACTTTACGACATCAAGCCATACAGAGCATACAAGCATGATTAAAGTCTTCATCCATAGCAGAGAATCTATTGGCAATTGTAAGTTGCTGAAGTCAGGAGAGTAAGTTTTCTGCAGGGCCTCAGCCCATAAAATTTTGCCTATGCTCCAATAGATGGTCCTATACCAATGTACATACAGGTAATACTAACTGGCCTCTGAGGGTTTAAAGTTAAAAGAGAGTGAACACATGATATGTATAGGGAAAATCATGGTGGGGCAATAAAGTAGGAACTGGAAAAGAGGGAATAGTGGGTAGATTTGATCAAAAACACTTTATAAGCAGGGATGAAATTCTCATACAATAAAACAGTGAGGGAAAGAAAAACAAGGTTAGACTTACTCGGAGAGATCTTTGGTTTTCAAGAAGTAGGAATCCATCTTACCTATCTTAAAAAAAAAATTCTGGGAACATTTAAAACACTTTAAGTATTTCAATGTACTCCTAGACAGACCCAGAACTTACACATCTAAGAAGGAAGTAGTACCAAGTTTTTATAGTAGCCACTGATGGTGTTGATCTCTCAGAATGCAAATCTTTATAATCCTCTTCCTGTGTATACGCAGGATGGATTTAATGACTCGATTTTGATAAATAAAAAGTGACTAAGTAATAGAATTCCATTTCCAATATTAAATTTAAATCACTCTAACAATGATGCCTATCTTGATATGTATCTCTCTCCTCCCCCAACCCCCATCATCTGTTTTCTCATCTTTTACTTAGGAGGATAGCAGCTAGCATGTCATATGTGGCCACAAATATGAGGGGGATAAATAGAACACTGTTCTCTTCAGCTAAGCCAGTATACAGATTTACAGATAAGAGAAAAATCCATCTAAGGAGCTAAACTTATGAAACTATATTTTAGAATCTTGCTCTCCACCTCAATCTGATTTACATAGAGGCTTAGGGGTGATATTACAAAATAATGAGACTTCAGAGGACCTCAAGGGAGAGGGGCTATGTGCTATTTGAATATAGTAAAGTCATGAAACATTGGTATAGTACCATCCACTAAAATAGCACTTTTTGTTGTCTTCCTCCTTGTAGGCATGGGCTTTGGAACGCCTTCTTCTCATAAGGAGAGGTTAACTTTAATAACTATAATGAATAAAATAGAGCAACAATGATCTGAAAAAAGTTATAAGACTGAAAGAAGACTGAGTTTTACCTTGTATTGCCCACATCTTTGTATCTTAAAACCCTTGGGAAAGGATCTACAGGAAGTAGGTAGTACCCCCATGGACAGACACATATGACAAGAAAGTGAAATACCAAGAGAAGACTTAGGATCCACAGCAGCCTAATAAGTGACATTAGAAACACCTCTGGCCATCAAACCATGCAATGACTACAATTGGAATCAGTCTCCTGACTGCTGCAGCACAGAAAGATCCTGGAGGACTCCCAAGTCCTTATTTGGATTCTCATTCTACAAAACAACAGATACACTCTGTATCATTTTATTATGCCATCATGTTTTTGAATGATTTGTTATAATAATAAATTAAAGCAAGTAGGAGCAAAGGAGTATAACTGAACATGTTCTCTGCCTTCTGTACTCTTCTGCAGTCTCTGTCTCTGAACATCATGGGAGAAAACACAAAGACTACAGGGCTCAAAATCTTTGAGAACTCTATGGCTACATACCAGTTGTCAACTTTGGTAATATAATGCATGATTAGTAGAAAAGGACCACATGATGCAGTCACAACTGTTGTAGTAAATATTTAACCTCAGTTGGGGTTTTGACCCTGCTTTTAATTATTAAGTTCCCAGATAAAAAACACAAAACATACATAGATTGATAGATAGATATAAATAGATATAGAGATATAAATAGAGATATAAGATATAGAGATATAGAGATACAAAGAGTTATAGAGATATTCCTCAATTATCCCTAGAACTGAGCAGATATCTACCCTAAGCTATTATGTCTACTTCCCGGCCAATAACCTCAAGTTATAACTTGCCGTGTTCCATCTGGGCAGCCCTTCAATTCAATTGGACAGGCATATTTTTATGATTCCTACCCCATATATTCAACTAATAGTTTTAAATTAAGGAGCAAGGTCACAGAGCAACACTTTGTATATGTTTGGATTCTCTGGTCCCTGGAGGCAGCCAGCCCTTGGAGTCCAGTATTTAGGATTACAATACATAGCAAAAGACAAAACCTCAACAAACTACAGTTACTGTACCTAATAGAGCAGTACATAGGCAGTTATAGGGAGTCATTAAAAATCAAACACAAATAATATAACCATATATATTTTTAAAATTAATTTATTTTGTGAACGTGCATGGATGTGTGTGTGTGTGTATGAGAGAGAAAGAGAGAGAGAGAGAGAGAGAGAGACAGAGACAGAGACAGAGACAGACAAGATAGACAGAGACAGACAGAGACAAGAAAGAGAAAGATAGAGTATGTATGAATAGATTCTACAGAATTTATAGATGTCAAAGGACAACTACTGGAAGCTAGTTTCCTTTCTGTACTCTGTGGGCTTCAAGAAAGCATATTATATTGCTTTATCTGCTAAATCATCTTACCAACACTAGTGAGCATCGATTTTTAAAGGATGTTCTATCAGGAATGCCTTATAAGCTTGTTTTTACAATTTATGTTACCAGGATTTACAAATACACATTAGGCTGAAATTTCTATATTTTCCAAGAATGCAGCTTTCACTGTGAAATGTAAGTGATGTTAGATCATTCAACTGTGAGGTTTATAATTGCTTTTTACATGCCTGGGGAAACACTTGAAATCAGAGATCATTGTCATTTTCTAAAATATATGACACAATGGTATACTAATCATTCATGATACAAGTTTCAGAGCCAAAGGTACTTCCTCCAAAGATTACGTGGAAATTATAGTAAAATTAAGCAGGAAATGGACTTTTATATTGAATGCCTGAAGGCAACAACTGAGGAGCTAATACATCTATTAAAAGTCATCTATTTACAATCATGCAAATAACATACATGAAAAATAAAGCATTTCTATACAACAAAGCCAACACCCATATCTATTCAAAGACATAAAGGTATCCAATGACCTAATTGAAACTTGATACTTTTAAAGGACTAAAGGGTATAGAAAAACTGAATTATAACCACATAAAAATATGGTTAGAGGCAGAAAAGGGAGCATTTGATTGAAGTATAACCTTCTTGCTTCACAAATTTGAAATAGAGAGAACAATAAAACCTTAGGTGAGATAAAAGTAAAAATATATGATTAAAAGAAAGGGGGAGCTAATAACTACCACAATGTTAAAAATGGTTGTTTTTAACTTTAAATTGACTTTGTATTTCTTTTTCATGGTATGCACATACTCATTTATTTATTAGATATACATTAAGGCTTCCTTTATGTCAGTTCTCCAGATAAATTATTAAAACAGCAGGATGCTATCCCTACCCTACTGGTGTATTCTGAATTTCCCCCTTAAAACAAATATCTTTATTCTGAAAATCCATCAGCCCTGAGCAAAAGAAGGAAAATGGAATTGTGGGCAATATTTTGTAAATGTTGAAACGTGTCTGGGAGTAAAGTATTTTCTCATGCTGTATCATTGATGGCAAAATATCTAGCACACAGCAGATTAGGGAGTGCAAATACTGTGGGTATTACTGAGTTATTCTTAGGAATTAAGCATTCAGGAAATGGTGCTGTTTATATTTAGATACCTTAGGGAGACTCCACTGTTTGAAAACCTAATTGCACTAAATCCTGTTTACAGAGAGCAGACAAACACAGTGTACACCATCACATTCACAACCTGATTTTTAACTGTTTTTCACTCAAAAGATTTCATATTTATTTTTAACAAGCTAGTCTGCTATTTTCTCAGAGAATCACACATACATGAACAAAGGAAATAAAATGGGAATAAAATGGGATTTGGGCAGTGATGGTTGACTTTATTTTTGGTAAGTTATGCTATTTTGCTGCCTTCCTACTTGGGGTTTATATTTTAATGTTGTAAAAATCAAATACAACAGAGAAGAGAAATAATTTCCATGTATATATTAATCAACCTTTGGAAAGGAAATAAAAGTAAGGAGTATGTAGGCATAAAGTCTTTGCAACCTACTTTTAATAAGGATTCAACCTCTCTTCTATCCTACCACCCAGCAAAGATATTGGAAGAGAAAAGTTATTAGGATATGGGGAATGTAGACCTGTTCAGCAATAGTTATTTAGGGATTATCTTGATCTTCTTTGGCAGCAATTAAGTCCTGTAGTATGCACTAAGTACGATTCAGCAGCTACAGACTAGTCCTCTAGGGACACAGACACCAGGCATGAATCAGAAGCTACAGTCCAGTCCTTTCAGACGAGATCAGGCATGTTCAGGGTGGTATGACCATAGATATCCAGTCCTTTCAGCAAACAGATACCACACAGCTGTAGTTCAATCCTGAAGAAACTGCCAGGCTCGCCCACCAGCCTAAGGCAGGGCTGCAGAGGCAGCAAGCTGCCACAGGAACTTCACAGCAGTTCTTGAGTGAGTTTCTTGCAATGGCAGCATTACCACAAGCTGAGCTCAACAACACTACATAAGGCAAACCAATTCATGTGTGTCTTCAGTGAAGAATAGCAAGGTGGAACAACCCAAACCAATGCTCAGTGCTTGTCTCTGACAGTCTGTGGGGTCATATTTATACTCCTTCATCAAGCATGCTTTTACATGTCTGATATATCCAGACATTCTTTCACCTGTGTCTGATTCAGGAAAACAGCCTTTCATGTGTTTGATTTAGCAAGATATCCTTTCACCTGTATGCCCCAGCAAACCATCATTTGACATAACTAACTTTCCAAAGAAACTAGAAGTTTCCACTTTAGAGACAAATAAAACCCACTCAAGACGTTATCACTAAATTACAAAGAGGTTATTAAATACCAAAGCTATTCAGTTTATTTCATTTATTCTTTCAGTTGTTATTTGGAACCTGGAATATATTCAGTGCTCAAAGTAAACATAGTTATGTGTCTTTAGTGATGTCACAGCAAATATCCCCTTTTTATCCAATTCAATGTAAGAAGGAAAAGACAGACACACATGCCCACAGACATTGATGAGTATAATCCAGTTAGTGTAAATACTTCGAAGACAAGCACAAGTAAATTGATAGCAATGCTGTATCATAGGAGAGAGTTGTGTATGGAAGATCTGTGTGAGATGAAGAAATGCTCTTGGAGGAAAACATTAAAAGAAGTAGCTCTTGAGGAAAGAGCCTTCGAGAAATAAAATTCAGTTTTTCACAGACTAAACAATTATAGGGATGGCATAGCTATCAAACTGCAAGAAAGGAATATAGAGAGCAAAGAGAAAAAGCTGGTCAGAGAAGGAAAATATGATACAACATGAACGTCTACAACAGATAACACAACAATGCAAGATTTCCTTGGCCATCTGAAAGAGCTTTAGAATTTATCATATGTGCAGTGAAATGCCTTTGAGCATGATATGGACATCCTATCATTACTGTGTAGCAAAACTGACAATTCGACTTTCTCCAAGTCAGACTCCTTTTAGATTCCTCTCCCCAACTCTAAAATTTTCGATCTTCCAAATCTCTTTATGGGATGTGAAAAATCAAGATTACATCCTCCTTGAAAGAGGAAATACTGTGCTTGTTGTCTGTGAAAGTATCTTTTTATTTGGTTGATATAATTTTCATCTCAGAGGCTTACTGCTGGATAAACACACTCTTTCCATTTCTTGCTAACTCTGGCTAGCTGATTCAACTCAACTGTTCAGGCCCAAACTCCTCTCCAAACTGACTGATTCAAACTGGCTTCTTTCAGCTTCTCTCTGAATTGCTTTGCTTGGCCTCAAACTATCTCTGGCAATTTAATCGTATAGCTCCTTCCGATTCTTTGACTTCATCTGCCACTTCTGACCTGTACCGCACAAACTGTACAAACTGAATGGAACTCAGGAACAAACTCAACTATTCTCAACTGCACTGCATGAAATGCATGGACTGAACAGATTCAACTCCACTGTACTGAACTCAACTGACTGTTTTAGCTCTCAAACAGCCGTCTCTCTTTCCTGTCTGTTCTCATGATTGTTGGGCATACCCTATCAAATCTCTGTCAAATCTTTCTCTGATTTGTCATTTTGTCTGCCTCTTGAGGCTTGGGGTTCATATCTTAACTTCTCAAATGGCATTGCTTGGGATGAAAGGTGAGTGCTAAGGGCATGTCTGTATTCCAGCCAGTGGAATTAAAGGTTCATGGCATATCTTCATTTATGATGATCACATAGACATAGAAGGTCTTTGGATATGATCAGAACACCCATGTTGCTGAGTTAACATTCCTCTATAGCTGTCTTGACACAGAAAGCTAAACAGGTCTTGTGCTGGTAACCATGGCTGCTGAGGGTTTATGAGTTCAACGTCCCTGTCATGTCCAGAGGATATTATTTTGAAGCAGCCTTTCCATACCTCTGGCTTTTCAAATCTCCCCACCTCCTTTTCTGTGATATTCCAAGAGCCTTGAGGGTTACAGCATATGATATAGGCATACTAATTAGGGCCAAACTCTTTGAAGATACTTTTTTCTCAACTTTTGCCAGTTGTGGGCTTCTCTATTAATTGCCAACCACATATTACATTCATGTATGAAACAACTAAAAGATAAAGTTTTCTAAATTTAAAAACTAAAACTAGAAATTTTTGTACTTGAATTTTACCTTTTGTTCTATCACCAACCTGTTCACAGACATGTGCAGACTCTAAAGCATCTCTAATTAATTAGCATCTCTAATTCTATCCTGGTGTAAGGTACAAATAAAAGAAGGTTAGATTCTTAGACTAATCATAGAATATTTATTTTATGTGATATTCCTCACTAACGACTCATTCATAGACAAGGGAATTGAGATATAGAGGAAGAATTTGTCCTGAATGAGGTATCAGGAAAAGGCAGCATGTATAGTACAGTATCAGTTTGAAACATGCGCTAAGAATATCATCTTGCCTTTAAAATTAAGTTGTACATAATGGTGCATTTTGACATAATAGGTATACTTTCTATTAATTGTTTGACTTTTTATCATACTCCCTTTGTCACTCCAACTCATACAAGGGATAAAGATACCTACTTTATGCCTAAAATAATGTCAAAGTTTTATAAGTACGTTTGTTCAATATCTTGCAAAAGTCTTACTTCAGTGATGGGTGGAGTGAGCATGGATATTTTACATGTAAATTATATGTGAGTGAAGCTGTGAAGGACAGTATACCTTAAAGCTTACACTTGAGCTTTTAAAAAAAAAATGGATACTTTATTTACATTTCAGATGTTATTCCCTTTCTCCTTCCCCATCCACCCAGAAACCCCCTATCCAATCCCCCTCTTCTTGTTTCCATGGCGATGTGCCCCCACCCACCTCCCCGCTCTTGAATTCCCCCACACTGGGGCATCCAGCCTTCACAGGACCAAGAACTTCCTCTCTCACTGATGCCCAACAAGGTCATCCTCCCCTACATATACAGCTGGAGCCATGGGTCCCTCCCTTTGTGCTCCCAGGCTGGTGGTTTAGGCCCTGGGAGCTCTGGCTGGTTGGTATTGTTGCTCTCCCATGGGGTCACAAACCCTTTCAGCTCCTTCAGTCTCCTCTCTGACTCCTCCACTGGGAACCCCATAATCAGTTCAATGGTTAGCTGTGACCATCTGCCTCTGAATATGTCAGGCTCTGACAGACCTCTAAGGACACAGCTATATCAGGCTCCTGTCAGCATGCACTTCCTGGCATCCATATCTGTGTCTGACTTTGGTGACTGCACATGGGATGGATACCCAGGTGGAGCAGTCTCTGGTCAGTCCCTCCTTCAGTTTTGGCTGCAGTGCTACAGTGTCACCTTGGCTCATCTCCTTTTCCATTCAAGAAAGATCAAATACAAAAAACAAAAAAACTTGGTATTATGGCATTTTATGACTTTTGCTGAAAAGACATAAAAACAGTTCATCCCAGGTAAGATACTAATGACAGACAAAAGAAACAATAACATCAAGGGTAGCTTAATTAATTCATGGTTTATTGTAGTTGTTTATAAAATATTGGTGACTCAAACATAGCTAGTTTTCTGAAGAATCTATAAAAACAAGGGTGATAACTTACAAAAATTGAATCCCTAGAGCTCCCTCCATAACTTGTAGAGAGATAACTGATTAGTCTCCTCTCCATCAGGAATTGTTTCTGGTTATATAACCTTGAAGGAAACCTTATGCATTTTTTAAATTTCAGGAATTTCATACGTCTTGTAAATTTCCTTTACTTATAAAGCCTTAAGTGTTTTGTTTACTTCCCGAGTTTTACAAGCCTCATTACAGAATGAAGTGTATCAATTTGGAAGAAGTTAAATATACAACACATGAACTTAAATTTTCCTTCATGGAATTAATTAATCATGCAGGAATTCAGATATATAAGAAATTTGGGGGAAATCAGTGATATAGATAAATAAATTTACTTTTTTGAAAAGTTGACTTTCATCCTAAATGATATCCTAATCCTAACATAATAAATAGTATTTGGACTTGGAGACTGGGGGATGGAACCACAATGTGAGATTATGACTGGAATTAGCACCTTCACAGAAAGGAAAAAAATAAACATGTTTTCTGTGTGTCTCTTAAAAACTTCATGAGATCAAAACCAGGAGTAATTCTGTGTCTCAGCAATTTGCACAACACACTGTGCCATTCAGATCTCAGAGCTTTTAGTGTCTGTCTTTAGCATGAGAACTGGAAGCTTGTTGCTTAAGGCTAGTTAGTGTCCTTGATGTTCTGTCACAGCAGACTGAAGTGACTATGGTATTTAGGAAGCAATTTTTCTGCCTTGAAATAAACTGGTCACTTCAATGACTAACTTTTGAAAGATGTTCTTTAAATGGTATGGTGGAGTCATGCACTGGCAATTTCTATTTTTTCCATCTTCAATTATAAAAATAGCCTTATTTCATTCCCATTCACTTCTGTATTTTCTACCATATTACCATGAATGGTGATTCCTCAAAAGATACAAAAATGTGTTCAGGTATCTGTGAGTGTGGTCTTATCTGGAAAAAAGAGGAATTCGTTGACATTATAATCAATTGAGTCTTTCGGGAGGATGTCACCTTGGATAACATGATGAGTTTAATCCATTGGGAAATACGTTGATGTCCAGAGGAGAGAAAAGACCTTGTTAAGGAGGGTTGGTTGCAGCTTGTCAACAGCAATCCAAAGAACATGTGACATCAAGCCAGAAAAGATTCTGCCTGTCAGCCTCTAGAGGGATGATAGTCTTTAGAGTGCCAGATTTGTGGCCCGCAAGTGAGACAGTGTGCATTCCCACTGTTTCAAGTCACCAAATTTTAATAATTCACCATACATCATTAGAGATTTATGAACCCCTTTATGCTACTTTTCAGAATAGGAAGAAATCCCCTGTCTTTTGCTTGAACCATTTCTAAGATTATTAGAGACCAAAGACAGGAAAAGCAAATTGCAAAGAAGGGAATACAAAGGACATGTTTATTCTCTTGAAATCCTTCCATTGAGGGATCAGTGTGGCATTAAAATGCTCTTGGGAGAGAGCTTTCTAAGCCAGTCTTCTCTTCATTCCCTTATTTGGTCTAAGCTACACTCCTAATCTCTCATTAGCTGAAAAAGCCAAATACACTTTGGAAGACTCTTATCTATGGAGTTTGAGGGACCACTGGTGTTTCTGCAACTCTATAGTATTCATAGGGTTCTAGCTCTCTTTTGTTGAAAATCAGAGCATACTTAACCAGTATCCCAGCAACTCAAATGAAAAGGGATACAATTATACTCTAAGTTGGGGGTTTTACAGGTGTTTCCCCCCACAGTTGAAAACTTTCCATTGTTTACGAAAAAGGGAAAAATTTATAAAGCTGTGTTTCAAAATCCAATATTTTTAATCAGTATTTTATTTTGTTCCTTAAGGAAATTTGCTGATAAAATGCCTAACCGCTTCCATTGGCAATTGAGTCAATACTTATATATTTGGTTATATGTATTACTACACAGAAATTTAGGAACTAAAATACAAGCCCTTTATTTTATAGAGTAGCTGTGCAGCCAACAGAACAGATTGATAATAGCACAAACTTCAACGGTTCATTGCTTATTAGATATGCTTATGATCTGTCTCTTGAGTCCTCCCACAGTCCACTACAACTGTCTCAGACCATCTTACCTTTTATGCAGTTGGGTTTTTATGGATGGTTTGATGTAATATCACTGACTACTGTCTCTACCCACATCACAGGCCAAGTCAGTGACATATTCCATAATACGTCTGCCACTGAACCACAGATTGCAGTTCCTACCAGAGGAGTGATCTCTGGAAGCATAAAAAAAAAGAGGCTGAAAAACCACTGGATCTTATTGTAAGATTGAAATATTTATTTAGTATCTCAGATACTATCCTTCTTAAACACATTCATTGCCATGCAACATGAATTCTTAAAGTAATGAAAATAGTAAACATGCCATGGTGAAGCCATTCCACAGGTCCACCAGAAACTCGGGATAAAACTAGTCTATACTGCTTTAACCTCCTCATTAATGGTCTGTAAAAGGATGGGAGTCAACAGCCCATTAATTAAATCCACAGCTGTCTCATAATCAAAAGGTTTATTACAAATCAGCAAAGGATATGAACACTGAGGTTAAATATGATAGTAAAACAAAATAGATATCCAAGTGGGACAATAATCTAAAAAGTATAGTTCCCTAAGATGTGATTCTTGAGTTAATGGTCACAGTTCCATGACTCATCAATTGACACAGTGTGTTAATACTGTGATCAATTTTAAAAAAATAAAAACAAACAAGCAGACATCCAGCTTAGAAGGAAGAGTTTACAGAA
Source organism: Mastomys natalensis (assembly GCA_021653895.1). NCBI lineage: Eukaryota > Metazoa > Chordata > Mammalia > Rodentia > Muridae > Mastomys > Mastomys natalensis. Next base: position 897,549 of record JAJTUV010001097.1, on the reverse strand, counting down.
CGATAGATTACTTTAAAGATTGAAATTACTGTTTATGTACCCATCTCTAATGAATATAAAAGTAATAGAGAATCAGTTTTCAAATGTATCAAGAATGGCTGAGAGCACTCACTTATAAAAATAAGAGTTCTTATGTTCTCCATAATTAATCTAAACTAACAAGGAAACATCATCAAATCACATGATCTTAAAGGAACTAAGCAATTATTGTTAAGGTGAATGACTCCAGAAAAAAAAAATTAAACTGTAAGTTTTAGAGTAATATCACATTAAGTCTTTTTTTCCCTTTTTTATTGGATATTTTATTTACATTTCAAATGTGATCCCCTTTCCCCATTTCCCCCACACCCAGGAACCCCATCCCATCCCCCCTCTTCCTGCTTCTATGAGGATATGCTCCACCCACCCACTCCCCCCTCCCCACCCTCAAGTTCCCCCACACTGGGGCATGCAGCCTTCACTGGACCAAGGACCTCCTCTACCACCTATGCCCAACAAGGCCATCCTCCACTTCTATCCCAGAGAAAATGTTTAAGAGAACCTGGGCTGCAGTCCTTGTCTACAATTTCTTTGCTGGAGTCCTGCATCATTGACAAGATCATTTAAACATCAGCATCATACTTCAAAATACCCTGATTGAAAAAAAAATCAATTATGTTCTATGTGTTTGTATGTGTGTGTATATAAACACATGCACACACACACACACACACACACACACACACACACACACACACACACACACACCAGACAGAATTGGCTCACTCATGTGTGCCAAAATCGCTCAGCTTTTCACATGAGTGCTATGGTCTGAATCCATGCCAACATAGAAAGCATTTTGCCAATTGATCCACAGCCCCAGACTTATCTTGTTTAGACAATTACTAATGTACGAACTTCTACAAACAATATTAACATTCTATACTATTCACTTGGAGAAGTTACAGAGCAAATAAGAGGTCTTTCCATGATGGTAAGTTGCAAAACATTCAATCTCATCAAGTCATTAAGAGATGTGATCTAAGCTGACTTGTAGAAACCATCAGAACACCATAGTTTATTCAAATGGGACTGAGGATATAGCTTACTGATAAAGCACTTGCCTAGAAGGCAAAAGGTCCTGGGTTTAGTCCACACAGTTATAGAGAAAATTAAAACAGTCAGATGAATCTGGCCTGAAACCTCGAAAAGTTGTTTCAAACATCTAATGTAGCAAATGAAGACCAACAAATGTATTATTCTCTAGAGAAGGCAACATATCACACTTTTGCAAGATTTATAATAGGAATTTTATAAAACTGAACATTTGTACAAATCAAGATATAACCTTGCCAGAAACCTGACATTCTGGCATGCTCTAATTTCTAAGTAGATGCCATTTAGATTGAGGTCATGCTATTGTAGGGAATTCCATCAGCAAAGGGGCAAGGATGCAAGGTTAGATGCAGTGTTAAGGAGATGACTTCCACCAGGGTAGGCTAGGAAATGCAAGCTTGATACACCACACAGTCAGCACAATAGTGAAAAGCTTTTCAATTAGTGATAGAACCAGACAGAAGAGACATGACCAGATGTCACAGTATCTAGTCAATGAAGAGGATATCATACAAACTTGAAAATCAGAGCATCCTGATTCTTAATTCCAGTTTCAAGAACTAAGACTTGAAATAGTCACTCAGCTTGAGCCATTTAACCTATAAGGGAAAAGATTAGAGGACACTATGTGAATTCTCTAATACAATCTTGAATTAACATGAAAGCCATTTTTCTAGGTATTGATGCAGTTGTAGTCTACACCAAGATACTTTCTTACAGAACTCATGGAAGTCATCTTCTATATTATGGGATTAAAACATGGGGTGTAATCCAAATTATCAGCATTCCAATAAACAACAACAACAAAATCTTACTGTGAGTAACCTGTGCCCCTTCCAGATGATATTATTTTAGATGATTTAATAAATATTTTTATTTTCTAATGTATGTGGCTATGATTTTCTGTTAAAGGGATGACTCAAACCCATTTTGAAACAGTTGGAGAAAAGATTGTTCATGTAACCTTTCATGTTGTTATTATTAGATCCATGACCCCTAATTTATTAAATACAGGCAGGTCAAGTCCAAGCAACAGTGACAATCAGAAATAATGTGTCAGATCTTCTAGGCAGTCTACACCAAGATGAAATCACAGTGGTGAGTTTCCCAGAGCTAACAGTTCATTTGCACCTTCACACTTATGAATTATGTTATTGTTTTCCTTTTAGTGTCTGCCATGCATCAATGGTTGTAATGGATGGAGACTGATGGGGAATAGAGACTGAGCAGCAACTTAGCAATTAAAATGCTCAGCTGGTCTTTGTTCTGCTGATCCCTGATGGGTATGGACCTGTTCATTAATCTGCATGCTGATTAAAGCCACTGTGTGCTATTGATCCGTATTCCCAACCCTGTGATTGTAGGAGTATTAAGTTGCCATGGGCATCTATAAGAACTCGTACCTCTCAATTTAATGCAGCTGACAATTATTCAGTAGAAAAATTATACTCACCTTTTCTTCTGATTTGAATATAGCTGAGAACTTTTCTCTGTGTATCTTAAATTATTTTGATAAGAAAACCTGAAAGAATATTTTATCTTGTATCAAAGATACAGGTTAAAAACTCTTCAGGTATTCACATACTTCCTCATTTATATAGTTTATAATTTTCAGGTGAACATTATTTTTATATTCAATTGTTAGTCAACCCACAGCATTATTCTAAATTTCTTTGTTCCCAACGCTGCCTTCTCTGTAAATTATTAAGGTGCGTAAATCAGCACTTAGGTGTGCTAAGAAAGCCAGTTACTGTGAAGAATGTGGACATGGGTTTGTTTATAAAACAGCATACTAAAATGAGAACAATTATCCTGAAATATATATATTTACATTAATTTTCTGAAATCAGAATATACTTGAAAATAATTGAGCAACAGAGAATGAAACAATTTTGACTGACCAAAAAGAATGTCCTGCTGATAACAGACATTGGAAAGAATGAATTTTATAAGACATATTTAGAATACCTCAGTTAATTTCACAGACATTAAACAGGAATATCTAAAGCATTGCTACACTCATCAGCAGAGCCTATAAATACTTCCACTGAGATGCTTGCTTTAATCACTGGTACATTTTAACAGTGTCATTAATTTCTTGTGTCATGCTTTAACATCAGTATTGGCACCTACTCACTCTTAAGAATTTAAATGTCCTGCAGATGTAACCTGGTTTTTATATGTGAACTCCTTTCAGAACAATGAGAGAGTATTTAATTAGCTCACCAAAGTAACAAAAAATTATGTCTGAACCAAATGATAAATCCATTGTAGCATGAGTTTTATGCATATATAAGCAACTACACTGTAAATTGTGTTTGTTGTCTTAAGAAAGGACTTACTGTCAAGGTATAAGGTCTACTAGTACAGAAAAGAAAGTACATGATGAATTAATATATATTTAACTTACTGAAAACTAGAAGAGAAACTATTTCCATCCAAGAATAGCATTTTGGATACTGTCTATGAACTGCTATTACTAGAATACCTTAACCAATAGAGAATTACTGAGAAAGGCGCTATACTGCTAATGTCCACATGATTGTAGATATATATGCACATATACCCACATGTACGGTGCACACATTGCACACACACAAATAAGGACACATGGAAGAAGTTGGTACCAGAAGGAGAGAGTAAGAAATAGAATAATACTACATACATACATACATATGTATATAAACACACATACAACAATTATATATATATATATTATATATATATGTATATATTATGTATATACATAATATGTAATATATATAATATGTAATATATGTATATATATTATAAAGAAAGTTCTATACTTTTAAAAATATATGCAAGAAATATTTAAAAAGATACACATCTATATATATTGTGATTTATTTATTTAGTATGCACATATATTCCAGAGAGCATATATATAAAATTTATGGACAAAATAATCACCAAATGTGAGATATTGATAGACTTTGCCAGAAAGGACACTATAATGAAGTTCATACTCAAAATTGACTAATTAGTGTGTTCTGCTTTGAATTGTGGCACACCCTGTGTGATCACTGCTTGATTCTTTATGGATTGTATGCCTTATCTTAGCTAAAACTATGCCCCTTAAGTCAAACTATTCTTTTGGATTCTAGGTCACAACTCAGCACAGACTATATTTCGAACTAATAGATACTACTTTAGGTTTGGAAAGATCACTTGACCAGTCTAAATCATCCTGTCGATGCATTACAATTCTTCCCAAATGCCACATTCACCCTTTCTCTAGTTTTGAAGTAGTTATTGAGGTTTTAAAATAGATCTTACTATGCACTAATTTTTGTCATTATCATGACCATAAATTACCTGAACTCCAATGACTACTACTGCATAGAGACAAGCTCAATACGAGATATTAAAGGCATAAAAATATTTAAATAAAAAGTATTTTCTGGAAAATAAAATATTTTATTTTAAATAAAAGAAGCTTGACTGGATTGGCAGAAAAGCACAGTAATTGCTACAATGCAGTATAATTCTGGAGACATTGTAAGGCTTCATATTTTAACCACAATAAGAAATAATAGCATTTATACATATGAGTCTGCCTGAAACCCCTCTTTCTTATTCACCCACATGTATGTGGGTGTGAAGAAATGTTCCCATTGAAAGGATCTTGCTTCCATCCCCAGGATTCATCCATTTTCAGGCCAGGTGTCGCCCTTTCCCTCTATACATCTTATTCAACACCTCTTGCTTCCCTCTCGTGTTCTTCTATTTAGTCTCACAACCTATTCAGACTCTCACATTTATTTATATGTACAAACACACATGCACCACATACACACACACACACAATACATATACATACTGAAACTTTGTCGATATGTACAAGTTAGATGATGAAAACTTTGTCTGAATTTGGATCATTTCACGTCTTATAATTCTCTCCAGATCTATACATTCTCTACAATTTTTTTCTTTGCTGTTGGATAAAATCCCACTGGGGGAAGAGAGGGAAAGACAGGAATGAGGAAAATCAATAAGATTTTTTTTTCTTAAAATACCAATAAAATCTATTACTTTACATGTAACTGAAAAACATAAAGGTGATTTAAATGTATCATAAAGAAAATAAACGATTCTTGCTGGTTAAAAGTTATTCCTTTGAAAGAGTAAAGAGATAAAAAGGAAGGAGACTGGAGATAAAAAAGAAGTCAGAGGTAAGAGAAGCAAAAATCGAAAAATTGATATCCTATCTAAAATATTCTAATTTTTATACAATTTTTCTATATTCTCTCTAAGTTGTATTACCTCTTACTCCACATTTTATCTTGAAAACTCCAGTGGTAGGAATTCTAGTTATGATTGAAATCACAGATCACTTAATCTTGTTTTCTGTACTCAGATGTAAATTAATTTGATGATGTTAGATTCATTGTACAATGGAAAGTAATAACACTCTACCCTAGTTCATTTCTTTCAGGGTAATTTTAGTACAGTTTGAGTTAATGCATGATGTTTGAAAGATAATAAAACTCTTTTTGTCCACAAATCAATACTGATCCTAGTCATATTTCTAACTGTGAAGGAAAAAAAAATAATGAAATCTTTATTTCTCATCATTCTCTCTCTAATTGGAATTCGATTTATTTTCATGACAATAAAGTTATTGATATTGATGCTGATATATATAAACTTAATTTTAATTCACTATCTCTTGTCTCAGAATTATTAATAACTTCTGTTTAGTGTATGGTTTTCTTTCACACTTAGCTGCCAGTGAAACACACGTAGTTTCAGTCGAAAATATTGTTTACCCCTATTGCATTCTTTGAACTGGTAACTTCATTTATAATAATTTCCTTCATAAAACACTGTGCATTTGTAAGAGCCACTCTCGCCTGAGTTAAGATGTCCATATAGTGGTCATCTTCTCTGGAGTCCCTAGAGAGCACAAAGGAAACACCAACATGCAAAATCTTTGTTGATATTCCTATCAGCTAAAAAGAATTGGTGGGGGGGAGGCTGGCAGTAATTTTTCATATGGAATCCATACATTACTCTCCACCATATTGTCCTGGTAACTGAGAGTAGAGTTGTCTTTTCTTTAGCCACTAAGATGTTAATCTCATAGACATAATTCTATTTATTGCAAAGATGCTATGCTAACAATTATTCACAAGATATCTTAAGTAACAATATATACTATAATAGTCCATAGGATGTTTTTTATTCTCAGCATCCTTCCACAAGACTGTACAAATTATGCAGTGTACAGGTCATCCTCTTGAGTGCCTAATGTCCCAGTAGTACATTGCATGAAGAATAGCTGATGGTACATTTCCATTTATCTGGATAATATTAAAACAATAATGTGAGTTTTCAGTGTGTTTCTGTGTGTTTGACAAGTGAGTGCAAGCTTCACAGCATCTAGTGCCACCTTCAATATTTGAAAAATACCAACAAGAGTTGATAGGAAATGACAACATGAACCACAGTATCCACAAGTATTCCTCCTACTTCCTGCTGTATATTATTAATTCTATATGGCTCTTTAATTATTATGAACCTGACTCTGCATAAACAAATCTGGAGATGTGTAGTGTAGCCTATTTTAGTGATTGAATGTAACCTTAATGCAAAGTCATGAAATGGTTGAGCCAATAAATTCTGAGTTATGGAACAGCAAGCTAGTACTTAGATAATACGATTCATGCCAAATTCACAGGAGGACTAACATAGCTAAATGTTAAAACTCAGATCTTGTGTATCATTTAAGATAAATATTTTCACTGAAGACACATTTTTAAAATATCCTCTTGTGGTTGTTCTTTATCTTTTGTTAAGCAGGCAAAGTCTAAGAAAATGTAATAATATTGGTTGTGATTTTAGGAAAATAATCAGTAAATGGGAAAGACAAAATGAATGAAAAAAATAATTACCATGGCATTAGTGAAGGAAAATAAGCAGAAATAATACATTAAGTGGTCGATTAAGAAAGATAAGTCAAGACATTGAATAAATTTTAAATTCAGACACAAAGTGTTTAGGAGAGAAAGCCAATGGCAAATTTTATAATCAAAAGCGAATGATGATAATCAAAGAGGCAGAACATACCTGTCACCGATTGTCCTAGTATTGCACTATGATTTTAGCACTTGTTAAATATAATGACATCATGTAATACGGTAATAGGATAACATGAATATAAGCAGAAGATAAATGATCCACAAATGCATGTCTTGTAGCAACAAAAAATTAAAAATTTAGAAATAGAAAATACTATCAAATCATTCTTAATATACTTAAGATACTTTATACAAGGAACTCTTCTATGATACTCCTATTAAAAGAATGAAAGTTGTAGGCTTCATTAGAGAGAGAATGAAAAGTTTAAGAAAATTTTGTTCATTTTTAAGTGTTTGCTTTTTGGATGGAAGAGTTGCAGATCTTAGTATGTTTTGAAAGAGGGAGAAATCATATAGATATGATGTGATGTGATGTGATGTGATGTGATGTGATGTGATGTGATGTGATGTGATGTGATATGATATATATGGTGAGTGGGTTTGGGATAGGATGCACTCTTTTGGAAATAGAAGAAAAACATTTTTTATGCTTTGACTTTATTTATTTTTATTCAATTTATTTATTTATTTACTTTACAGCCCCAATCAACCCTTCCTCTCCTCCCAGGATCCCATCATGCAAATCTTTCTCTCATTCCACTTAGATTACATTGATCCACCTGTATTGTTTTTATACCAATACCATGCATTTTTTTATTACTATTGCTCTGTAGTACAGCTTGAAGTCAGGGATGTGATACCTCCAGAAGTTCTTTTCTTTGTTGTTTAGGATTGTTTTAACTATCCTGTGTTTCTTGTTTTTCCATATGAAGTTGAGAATTGTTCTTTCAAGAACTGTGATGAATTGTGTTGGAATTTTGATGGGGATTGCATTGAATCTGTAGATTGCTTTTGGTAAGATTGCCATTTTCACTTTATTAATACTACTGATCCATGAGCAAGGGAGATCTTTCCACCTTCTGCTATCTTCCTCAATTTCTTTCTTCAGAGACCAAAAGTTCTTGTCATACAGGTCTTTCACTTTCTTGGTTAGAGTTACACCAAGGTATTATATACTATTTGTGACTAGTGTTAAGGTTGTTTCCCTAACTTCTTTCTTAGCCTGTTTATCACTGTGTAGAGGACTACAGATTTCTTTGAGATAATTTTGTTTCCAGCTATTTGCTGATGGAGTTTATCATCAGTAGGATTTATCTGGTAGAAATGTTGGGGTCACTTATGTATGCTATCATATTATCTGCAAATAGTGATACTTTGACTTCTTCCTTTCCAATTTGTATCCTCTTAATCTCTTTTAGTTATCTTATTTCCTCTAGCTATAGCTTCAAGAACTGTATTGAATAGATATTGGGACAGTGAGCAGTCTTGTCTTATTCCTCATTTTAGTGGAAATGCTTTAAGTTTCTCTCTATTTAATTTGATGTTGGCTACTGGTTTGCTTTATGTTGCCTTTACTGTGTTTAGATATGGCCTTTGTATCCTTGCTTTCTTCAAGACTGCTATCATGTAGAGGTATTGGATTTTGTCAAATGCTTTTTCAGCTTCTAGTAAGATGATCATGTGGTGCTTTTCTTTCAGTTTGTTTATAAGGTGTATTACTTTGATGGATTTTCATATATTGAACCACTCCTGCATCCCTGAGACAAAACCTACTTGATCCTGGTGGATGATGTCTTTGATGTGTTCTTAGATTTGGCTCATGAGTAGGAAAAACAGTTTTGAAACACCACAGTTATGCTTTATATGTCAATATAGGTAGTTGAGAGTCAAATGCCTGACATGCTCTTTTCTCTGAAGCGATCATGTTGGTTAGCAGGGGAGGAGTAATGAGATAAGAAACTGTGGGAAGGCAGACTAGAAGGGAAGGTAATGACTAGACTGTAAAAATTAAAAGTAATAAAAAGATATCCAGAAAAAAATAGATTTCAGAAAATTAATAGACTATTTGAACAGTTCCCTTGGGAAATTTGGAGAGACAGGGAGAAAGCAGACTGAAGACACAGAGAAAATCTGCACAAAAAAGGTTGAAGACACTCCAAAAAGAAGGAACTATATTTATATTCAGAGGAAAGAGCTAGGCCTTTCCAAAATTATGAATTTCACAAACTCACTCTCAGGCAGAAAATATCCCATTAGAGACATGCTAACAGGAAATCTCTTGGGGGCTCAGTTACATGATCACTATAATAAAGACAGTATGGACCAAAGATTTTAAGTGAGATCTACTGGGCTTCAAGACAGGTCCCCCCAAATCTACATTTGTATTTCTTCCATGTCAATATTCTGTCAAGTTCAATAAGAACTTACCCTCAATTGATAATTCATCAAACTCCGTCTCCGAACAGGAAAAACTTCTTACTAAATCACAAGCATAACCCAGGTTTGCTTCCTCCTGGGGGACCATTTATAAACTTGGGAAGCTGTTGTAAAGACAGGAGGCTGCTGTTTCATTGTTTGTTCTGTCGAGAGGAACATGGATTATGAAGACACAATTTAGAAGCATGCTGGGCCAGAATGTACACTATTCTTTACTGCAATAATAGGTCTAGAGTGCTTCCCTTGGGTTACAAGGTGTCTGCGAAAGGCATGTGAGTTTATTCTGCCTTTATAATACTTATCCAAAGAAATTACTTTTTCTACATGAACATGCCAATAAAATAAAAGTGAGTGGCAGGTGATAGTATCAAGACAGGTTAGCTCCACCAAAAATTAAAGTAAAAAGCCTTCTGATTCTGTTGGCTATGTAGCAGAGATTGATTCAAGCCTTCTGTGATAATGAGCTAGACTGCAAGACACTAGAAAATGGACATCCACAAAGAGGGCAAGAGAATAATGATACCTTCTAGGACAAAGAGGGAAGATCTAAAAATATAGATTTAAAATAGTCTTTTTTTATTTAGAATTTAAATATAAATATATGAAGTAAAATACTTACAAATAGTTTTTTAAAATGGTTAAGTATATCAACTAAAAAATGTTACTTCCTTTTGTGTGAATTAGTGTATATTTATGTGCACTTGTGTGCATGTGATCATACACATAAAAGAAAACTCCAAGTCTTGTTCATTGGGAGCTAATCACTTTATGCCGTCAGAATATCTGTCATTGACCTGAGGCTTATGAATTAAGCTAGGTCTGTTGTCTGGAAAGGCAGAGGGTTCTCTGTATGTCTATTTAGTGTTGAGATTTTATATGTGTGAATACTTAACCACATGACAGCTTACAACTTATCAATATCTCAGTTCCAAGGGATCTGATGTTCTCTTCTGGTCTCTGCAGGCAAAACACACATGTGGTAAACAGATAGGCAAGCAGACAAAGCATCCATAAACAAAGTGATTATAAAAATGTTTCATTAAAGAGATAATTCCTGCTGATTTTTTTACTTCTTATATTCTCAGCCTCTGATCTTCATACACAGATGCAACTCCATTCTTTATCCCATTTCAAAACTAAATCTTTTCTTTTTATTGATATCTTCTTGCAATGTTTGATATAAAATGAAAAGGACTAATGATCCATCCTGTATTTGAAATAAGCTCTTACCTCTGATTTTTCTTTTCTGGTGCTAAGTGGCTCCAGTGGAGAGGATTAAATGGACTGAAGGGTTCTTCATCAGACTGGAAAAAAAAAAAAACAGAAACAGACTTTGAGGCATTCTCTTTCCAAATATGTGATTCTGGGTTCTCCTAATCTAAAACTCATTTAAAACTACAAATCCTCCAAAATTGCTACCTCTTTCATCATTAAGAAACAGTGTGTTTTAACAGGATATATGAAGATTTTAATGACTGTAGTTCTCCACACAGTGTGGAATCCTTTTATTATGGACAGTGATCTCAAACACTCAAGCACATTTCTAAAAATGTTTGGGAACAAGTAATTAATCATTGAAAAGTAATCTTCCAAGGAGAAAGTGAAATATTCATATGTGAACAAGGTAAATCCAAGGACACTTGTTGGGGGATATATAACAAAATGACATAGTGGTACCTCGGATCAAGGAATGTGAAGTATCTTCACTCTCATTCCTTAGTAATCACAAAATAGAATGTATTAAATTCATACCTATCGTATGTGATGTGTGATTAATAATCATCAATTATAGCAGGTGAATATGTTTATTTATTAATGAAACATCTTTGAATTTATGTTTAACCAGAATGAAGATATAGTAGGTCTGGAATATGCTTCAAAGTTATGTGTAATCACTTAAATCTTCATTAAATATAGTTTTAGAAATTCATAATACATTTTAATGTTTTTATTGAAAGAGAATTACATCACGTTTTCATCTCCCATTCATCTGTCATCTCCATGTTGCTCAAATTGATGTCCTGTTTTCTTTGATTATTGTTGTCACATACATGTATGTTTATACATACACACACGTACATACAATAATACAACCTACTGAGCACAGACGCAGTTGACTCTGTTGATTATGTGTTTATAGCTGATTTAGGGATGAACACTCTATACTCTATACTGGACATCCCAAGTTCATTCATGGAAAAGGACAAGTCTCTTCCCAGCAGTAATCAGTTGCCTATAGCATTTGTGTAATGTTGACACCCTCCAAATGTTTTTCCCTCCCACATTAATATGTCCATTGATATTGTCATTGTTATGATCTCATCTGTGCAACCATTTCTAAGAGAGACTGTTTCACTGTGGACTCCCTGTTACTCTAGCACTTACAAACTTTCTGATTCCTCATCTGAGATGTTTCTAACATAGATGTAGGAGCTGTGATGTAGATGTGTCAGGAACTGGCAGTCCCAAATTCCTTTGATCTTTGCATTCTATTTCATTGTGTTTTTCTGTAATGGTCTCCATGCACTCTAAAGAGAAGCATCGTTGATGAGGAATGATAGCTACACTTATATGTGGATAGAAAACCCTATTACCAGGCATGCGAAAGTTACCTTTAAATGGTTGGGCAGATAATTACAACTGACTCTTACAACAATATAGGTTATGTATGCAGCCTTTAGTTTACTCTCAGGCATTAAGGCTAGGTCTCTATTGCTAAAGACACTATACACATAGGTCACAAGACTCTAACAATTAAGGATAACTCTGACTTAAAAACCTCTTATGACCTTTATGGTACTGGAAAGTACTATGCAAGCTGACAAGGGAGGAAAGCAATTAAATAGTCCTACTTAAATACATTACCAAAAAAACATGACTGTAACTACCATGGCAGAACATGAACAAAGGTACAAGTGGCACCAGATTGTAAATGGTACCAAGAAATACCTCATTAGACTTAAATCTTACTCAACGGGAGATAAAACTGCCTACTGCTGAAAATTTAGCCAGTTATCATGAGCTAGCATGCTCATGGATATTAGAAAAGAATCTATTAACACCACTTTGCCTGACCAGCATGAATACTTTCAATATTTTAAATATATTTTTCATTTCTAAGTTCCACACTTTCTCCTACCTTTGGATGTTGAGACATATTATATATACTGCCTTCAGAAACTAAAATGGGTCGGGTAAATATTTTATATGCCTCTGATACAGTCAATTAGTTATCTGGTCTATTTAGTTATATTTGGACTTTTCTCCCCTTAACTATTTTGTTTATAGTACTATATGCTCTCTAGCTATATCTTTCATGTGAAGAAGATTGTATTTTCAAATAGTAAGTAATTCGTAAAAGAAGAAACTTGCCTGAACTTTGAGTGCCTATTATGCATCTAATAAATGCTAAATACATTATATAATTATTTCATTTATGCTGAAAAACAGGTGGTATAGTAGGTGTATTGGTGATGTGGTTTACATAAATCCATGAAATCATAGCTAAATTAAATAATAGTATGTATGTTGATTGCTATGATGAAGGTAGGCTCTTCTTTGTTACCACATTATTATTTTACTAATCACTATTATCTTATCTCCTTTTCATCTCCAATTTACATAAAATAAGAACAGTAAATGCTACTTACCAACTTCTAGGATATCTCTTTCAATGTCTATTGGTCAGAAAAAAAATGTTAAGGCATAACACAAAGAACAAATTTGCTTTGTGCTAGTTTGCTACTGTGACAATGGCAAATGCTGATAATCTTGGTGTCTTGTAACAATGAGAAATGATCATCTTACATGTACAGCGTTAACATATTGCAAGTCAGTCTCACTGATCTATGATCAAAGTGTTGGATGATCCTTATCCCTTCTGGAGACCTTAGAGAGAATATAATCCCAGTGTTAACAAATTTGCATCCTTAACCCCATCTATATGCTTGTTTGCTTTTTGATTGACTGGTTGACTGCTTGATTGACTGATTGAAGTATGTGTGTGTATGTATGTATGTATGTATGTATATATGTATGTATGTATGTATGTCACAGAACAACTTGCAGAAGTTGCTGCTCTCCTTCTACCAAATAGGCCTGAGGACTTAATTCAGTTCACCAAGCTGAGCCTCACACACTTTACCATAGGAGTCATCTTATAGATCCTTGGTTTTTTTACTTTTTTGTTATTCACTGAGTCCTTCAACTTGCTCTGTAGCCCATGCAGGTTTTGAAACTCTGATCTTCTTTCTTCCATTTCCAGAATAGCTGGGATTACAGGTCTTCCCCTAAGAGAATTCCTAGTCTTGTGGCCTCTTCATTCTGTGGTTTGCTATCTTCACTCCTGTCTGACATCTGCTTATGATTCTTTGAGAAACATATGGAAGTTCAATATACTGGTAGTGAGGGAGATTAAGTGTCATAAAGGGACAACAGAAACAAACATTTTAGAAGCCTTGCTGGTGCATGTCTAAGAAAGGAGTGAGGAATAAATTATTGAAAGAAATAAGTTACTGAAAGGAAAATGATCCATTCATCAATCATGTGATAACAGATCTTTACCTGATGAGATTGTCAAGTGAGGTGATGAAGGTACCTGGCTTAGTTACGTTTTATTGCTCTGATGAAATGGAATAACAAAGAAATATTATGGCAAAGGCCACATATAAAACAGCACTTCATTTAGGGGCTCACAGTTCCCAACGGTTGGTACATGATCATCATGTTATGGAGCATGGAAATGGACAGGACAGCATGGTGTTAGAGCAGTAGCTGGGAGATTATATATGATTCACAAGCACAAGAAAGAAAGAGAGCTAATTGGAAATGGTTTGGGCTTTTGAAACCTTAAATCCTCCTCTGCCAAGTTTATGTTCATCTTAACCCTTCTCAAACAGTTCTACAAATGAGGGCAAAACATTTAAACATATGCTTCTATGGGGACCTTTCTGATTCGAATAACCACAGTATGGGTCAATATGCTTACATAGATTTTGGGTTTTTTTGTTGTTTTTATTTTTTCATTGTTCCTCCTCCTCCTCTCCTCCTCCTCCTCCTCCTCCTCCTCCTCCTCCTCCTCCTCCTCCTCCTCCTCCTCCTCCTCCTCTTCTTCTTTCTTCTTCTTCTTCTTCTTCTTCTTCTTTTCTTCTTCTAAATGATTGGAGGAAAAGATAGATCAAAGGAAGAACTATTCAGCAGTAAAGAGAATAAGCATATTCCCATTATATACATATTGAAAAATAATTTCAAAGTTAAAGATGTACATGCTAGAAAAGTATAGTTTCAAGAGAACAATGAGTGTAGCTGGTGTCCTTTTGGTAGTCTTGAAAAATAACAAAATGCATGATAGCCAATCACACAGAAGTATCCTTGAAGAAATTAGGCATTCCATTAGACCTGTTGATCCTCTTTTATATTCTGAAAGGATGCTATAATAATAACTACAGTTATCAAGTCGATATATGTAAGAACATTTAGTCCAACATAAAGTATTCTCTGATACATACTTGAGAACCAATAATTTTCTATGAATACTATGCCAGAAAAATCAAAACCAATCACTAACAGGTAGGCCAGAAAGATACACAGAGGATGAAAGAAGGCAGATGGAGTCAATTTTTTATAGGCAGAAACTAGACATTTTAATCATTCACCTGAGAATATTTTCTAGTCTTCAAAATAAAGGAAATATGACTCCAAGGGACTCAGAGACTTAGGTGCAAACCTAAGAGAGCTCTGACCAGCCTTGACACCTTCAAGACTTGATTCTTTCTTGAGATCTCAGAATTGCTTGTGACTAAACAATGCTTGCTTTTATGTTGTTGTGCTATTTATTTTTTACTCTTTTTATATTTTTTTTCATGTTTGAATGGGTCTCTGTCTCTCTCTCTCCTTTACAACTAGGCTTGCAATTAAGTAGTTGAAAGTCTTCCCTGCCTTCCTGCTTTTGAAACAGATATCTTGCTTTCTAGTTTCACAAGTTTAAAGATAGGGGATAATGGTGCTAGAGGAAGAATCTCATGGCACCCAATCTAGATGATATCATTGAGACTCTATGAGGAGGTAAAAGGGAGTTGACTTTGGACTTGAGTTTGTGCTAAGTGGCTTGAACTTCTGGGAACCTTGAGATAACATAGTCATCTTTCCATACAGGATGGAATGTATCTGGAGGATACAGGCATCTGGTATTTTTTGCTCATGAGTTTTGAGGGTGCTATTTTAGAATATTTGGAATATTTTAGAATCTTCTAAATTTTTCAATCAATGTTTAAATATAAGAATTACAAAAATAAAGATACAGAAATAGGACTTAGGGGAGTTATTTTCCTTAAAAAGAATTCTTAAAAATAGGTATAGAGTTGAATATTTTGTCAAACCATCCAGAAAGAAATGCAGTTTCCTTGTCAGGATGGAATTCATTTTACAAATTAAATCCTGCTAAATTATAAATGACAGAGGGAGAAGCAAGAAGCAATATAGATCACCAAGTTAATTTTACAGAATTCTGTCTGGCCTGTGTTGTGTTTTATTTGGACATTTGTCTACACAACCTGACAGTGCCATGAATAACCCAACTCTAGCTTGGAGAGCATGACTAGAAACAGTTTGCTTAGAAAAAAAATAGATAAATTACGTACTCAAGTCTGAGAACCTAGACTATACCGGGAAAAAACCACACTATGAAATTCATAAACTCCTATTAAAAAAAAAACCACTTATTTTTCATCATATAAAGACCCCTTGCTGCCATACATACAGTATTTTACTTATTGTTTGAAAAACCTTAGTGGCAACCTGGGGAGTTATAGTCCCAGGAGTTTGGCTCTCTATCTGCCCAAGCAATAAAGCTTCATAACTCTTGGTAAATATCAGTTTCAGGCTGTATCTACACAGCAAGATTCACAGTACTCTAAATACTTTTGAGTTATTGAATATGACACTTAGAATGGAGGCTTTTAAATGCCATCAGGTAAAATAAAATTTGATTTTACTATCTTTTATAATTATTTTCTCTCTTTTAAGTTTGGAGTATTTTATAAGTCTATTTTGTTAATTGATTATAGTTCTAGTAGTTGAATATCAATGGAATCAGACAGCTAATGATGCCATATGACAAGAACAAAAATAGATTTACTACAGAGCTTACCCGGAATAAAGTTTGTACAGAGATAAGTTTATTATATGGTTTTTCATCCAAGATGCTCAACTGTGCTTTTATTATATCTAATGTATTTCTGGAATTTAAAATAGAAAAACAACACAATAAAATAATTTCTATATCGTTATGAATTACAAATGACCTTGTTTCTTAAGATAGGTTCATTTACTAATCCTTGAGCACACCATTTCTGCTAGACTATGTGACTAGATTGGATTAGATTATCTCCACTCATGCCCACATCCACAGACAGTGCTAAAATTACACTCCCCCACCTTATTTTTTAAGTGGGTGCTAGGGAGGTGAACTCAGGTTTCCATGCCTGTTCAGTAAGCACTGACCCACCATCTCACATCTGAGAAATATTTTTGAAGGATTAGCAGGCAAATACTCATTAAGGAGATAGTATTTTAACAAAATACACATGAGTAAGCCCTGCAGTTACCCAATAGGTTTTTCAGAAAAAAAAAAAAAAAAAAGGTGGTGCAAAAACCCCAAGGTGGGATCTCAAAGGAAAAGCATGTCCTTATGCAGGGAAGATAAGGGGCAATCATGAGGGATGAGCACCAGATATCTGGAATTATGGGAAGGTCAGAATACTTGCTGGGGATGAACTTTTAGAGACATAGAGTAGGGATGTGATACCTATTGATGTAGCCATTGAAAACATCTTTCTAGTTGCAAGGCAGAAAAGAAAACAGACACTATGGGCATGAACACAAACAGTAGAGAAAAAAAATGAATGAAGCTAGGGAAAGGCTATGCAACCTAAGCAAGAAACAGCCAATGGAGTCCTAATTCCTCTGCAGCTGTAGCTCTTCACAATGAATCTCCCCAAACTTAGACCCATTAAAAGCTGATAATGGAGTAGGGAGAGTCTTATGGAGCTTTAAATCTCCATGAAGAATGACTTCTTAACATGATGGTTTGACTGAGAAATGTCCCTCTCTGGGTGTATATTGGTCCTCAAATGGTGGTTCCTCTTTGGGTGATGTTATAGAACCCTTAGGAGGTGAAGCTTTGCCGGAGTAAGTACAGCACTGAGGGAGGACTTTGAAAGTTGATAGTCTCGCATACCTTTCTGCTCTTTTCTATGTACTATCTATGTGTGGATAAAACAATCAAAATCCAGCCAGTTCCCCATTGCCACTGCCATTCCATGCCTTCTCTACTATGATCAACTATATCTTTGTATTATTTATGGTTGCTATTGCTGTACAACAAATGCCAGGGTCAAAAACAGCTTGTGGTGGAATGGGTTTGTTTTTAGGTCCACTTCCAGAAGTGAGAGAAAGAACTCAAACAAGATCTAAATGTGATAGCAGGAATGCAAAGGCTTGTTCCCCGTGGTTTACTCAATCGTCTTTCTTATACCAAGAGTACCTACTGACTGCCAAGCATCCTACCACCTACAGTGGTTCCTCCCACATTAATCACTAATGAAGAAAATACTCCCTAGGCTTGTCAATAGGCCAGTCTTGAAGAGATATGTCTTCAAATGTGGTTCCCTCAACTCAGAAAACTAGCTTGTGTCAAGTTGAGAAAAAGAAAACTACTAGGTAGGTCTTTCCTCTAGAACTGTAAGACAAAATGTTCCCTTCTTTATGTTTCCTTGGTTATTGTACTTTATCACAGCAATATAAAAGTACCAGGAAAGGAGGGCTTGTTGCTATTAAGAACCTAAATATGGAAAGTATTTGGATCTTTGGACTAGAAAGGCAGTAGAGTTCTCTAAGCAGAACTTCATATAGCATTCTAGTAAGAAATTGGAAGAAAATAGTGCTGACATTAAACAGGACATTAGAGGCATGGCTTATAACTTATAAGGTTTCTGAAAGAAAGGATTCTACTATCAAAGAAGCCAAAGATACTTCATTGTGTAGTTTGAAATTTTTTCTCTGAAACAAAATTTAAAAGTAAGAATAGTCTATTTGAAGGAGGAAATGTCAACATTGTATAACATTGAGACTATGAGATGGTTATTGCTGATTACTCTCATGCAGGTGTATAATAAGGAACATCAACAGTTGAGTTAGGAAGAAATTAAAATCTTTCAGTTTGAAAAGGAAACAAAGGTTTGTACAGCTTATGTTTGTACAGTTACAGGGTCACCCACTTGCTACTGGCTTTTGATATATTAAAGGTACAAAATTGAGAGGGTTATTGACTTCTTTTCTTTGTAGTTTCAGAGAACTAGACTAGGCTGGCTTGGCAATCCTAGGAGGAAGCCTTGAGAAAGCATGATGTGATGCTCTGAAGGTGAAGCCTGGACTATGGCAGAGATTACAAGGTGCTACTTATCAATTAATTTATTTCCTTCCTCCCATGTTCCCAGATATGTGGGTTACCAATACATTTAGAAATGAATCATTCACCAAGAAGATAATATACTTGTATAATATTTCACTCAAGATGATCTACTTGTGATTGGTTAAATGAAACCTTGTATGAAAATTTCATTATTAAAACTGGTGAATATTACTCAGACATGAAAATTAGCCCATGGCTGAATGTGAATGGTATCCTTAGCACAATCTGAACACTGGAGACACTGCATTTATTTATTTGTTTGTTTTATTTTTCTCCTATGGAAAAAATGCTTTAAAAGGTGTATTCCTGCTGATAAACACTCTGTCTGTCTAGCCCCAGAGAAGCCAGTCTGTGCAAGTTAATTGCTTAGACCTGACAGTGCAGAGAACAGCATTAATAAATGGGGTGTACTGGCTTGTAGAGAGAACAGATGTGAGTTTTCTGCTCCACTGTACGATGAATTAATTCTCTAGCTTCCATTTATATACTGCCTTCGCCACCGAAGACCTGTGTTTAAAGATTTGATGGTAACACAACCTTCACCCAGTCTCCGCTATTTCAAAAGCTTATTGTGACATTTTTAAATCTCTCCCTTAAGATGAAGTCCTTTTTTACAGTAGTGAGAAGAGAGGAGGTTGCTTTTCCTTGAGATGCTGCAGAAATATGATTTTTGTTTCTGGTTGCTCCAGATATGTTCTTATAAACCTAGTGCCTGGAGAGACTAGAACTGTACAATTACCTATAAGTTTGTCCCAGTGGAAAAATGCAGTTGGAATATATTGTTCAGTAAATTTCACCATTTTAGGTTTTTCTGACTCAAAGGCTGCATGTCTTCCAGTTCCTAAGGAAATTGCTTTTATTAAGGGTACATAAGAATGATTGACCATGAAGGAAATGCACATATTTAAATACCACACGGAAGTAAAACGTCAGTTTTGTCACAGACTTCATTATTTGGTGTCAAATGTCACACAAACCATATGGGAATTTACTGCTTCTCTGGGTACCAACCAAACATTCTGAGAATCTATTCCTAGAGAGAAGTTTAGAGTATGAAATATCTCTATAAAAAGTCACTATTTGCCTGGTTAGAACTCTCCTCAGTGCTTCAAACTAGTGGCAACCTCACAAAGCCCAAGTGAGTTTCCAAGACTGACACTTGTACTGACAGGGCTCGCAATGCATCCTACAATATCACAACGTAAACCAAGGAAGAGTTTCTCTGAAGGAGGAGAAAGCCTTCTTCAGCAGGATCAGAATGAAAATCTGTGCTACTATTCAAATTCCTCATCACCCCACAGAAAGGCATAAAAGAACAAAAGATCTAGGAAAAAAACTATTTCTGGCCTAATGACATCAACATGGTAGGTTTAAAATATACCAAATTATATGTTTGGAAAAGACACTGTTAAATAGCTGGATAATCCCCTTTATCACAAGAAAGTATCAAGAACGTAGTGTGGTATAGAGTAGTGTAGTGTAGTGTAGTGTAGTGTAGTGTAGTGTAGTGTGTATCCATGCACAGATTGAGGACAGAGGTTGACGTCCAATGACTTATACTATTTCAATTTATCCTTTGAGACAAGAGCTCTCATTGAACCCAGATCTCACTGACAACCTTGGAAGATCCACCTGTCTCTGCCCCTAAGCCCTGCCCCCAAGAACTATGATTACAGGTATTTACAATTCCCATTCATATCACCATGATTGTCTAGGTAGTACTTTAAAGACTCCCTGACCCATATCAGTTTTAAATTAGTGTTTATATAATATCTTATTAATTCTATAAATATTACTCTAATCCTAAAAGCTGTTACATATTCATATGGCACAGTTGGTATATGGTTAGTACCAATATAAAATAATATACTTAAATGGCTCATTTTTGTTTTAATTGACAACTTTCAGGTAAAGTTGACTATTTGTGAAAAAAAAAAATATATATATATATATTATACAGTGTACAAATTTACACTGTCTTCAAAATATATTGAAACATCTAGAAATATTTAATTTAAGAACATCCTGATCGGTATTCATATTTTTAATTTCCATAAATTTCAGAATTTTCTTTATTACTTGCTTTCGCTTCTTTTCTTCTTTTTTAAGTTTTGCAAATACAAAGATATAAAATGTTACCAGGAACCCCATGCTACAATGTAGGAAGCATCTATCCAAACTTGTGCCAAGTTGTAACTCTTTAAAGATTAAACTCAGATTTTTTCACTGATCATTTGCCAAATAATACTGAATCAAAAACAAAGTAAAATAACACAGAATAAATTAGTGCTGTAGAGATCAAACTAGTTCTCACAAGCTAACAGGTAGCCAGGGAAAGATGTGATGTTCTTAAAACTCCAGTTGACTCCTTTAAAGAGACAAGATGAATGATCAAGTCTCGCAAAGAAACACACATTGATCAAGTTACAAGAATTTTATTTAAAGGTTGACATTTAATGCAAAAGTGAAGATAAAGCAGCAAGCCCATCAGAAATTTCACTCTAGAAAATTCTAAAACCAATTATACTAAGAGATTTTCTCAGATAGAAAATCAAGAAGCATCATTGATGATAAACACCATAATGAGGAATGAAGAACATTTGTGCTTCTAGACTATAAAAATAAAATCTTGCATACAAATTTAATTTATATACATACTTTTTTTATTGGTTATTTTATTTGTTTACATTTCAAATGTCATCCCCTTCAGGTTTCCCCTCTGTAACCCTCCTATCCCATCCTCCTCCTCCTGCCTCTATGAGGTTGCTCCCCCAAACAACCATCAAACTCCCACCTCACCACCCTAGCTTCCTCCTATGCTGGGATATCCATCCTCCACCGGATCAAGGGCCTCCTCTCCCACTGATGCCAGATAAGGCCATCCTCTGCTACCTCTGCAGCTGGAGCCATTTGTATTCTTTGAGTGGTGGTTTTGTCCCTGTGAGCTCTGGGGCATGCACTTAGTTGATATTGTTGTTCTTTCTATGAGGTTGCAATCTCCTTCAGCTCCTTCAGTCCTTCTCTTAACTTTTTCCTTGGGGTCTCCATGCTCAGTCTGATGATTGGCTGAAAGAATATGCATCAGTACTAGTCAGGCTCTGGAAGAGCCTCTTAGGGGATAGCTATATCAGGCTCCTGTCAGCAAGTGTTCTTGGCATCAGCCATAGTGTCTGGGTTTGGTGTCTACTGATGGGATGGATCCTTAGGTGGGGCAGTCTCTGGATGGACTTTCTTTCAGTTTCTGATCCACTTAGTCCCTGTATATTCTTTAGACAGAAACAATTTGGGGTTAAAAAAGGAGAGGGAAAATAAAGGGTGACAGGATCATGTGTGGGAAGAGATCGAGGAGAAGTTCAGAGTGTCATAAAATTGAACAAAGGTGTGTAGCAGTGGGGAATGAGGATCTTGGGCTAGCTACTAAAAGGTCCCAGATGCCAGGTAAGCAAGAGGTTCCAGGGACCCAATCAGGATGACAAATTTTATCTTTAATTTATACACACACACACACACACACACACACGCACATACATATACATATATATATGATTATCTAGATTACTGGAGTGATGGAGTGATGGCTAATCTTGGTTGTACACATGAATATGCCTGTAATCAACTAAACATCATGTAACTAGGCAAGCCCATGAGGAATTTCTTTGCTTATCATTTAAGGTGGGAAGACTGACCTTCTGATATCATCCAGCTTAAAAGCATATGGAAGAAGGAAGCCTTTGCTTTTGCCTGCTTGCATTAAATATCATTGGTAAATTCATCTATCCTCTCACTGAGCCATTCCTTTGCTGGTGTCAGAGCATATTATTTTGAGATTCTAATATATATTGAAGTCCAGTGTCTCTCTATGAGTCTTCTGAAACACCAGCACAAGGTTGAAACTGTTGAGACATTTGGCTTCCTGGACTGAACAACTGCACCATTCTTTGCCTTTTTCTTGGAAGAAAGCCATTAGTCTTTGTAGGACTACCTGGACCATAGCCTTTATGCCACTACAATTAATAGAAGTAAATATAGATATAGGTATGGGTATATATAGATATAGAGATATAGAGAGATATAGATATATAGATAATATATAGATACATAGATATATAGATATATAGATGATGTATAGATTTATATATAAATAGATACATAGATAGATATAGATTGGATAGATTAGCTATAGTGATAGAGATATAGTATAGGTATAGAGATATGGGTAGATATATATAGAGATAGAGATAGAGATAGAGATAGAGATATGAGATAGAGATAGAGATAGAGATATAGGTCCCATCACTGTGGCAGAAGAGTCTTCATGCTAATATTTAAGATGTATGCGATAGCAAAAACATCTTAGAACAATTGTAAAATGAAATCATTAATTGAGTATGCAAATGCACCAATCACTGTGGGAACTTTGTATTGGCTAAATGAGCATGGAACAACTGCTTCAAAATATAAATAAGAACCCAAACTAGCAATATACTTGCAGAAATGGTTCCATCTAACAACATTCTACGACATTCAGCTGTTGGCCAGATTTGAGTGACTGCAATAGTAATAAATACTGACCATCATCTCTACGTACCTTCAGCTTTGTAGGAACACAGGATTCGTGCATTTAAAAATATCAGAACTTAAGTCAGGTCAGACACAGTGGCACAGGACTTTAACCCCAGACCTTGAGAAAACCAGTGGACTTCCATGAGTTCAAGGCCAGCCTGGTTTATATAATGAGTTTTAGGCTAACCAGAGCTATGTAGTGAGACACTGTCTCCAATAAAAACAAAATAAAACAAACAACTGAAAATCACACACTTAAGGAACATGTTAGTGTAAAAGTTACAACCTCAAAATTGCTCAAGATTGGAAGGCAGTAGCCTAACAATTGTCCAAGTATCCTCAGAACTGACCCAGTTTTAACACTGAAAATAAAATCTCATACCCCACCCCTAAAAACCCAAGTCTCAGAATGGTTGAGATAACTGATTACTTTATTTACTGAGGAAAAGTAAAGTATGTCTGAAAGAAATAGCTAGAGTAATATGAAGATAAAATATAAAGGTAGTAATGTTTTCTTTTTTGGCTATTTATTTATTTATTTATTTATTTAAATCAAATCATAATTTTTTACTTATTCACACAGGGATTATAAACACAAAAAGGCAGGATGTGGGGAAGGGGCTCATTCCTGAATAGGAAACTTCCAATTGGCCCACCAAAAGTCTTCTTTCTCCCTAAATCTCAACATATAGTGTCTTGAGAGGGCACAAGCAGTGTGGGATTTATGTTGTGGGACTCATGGTTGAAGAATATTGTAATATTTGACCTACAATTTGTAACTCAGCGTTGTGTACTGAGACGGCAGTGCTGCCATCTCTTGAAAAAGAATTTATTTGCTTGATCCCTACCCCATATTTACATTTACTTTATTACACAAAAATCAAAAGACATATAGACCTCCTCCTAGCACAATAAAAAAAAACTACCTTCCCAAGAAAACCCAGTTACTTTTGTTCTTGTTTATTTTACTGAGAATACTGTATTTTCTGGTAGAAAGTGTTTAAAATGCACAGATCAAAAACCCATAGAAAATGCTCTATATTCAAATCTCTCTATTCTATATCAAACAAAAGCTATGCAGCATCTACTGAGAGAAAATGATTGTGTGGACATTTCTTTTATGACCACTTATAATTAACAATAAATCTTTTTTGTTCAAGAGGATACAGCATGTAGGAATTCACATCAATTTCTACAGAGGTTGTATGATTTTGGTAGACACCTACAACTTGCACAAAACAATACATTTTCCTACCTTAAACCCATCAAAGAGGACTGTGTGAAATGAAGTATTTCTACTGTGTCACTAGATGTCATGGAGATACCATCTCATCAAATATTACCAGTACCCAGAGTCACATATAGATCTAACAGTGGGCACAGAGGGCCCGTAATGGTAGCATTTAATCCACCCTTGGATTCCATGTCATAGGGACGGGTTGACAGTCAATAGCCTGTGAAAGCACTTACTATGAATAAACAAAGTGTCACTGTCATGGCATAGGCTACAGGTGCTGAACGCATTGGAAAGAGAACATGGCAGATGCTGAAGTTCTATGTATGGCAGAAATCAAGGTGAGATAGGGTACCACAGAAGACATTACCAAAGTGAAATAGACAATCCTAATTGATTCATCAGGTACATATGAACATCAGAAGCTTTTAAGATCCAAATATTCAGTCATATGTGTTTGTCTCAGTCATAGAAACCCAGACACCATATTAAAACAAACTATACATACATTATCTTAACTCCAGACTGTGTATTCCCACATATCTCTGAACACTCTAAACAACTTCATCTGAAAGAAATATAAGTCTTGAGTGTGTAATCCAAAAATAAAATTGCCCCTCCAAAGCTAAATTTTTTAAAATAATTTTTCAAAATGTCAAATAATGTTAACTTCAAATCAAATCAGTTATTTTTCTCACTAACCATAGTGGAAATGTTTACAAAAACTGTACATCATTGACTAAGCAAATTTCATTTCATTTTTCAATGTCTTTATTTTACTGTGAACAATATTTTTTTTCTATATGGGATCTATATGCATCAACTCTTTTCTTGGGAATGAAACTAGTGCTCTGGTTTGTAAATGCCTTCTTAGATTCCTCTAAATCCCTTTTATCTTTCCATGAGCATGTAGCTAGATAGACTATAACCATAAGCCTCCCTTAGACCTCATACCAGTGAATCCTGAAGAACTATGAGTGAACTTAGAAGTGCCACTTTTTATTGACAAATGTGATCTTTATATATGTATTTGTATTTCCTTTGTAGTGTCTAGCTATAGAAAATGGCAAAGCATTTGATAAAACAACAGAGCACTGGCTCACAGCTTCCAAGTTCCCAGTTTCCAGTTCCTATGATGGTGAGCTGTTTTCTGACTCTGATGGTACCTAGTGTTAAAAGTGACTTTCACTGTGCTTTGTTGATGGACATTTATGACATGTTTCTATAGCATTTAACCTTACCTCACCTAAGAGTCGATAAAGAGAATAAAAATAGGACTGACTGATCATTTCAAAGAAGAGTAAAACAATATCGAAACATGAGAATCTTAATGTAGTTGCACAGTGGCAGAGAAACACTTGAGTGAAACTTAATGATCAGGTTATTTGAGCTGAAAGTGTTAAGAACAGGATTCCAACTAGCTTAGGCTTAAAAGATCCTTTCCCTCAGATATGGATGTTTTTCTTCTAAGTATCCACTCCTCTTTGAGGAAAGCACTTCCTACCCATTATCAAAATTACCCAGACGTTCCAGAAGCCATCCAAAAGAACACCAGTGAGTCTGATCTTGAATCCCTCCTGTTCTTAGGAATGAGGTGATGTGAATGTACAACCTGGACCACATGCCTAGCTTTCTAACAAGCCTACGGCTGTAGAAGTTTTCAAAGGAAAAGATTTAGTGGCTGAGGACACAAAAAGATAGCAACACAGTAAATTAATAAAGTATAGATGCCTAATAGGTAGTAACTAGATGAGTGATGTATGATAGATAGATAGACAGATAGATAGATAAATAGATTAGATAATAGATGATAGATGAAAGATAGATAATAAGATAGATGATAGATAAATGATGTATAGATAGATGAGGATAGATAAATGATAGATAAATGATGTATAGATAGATAGATAGATAGATAGATAGATAGATAGATAGACAGAAATAGATGGTAGATAGATTGATAGAATGAAAAATAGATGATAGATGGTTGATAGAAAGATAGATGATAGGTAGATGAAGAGAGAGAAAGAGAGAGAGAGAGAGAGAGAGAGAGAGAGAGAGAGAGAGAGAGAATAAATATAGACAGAGGATAGTCAGAAAATTCCACATATCATCTAATATCTTCCCTGGCTTTCAGCTAATACCACCATTTTCTTTCCAGAACTGAAATTAATTTACATAACATCCCAACTGTTAAAAGCATAATTAAAGAGTTGCATTTAAAAGAATATATTCCTATGGTGTAGAAATATTGAATTGCCATGATGAATGGATTTACTCCAAATAAGCTACTGAAGTCAGCCAGATATCCTATACCACAGCATGTGGACTTATTTTGTTATTGATTGATGAATAATAAACCATTCGTAAAAACTTGAGAGCTGACAGCAATCATTTTTTGCCACCCCCTGTTATTTAGTATGTAGACTCTGATCTTCTAACAAAAACATCTTTTCAGTGTGATATAAGCAGGGCCAGGAGACAAGAGGTCAATTGAGTGAAGCTGTAGATCATAGACCTTCAGACAATAGTTTAATTTTATCTCACTGTGATAGAGACATTAACTTGATGTATAGAATAATTGAAAATAAAAACTTTATTCAGTGTCCAAAAACTGGGGAAGTAAGAACATCTATTAGCATGTCAGGTCTCCACTCCTGGGAGTTGGGCAGCTATGGAGACAAGACAGGAATAATGAAAGAAAAAAACAGACAAATAAAGAGAGAAATAATTAAACATTTCTCTAGGAACTCACCTCATGCCTACTTTCTCTTTATGGCCTGACACTTCAAGGCATAGTACATTCGAGAAATCTTTAACTCAACAAACAAACAAAAAGTTAAAGCTGCAAAGGATATAGATACCAGACGAAGTCAAAAGTGTTTTCACTTTTTCATATCAATATGACTCGGGCAGATATATATAGGACCAAATAAAGGCAGGTTTTACAGAAAATCATCCTTGACATCTCTGGAAACCAATCTAGGCAACTGCTATCAAAACTGGCTCAGTATAGATGTTATCCACTGGAAAAAAAAAACACTTGGAGGCTAGTGATGCTTTGCACAGGTGTCTGACTCCTGAATCAGTTGCTTTAAAGGAAACTAACAACAACGGAAGCGAGAGAGTGCATTTCAGTTTTCTTCTGCAGTAATGTAATTTCTTGACTGTTTTCTTAAATAGTTGCTCCTTATGGATTTTGACCAGGTCACTTCTACTTGGCCTCTTCTGGGTTATACATGGCTCCTAACATGGTAACTGGATATCATATAGAATACGCTCATACTAATGGTGTGTTAGAGTTCTGAGGGGACTTCCCAGTGGATGTGTTACAGTTCTTAGAGAACATTGGCAGTTGGGAGCCAAGTGATATTACAAAGTCATAGAACCCAAGAAACTTTACACAGGAGGTATATTGGGAGAGACACAAGAGGGTGGCTGCCTCTGCTAAGGAGAGAAGCATCAAGGAAGTGAGCAAGAGGTAGGCTGTATCTAGGGTTTCCCAAAGGCAGAGGTTTCCAGGGTAGGGATTGGTGGTATTTCAAGGCAAGGCCAGGAATTGGTGGGATTTTGAGCTCAAGGACTGATGGGATTTGGGGGTCAGGGAATGGTAGGGTTCAGACTCAGGGATTGGTGGCGTTTCGTGAGTTTTCAAACCTTCTGTGGGTCTGAATTTTACGCCTTCACGTGGTAGCCAGTCGTCTTAATCTTTTAAGCTTCTAGCTTTATTTTATTTGTATGAGTCATTATGTCTATCACATATGTGTCTTGGGTACAGGGTGGCCAGAAGTAGATCTGCTGTTAGAGAAAGCCACCATGTGGGTTCTGGGAATTGAACCAGGTGGCCGGACTGTGGGATCAGCAGTTAAAAGCGCTTGCTGTTCTTGCAGAGGACCTGGCTCATTAGTAGTCATTCTACCCGAGAACTGTCGAAACCTCACTCCAAGCACCTTCTGTCAGTTAAAAATGTCACAGTTAACAGCTCTGATTCAAGAACAGAAATAAAGCAGCTCTTGATGGAAACAGTGGCAAAAGTAAGTTGCAACTCTCTTTAATTTACCACTCAATAAACTGTAAAAATGGTGTTGAAAGCATAAGGGGGCCCATCATGAACAGACAGGGAGTAGAATAGCCAGTTTCTGTCAAGTATCAGCAGGAAAACGTGGACGGTAGGATGGGGGTTTGGGGGAGAAAGCATGAAAAAGATTTAGTTCAAGAAATTGACTTACATGATCGTGCGAGCTAGTGACTTAGAACAGAAATCCACAAGGTATAAAAGGTTTTCTTTACACAGTGTGGTAATATATTTTGACCACTGGCCAAGAGTACCTTCACATTTCCCTTGGGCTATACTTCAGACAGATTTCTCCTTCACCACTGGCCACTGTCATCCTTTTTTATTAAAGCACTTATTTTAGGTAGCTTAATTCTTTCTCTATCCCTTTGAGATACAAATACTTTACAGTCCTAGGAATGCCTTGCTCAAGAACCTGAAAGTCTTTTCACTGAAACGTGATCATGAAGAATATGGGATCCAAAGCCAATGAGATGACACAATTGTTAAGTGGATACTTTTCTCAAGCCAGAGGCCCTGAATTTGATCCCTAGAACCCATGGAAGGGTGGAAGGAAGAAAAGTCATTACAACATTGCCTTTTGGTCTTCACAGATATTCTGTGGCATATATCTTTCCACACACACAATCATGAGAGTAGTATATATTTTAAAAGAATGCAACCATTCTTTCTCTTATCTCTGGGAAACTGGGTGTCTCATTTTCATGAATGAAAAATAGCATATGTAAGTAGCATAGTCATGACAACCGACATCTCCGTTAATATCTTCCAACACTTTTCCCAACTCCTCCAAATGCCTAACTCTAATACTTTGATAAAGCTTTGCATTTTATTAGAGAGCTTGATTTATTCCATACTATGAAAGGCAGAAAAATAGTTCCTTCAGACGGATTATATGTTATGGCTTTTACTTTTTTTTTTTCCAGAATAAAAATGGTCAGTTCTATCACTTAATAAATCAGATTGTTTCTGCTAATATTAAAAATTAGCCAAATTATATTCCTTTATACATGCATGCTAAGCATGAAATATATGAACATAAAAATGTAAATGCTTTTGAGTTTAGTTGAGTTTAGTCTCCATCTCCTCTTGCAGAAGGTCTAAAGAAATACTTCTTGCTCATTTAAACAGTTTAGTACAATATATTTTTTAACTTTAGACATCAAAGTAACAGATCATCAGGTTCTTGCTTGTGTGAACTTTTTCTGAGTTTGCTTAGAGGTTTTAATAAACAATATGGCTGATAAAGGTTCACTAACCCTGTAATTAGGACAAAGTAATTTCTTCAGTGGTCTTCATTAAATGGCTTTGTTTTGTACAAGGGAATCATACCAATCTAACTAGCTGTAAATTTATCTTCTCACAAGCTTTTATGCATGATAGATATTATAAAACTTATAACGTTCTGGCATTATTTTGTTTAGTTGTGGCCACAGAACCATGGATTATCTCAGTCTATAGTGTGAGGGAAAGAATAAAAGGCTAACTTCTTTGCCTTGGCTGTATATCTATCTCTTTTGTTTTGGTCAGATAACTGATTTACTCTGCATGAAGGCATGTTAATCATTGGAAGGAAAGAATGTATGTCCTTTTACGGCTGAGGACATATAGTAGACATATATAACTATAATGTCTATCAGATTATATGATTAATTTTCTTGAACCTGAACATCTCCAACTTTCAGTTACCCTGGATTCCTGTAGAGCAGACCTTCACAGACAGGTCATGGGAGTTCAATAAACTTGAGTAATAGGAATTACTCCAGGATCATCTTGGAAAGCAGAACTCAGGTTGTGGTTAACTTGACCATGTCAACCAACATTCATTAATTAATCATACACCTCTCCTTACTTTCCCAAACATTCCTCTATTTAATTTTAAAGTGCATGTCAGTATCTTCTCTCTCAGCTAAAATAATTACTCTTTCATCTTGTGAAAATGAGTATTTTAATTGAATCCCTTTTCTGCCTATTATTTTTATAATTACTTTTGTTTCCTTTGCAAATGGCAAACCTGATCTGTTGGGACTTAAATAGTTGGGCCACTGGCCTAGGACTTTAGTTACCTAATATTCATGCATGCACAGGTTAAACCCTAGCTAAAGACAACGTGATCTCAGTGAAGTCTAGAGTTCTTCATCCATAATACTCTTATCTATAGTGTGTCACTATGTATACATTTTTCTACATTTGTCTTCTTGAATTGCTGATCTTTCAACAAAACAAAACTCAATCTAAGTCTTCTCTCCATCTGTATATTCTTGTGTGAAAATGGGCTCCAGGCAGAAAGCCAGAGCTATAGTAGGACCCACAGTATTGGTTTCTCTTTTTTCCAGGATCACCTTGTTCTTCAAGTTAGTTATTGGCTATCTTAAGTCATTGCTTCAGATTTGTTTACACCCTGGTGTTTCTCTTTTTTGTGTTCTTATAGTGATTGGTCAGATACTATATTCTTTGCTGGGGAGACAGAAGTGGCTGTCTTAAAATATTACACACTTTAAAAATGGCAGTTTTATCACAGACACAGAGTGCTCTGCCAAAAAAGAGCTCATTAGAATTCCCAATATCCTTATGTGATTATGTAAAGTGTCCTCTTGTTTTCATTGAAAAACATAAGTTTCCTACATCAGTGCCTAAATACACAGCTGGTCAATTGCTTGAACTGACTTTCCATGAACTAGAATGGCATGAAACTATTTTTATGAATTTCTCTCAAAAACACGATATGTACTTTGGAGATTATGTTCAGGTCGATGGTGCATGAAGTATTTTTAAAATATGTGTCTGTTTATGTGCATTTTTTCAGCTGTCTTTCAGATTCCAAAATTAAATAAATAATGTAAGAAGCCAAATTGAATCACTGTAAAATTTTCACAGAGAGGCTATTAAACCTCTAAACACATCATGTGAAAGCCTCTTTCATTCTGTTACATTTACTTTTCCTGACCTCAAATCCATTCCCATTGTCCCATTGTCTATGGATCTGCCGAATCCTGCGGCTCAAAGAGAAAAATTTCACTGCGTCTGCAATTTACACCTGACAACTTAAAAGAAAGAGGAAAGTTACCAGGTGAGGAGAGTGCTTGCTTAGTTCTATCTGGTAAGGTGGTTGTTGTAACCTGCAAACATGAAAAAGATGGTTTCCCCAAATTCCTATTGTCTGCCAGTGCATGGCTAGTATCACACATTCTCCATGAGACTGTTTCTGGGTTACAAACAGGGCTGATGTCAACCCTGAGATTAGTTTATGTTGTATGCTAATAAGCGGTCATGAATGAATCATAGAGATGTAATTATGTTATCAGTTGATTTTATATTGAGTCAATAAAAATAAGATTGGATGAGCCATTTATTTTTTGCCTTTTACTCTTTGTTGTTGCTGTTTCATTAGTAAAATATTTTTGTCCCATGAGAATTTCTTTTTTTTTCCAGATTTTTTTTAATTGGATATTTTCTTTATTTACATTTTAAATGTTATTCCATTGCCTGATCCCCACCCAAGACACACTATCCCATCCCCTCCTGCTTCTAGGAGGATGTCCTCTACCCACCCATCCACTCCCATCTCCCGCCCTGTCATTCCCCTATACTGGGGCATCGAGCCTACTCAGGACCAAGGACCTCTCCTCCCACTGATGCCCGGCAAGGCCATCCTCTGATACATATACAGCTGGAGCCATGGATCCCTCCATGTGTACCCCTTGGCTGGTCATTGAGTTCCTAGGAGCTCTTGGGGGTTTGGTTGGTTGATATTATTTTTCTTCCTACGAGGTTGCAAACCCCTTCATCTCCATCAGTCCTTTCTCTAACTCCTCCATTCGGGACCCATTGAGGACCCCGTGCTCAGCCCAATGGTTTGCTGCGAGCATCCGCTTCTGTATTTGTCAGGCTCTGGCACAGCCTCTCAGGAGACAGCTGTATCAGGCTCCTGTCAGCATACACTTATTGGCATTCACAATAGTGTCTGGATTTGGTGACTGTATATGGTATGGATCTCCAGGTGGGGCAGTCTTTGGATGGCCTTTCTTTTAGTCTCTGCTCCACACTTTTCTAGATATTTGATCGTGTGTGTATTTTGTTCCCCTTTCTAAAAAGGATGGAAGCACACACACTTTGGTCTTCCTTCTTGAGCTTCATGTCGACTATGAATTGTATGTTGGGTATTCCAAGCATTTGGGGTAATATCCACTTATCGGTGAGTGCATACCATGTGTGTTCTTTTGTGATTTGGTTACTTCAGTCAGGATGATATTTTCTAGTTCCATCCATTTGCCTAAGAATTTCATGAATTCATTGTTTTTAATAGCTGACTAGTACTCCATTGTGTAAATGTACCACAATTGTTATGTCCATTCTTCTTTTGAAGGACATCTGGGTTCTTTCCAGCTTCTGACTGTTATATATAAGGCTGCTATGAACATAGTGGAGCATGTATTCTTGTTGTATGTTGGAGACTCTTTTGGTGATATACCCAGGAGTAGTATAGCTGGATCTTAAGGTAATACTATGTCCAATTTTCTGACCATCGATTCACCAACTCTCAGCTCGTTTTTTCAGTTATGACTTTCTCCATTCACTGCTGCTACCCATTGAAAATGAAGCCTCTCTGACCAAAGCTGAGAGCAGGACAAATCTATAGCTATAAACATTCTTACAAGGCTGTGTGATGATTTGACAGTTTAGTATAACAAAAGGAGCGTGACCCTCCCTGACCCCAAGGATCTTCAGCTGAGATGAGTCCATGAGTTAAAATGGAGCAAAGACTATGGGACAGTGGGTTTAGAAAGCCTGTGAGTACAGATGGTAATGATGACACACTAGGAGCAGCTTTAGGGAGACAGATCAAATTTACTTGGGGTGGTTCAAGTGTTATATAGTTTTGGTGACAGGTGGGATGGGGGAGGTAGAATATCTAAGATGTGCAAAGGTCATTGGCTGAAGGCATAAGGCATAAGGCACCAATATGCCTTATTTGCATGGAAGGCATGCCAGGAATTTCAGGTGCCTTAAGATGAATGGGTTCTTATTGGAAAAAAGGAGGTTGAACCTGTAATTTTACCTTCTGCAGAAATAGAGGTGTGTATAGGTTAAAGTCAGAGAAGAGGAAGCCCAGCTAGTGAAGGGAGTCCTTCATGTTTGCCCCAAGACTAGACAGATATTTGGACAATGGATGGCTTCCACCTTAATTGGAAGAGTTTTCCCTAAAGGTTCCCTGCTTAGGCCTATGAGATTTTGCATGGGATTGCATGATCAGAAATGAAATTATCTCCTGTGTGCAACTCTCAAATCTAATAAGAAAGTCATTAGTTATTCCTATAATACTGATACCACTTTTGTACCAATGGACATATCTTACCTGGCAGGCAGTTTAACAGCCAAGTACCAATTCTAAATAAGACCATTGATTTCTTTTCTCCTTCACAGCCTAAACATCTTCTGGCACAAGCCAGCAGGGAGGAATTTCGCTGGTCATTTTAAGATTGATCTATGTCTTGCTATCAAAGCAATTGATGTCTTCAGCAAAGGAGTCTTGTCATTAGCTACGGTAGGCAGAGTTGAATGAGCCATTTAAAAGAGATGCTAAATTTCTCTGAGATTACCTGCCCCTATCATACTAAAAGAATTTGGCAACTCTAAGTGAATGTGTGACACTCAAGTCTTAGAGAACCATGAAAGACAACTGATGCCTGAGGTTTGCCCCTGTATGAAAGCTATCAAGTTAACATGAATATCAGACCTCCTACCTACAAGAAACTGAATTCTGAGGCTAGAAATGATCACCAGAACAGAATGCTATCTCCCTCAGCCATTTAGTTCATTCTCCCTCAGTCCTTTAGTTTTATCTTTGTGAAGCTGTACCATGTATGGACATCTGACTCAGAATCTATGGTGGTGGTGGTGATGGTGATGGTGATGGTGATGACCATGATGATGGTGATGAGGAGGTGGAAACTGATGATGACAATGATGAAAACGATGACAACCCATAACGGTAAGCAGGATAAGTACACATCTGCTGTCTTTTCTATTGCCAAGTGTGAAGACAATCCCTTAATGCCACATTATTTTATGTATATTATTCTACTCATTAACCCTATAACGTGAGTTATTTTGGCATGTTCTGTACATATTATATTAGTATATAAAATAATGTATACAATCTAGTAGGTGTGACTGGACATATTCAAAATTACTATGGCATGATTCCTGGATAAGCAAGCTGACAGGAAATTATTGGCAGGGGTAGAAGGTCTGAACATAGTGAAATTTCAGCTGAGATGTAAAGACTTAAATAAAATCAACCACAAAAACATCTGTAATAGACACCATCAGAACAGGAAGCTAAATCAGTTCATTTGAGAGCACAGAAGACCTTGTAAAGAGTAAAACTCTTTAAGTGATAGAGGAATGTGTTGAGGGATCTTGAGTAGACAGGTGATTGCATGATATTATTTAAATAGAATTATCACACTGGTCTATGTAACATTTAACCTTTAGCAAGTAATCGTCCTTGAGCAATGTCAGAAGCTGTGTTTTATACAGTCTTCAAGTGAACAAATTCTAGTTATCACTATGCTATCTAGTTCATCCATGACTCAATACAGTTAAGGAATGTTAAGGTAATTCCTATGACTTTAGTTCTTGCTGTATTTCTACACATGTTAATGAGATATCTTTGTAGTTAATCCTTATGTGTGTAATTATTAGAGAAGCTGGAAAACCTGGGTACCTAGTTTCATCAGCTATAAAAGATGAAAGGGACTGTGTGACTACATAAAGCTGAAAAAACACCAAAATCACTGTTTTTGTTTATCTACTATGTATAAAACACATTCTAATAGTGCAGTGCTTAGATGATGCCATAGTTTTGATTCAGATCTAAATCACTCAAACATTTCTAACACGAGATAGCACATGACTTAAAGGGGTTTGCATTTGAGAAGCAGCTTTAGCTTGGTAACATGATGACAGTTTGGGGCTGTATGTGTTTTTCTTGATTTATCGTTAGCCGGGAGCGGCACCTAGAAGGCACTCTCTACTCTTCCAACACATGCTGAGGTCAGCACACAGAAACAGCTGCTTCATGCCAGAGTTCACCAGCTTATAATGTCTTTGAGCTTGTTTTCTTATTGTATTCTTATTCACTAGTGTAGATTCTTTAGCTGTACTTCTGGTTTTGTTCCTATACCATTTCCTCTCTCATAAGCCTATTTCTTACCCTGTGTTTTCATTACATGATGATATTCATGATATTTGCCATTAGAGTATGTTAATAATAGCCAATGCAAGTGTTCATTTAGTGGTTTCTATGCGGGCTACTAAAAGCAATCAGTCAGATAAACCTTAGATTCCAGTATAATGCTCAGCTTACTTTTTAGAGAAGAAAAACAAAAACACAGGTCTATGGGTTATTCAATTCATGAAATGCAGACTCCAAGTCTGCATGTCAAGTGGACTTGAAGTGAGGATAGATTTATGTACTCCTTGTATGTCTTATTCTTTAAACTCTGATGGTTTAACTTGAACACTCACAGACTACTACATGTGGTAATACTCCCAAGTCCATGTCATTCTAGCAAAGTCTTCTTAGTATGACACCCTTGAGTAACATAGGCTTGTCTGTGATTTTTTTTTTCTCACCCTCCTGTTTTAGCAACACATGCCAAGGTCATCATACAGAAAGAGCTGTTTTATGCCCAGGATTCACAAGTTTAGAATGTTTTTAGTTTGTTTTCTTATTAAAAGCCCCTTAGATTGTGAAACATGAGTCAAATGAATACTGTATTATGAAACGTTTATAGTATATATAAACAATTCTTTTAATTTATTTTTTAGGTGCCAGAGAACTTTTATAGAGGGCAAAGATGTATAATGCTTAATTCAAGAGGAGACTTAATACTATTAGACATGTAATTCCAACCTGAGGTTCATTAAAACAGCCTTAGGAATAGTTACAGAAAGCCAAATGAAATGAAATGGATCTTATTGTATAATACTGTTTGTAACTTCCTTAATCAGCAAGAAGTACTATTTGTATTTCTCATCCAAGAGATACCTAGTGTCTTTTAAATGGTGTTTCTATGATCATGATATTAAATTGTTAAACAATGTTTTTGTTATATAGATTCTGGGTTTGGCTAGCACTTGTACTGATGTGAAAAGAAAGATACAGAGGAAGTCAAGAGTCACATTTCACAGGCAGCTTGAATCTGTCTGTAGTGTATCTACCTCTAATCTGCTCTGCAAAATTGCCCTTCTTTGTCTTCTGTGATTGTTTGGTTATTCTGTTGTCATTGAATAGTGCATATGGTATGAAATGGCAATTTATGCTCCTTACACAGCTTCTGGCTAATCTTTTAATAGATACAGAATGGAACACAATAAGATAGAAATGTTTTTTGAAGTCGATGTATTTAGATGCCTTCTATCCCAGGGCTTATGTATTACCCCAAATGAGTAATTGTACTTCCCTCCATGAACAATAGTTTTTGAGACCCTACTGTACCCTCCAAGTGTAATGAAATAGACACTTTGAGGCTGAACTTTTCTAGTATAGTTTTACATCATTATGTATGTGCACATATGGATAAACAGAGAAGGCTACGGCAGTCCCATCCTATAAAATTACTTTGTAAATCATTAGAATTTTCAATGATATAATTTGCAGATAAGTTTAAAGTACATTTACTACTGACCATAAAATAATCTTGAAAGATAACTGTTTCATAACTAATGTCAACAAAAATTTTGAAAAGTTTTCCTATAAGTCTATTTAAAGCCCTCTACCTAAATTCTATGAACTGAGCTTACTTTTGAAATGAATTTGTTGTCATATTTCTGAATTTGTTTATTTGTCAAAGAAGATGATAAATAACTCACAAATGGAAAAGTTTTACAATGATATTGGTTTTTTGTTTTTGTTTTTTGTTTGTTTGTTTGGTTGGTTGGTTTTTTTGCAGCTATTTGGGTTATCAAATAAATTGTCAAAGATATTCCAAGTCAAGTATGTATTACACAGACATTATTAATTAGGTTTTTTTAAAGGATAATATCTTGAAACTATGTGTTTATGACATTCTGACTAGCATGAGGTGGAATCTCAGGGTCATTTTGATTTGTATTTACTGGATGACTATGGATATTGAACATTTCTTTAGGTGCTTCTCAGCCATCCAAGATTCCTCAGTTGAGAATTCTGTGTTTAGCTCTGTACCCTATTTTGAATAAGGTTATTTGGTTGTCTGGAATCTAACATCTTGAGTTCGGTGGGGGTGCACCCTCATAGAATCAGCGGTAGGGAAGATAGGCTAGAGGGTTTTCAGAGGGGAACTGGGAAGGGAGATAACATTCCAAATGTAAATAAATAAAATAACCAATGAAAACCAATGAAAAATAATAATTTTTAAACAGTAAAATTTATTATTAAAAATATGTGTTCAAGCAAAGAAACAATACATGGTAACATAGCTCAAATTTTCTCTGGCCCACATTAATGTATTTTGCGTTGTGGCTGGTTTGAATGCCAACATGCCACAATTTAGAATCACTTAAAATAAGAGCTAAATGAATGTTGTTCTAATGTCTTTAATTGATATAGAACGGTCTTCACTGGGCATGTGTGCTATCTTTTGATAAGAATCTATAATGTAGGAGTGTAGCAGAGAACAATTCCTCGGCTTTTGTTCTCTCAGACTCTCCAGCACTAATTCCTGTGATGGAATTTGTTTGCCTGTTGCTACTGCCACTGACTTCTTCATTGATTTGACACCCAGTGTTTCCAGGCTTCCATTGTTGACTATGGGCCGTCTACTCTTTAGGACTTCTTGCGTTTGGTGCACATATTGGGACACCAGAGACATTCAATATCATGAACCAAACAGCTACTAGGTTCTAGGGCATTTCCCGTGTGAGAAAGCCACTGTGGGGCCACTCTACCTGCTGCGGAGTCAGCCTCAAGACTGAGCAAGCATCTACATTTCATCCATTCAAAGGTGAGACATCCCTTGCTATTATTTCAGTGAACATTAATTTAGCAAATTCTTTAAACACACATGCACACACTAGTGCTGTTGCTCTCGAAAATCCTGATTAATTATATTCATCATGTTATAAAGCTGCAACATATGTAAATTAAACTGCAAATTATCATATTATCACAGAAGAAATATTTTTTGTTTGATTCAAACTCTGCTCAGTTTCAGTTTTACAGTTTCATGAACATGGACATGGCATTTAAGTAACTGACTTCTTCTTGAATAATATTGATTTGGAGGTATATAGTGACTTGATTATGAATTTGGCTATTTATTTGTATATATACACATATATGTAGAAGTTACTATTTAGCATTTATTAAAGTACATTATAGTGGCATTTTCTCATGCAACTATTTAAATTCTCCAAGAAAAGATACATAAAATGTGTTAACTATTTTGTGGAATGTAGGCCTTTGGGGATGGCTTTTGTATAAAAAATAAGTCTAGCTATGTAAAATTATACTTAAAGATATAATTGAATCTGTTTTCAGCTGTTTTGTGAACCATTTTCTTCTTGTGAAAATCGGAGCTAGAGTGTCAAGAGGGTTTTTATCAGTTTTTATAGTTTGTATTCACTTTATTATATTTATTTTCACTGAAGCCCTTGATGCCATTACACATTATACTGCTTTCTAGTAAAATAATTACTCCTTATATTAAAGTATGAAATTAATCACTCAGTGGTAGATTGGAATTTTTTTACCTTTCTCTTGTTGACATAGGAACCAACCTTCCATATGGGCAAATAAATTCAGTTTGAAAGTGGCTGAAGTTGTTCTGGAGACAAGAGAGCAAATCACTATTTTCCTTGGTGCCATGAATGTGTCTGTATAAATAAATTAAACTAAAGTGACCATCATCAGAAATACAAACTTCCAAATTGCAGCGGACACTTTTTAGAGAACTAGATGGAAGACTAATAGTGTCTACAAAAATTCAAAACACTGAATGAAACTTGGACTTAACATTACCATAGCTTCAATTGATCTATTACATACTAAGCAAGGGTTTAAGAATCTCTGAGCAGAGTCAGTATGGAAACATAATGTCAACCTCTGTTCTATGGATACTATGGACTTGTATGTACATCAGGATTAGAGTTGTATCCATCTTCATAGAATTCACATGGGGAATGGGTATAAAAAAAGAATTTGTCAATGGGTTATATGAACAAAGTGACATAGACTAATACAAGGTCAGGAAGCAAGGAATTGATTATTATATATTTAAATTATTTTTAAGTTTAGTAAGTAAATCATTAAAATATTAATATTTTTAAAAAGATACTAAGATATCACAAGAATATTGGACCAGAATTAAAATAGGAAGCCTTACAGATCTCTGGAGGAAAACCATTACAAATGAGAAATAACAAGTAGATATCCTATGGCAAGCAGAGAGGTGGTTCATACAAATTAGAAAGACATCAAGGAGAAGCCAGTAAAGGGGGAAGAAAAGACATAATGTTCAGGAGACAGAAGACAGTAGGTGAGGAGGTGGCATCCCACATAGGGTCCAGAGACATGGTGAGAACTCTAGTAGAAGCTTGAAGTCACCTGATGATTCTGTTTAGAGCACTTGTACAAATTAATTTGTAATTTATGAAATAGCTTGTTGTGCTTTAAAGGTAGTAAGAGAGGAAGAGTGAAGAGGGAAAGGAGTGAATGAAAGTGGCTAGACAAAATTGTTTTAGTGGAGCCACAAACTTTGGGAAATTTTATATTAAAATATCTGAAGAACCCTTAAACATAAGAGGAGTCTGAAGTATAGTAATAGAAAAAATAAAAACTCCATACATGCATCTATACTAGCTGTAATCAGGAAATACAATGACAACTTCTTAGGATAAATGTAGATAACTAAAATGTCTCAGAAGTGACTTCAAAAAGCATTTCATGGTTTGACATTTGATAAGGTAGATGAAGCTAACAAAGACTTTGAAAAGAAGATGACTAGTGAAGGAATAATGCAGAGAAAAAATCCACAAGATTATGGAAGTTGATCTTCAAGGAGTAATCAAATCAAATTAATTCAATTAAAATTCTTATCAATGCACAAACAATACCAACTGATTGTGACCATGGCAGTGTGGCTGTATGACTTACTTTCTTGTTGCTATAATAAAATGTCTAACAGAATGACTTATTGGAAAAAGTAGGTACTTTTGGGTCATGGCTTCAGGGAAGGCATGGTAGAATCAGTGATGTAACTCATTGCAGTAATAATTAATGGCAAGTAGAGAATAACATTGAAAACAATCAGTATATAGAAAACAATGCCAAAACTAGAAGCAGGTAATACGCCCCAAATCAGTGATTCAGTTCTGCCAGCCTGACATCAGGTTGCAGATTCCACAGTTGCCCCAATGATGTCACTTGATAAGAAAATGTATTCAAATGATGACCCTTTGGGGAGATTTCAAACTGAAACTATAGTTTGTATCTCTGAACCCCAAAGACTCGTGACCATTTTACAAGGCAAAATCCTTTCAGTCTGAGTTCAAGAGAACTGTGACCCTGTTTCAAACACTG
Organism: Mastomys natalensis; assembly: GCA_021653895.1. NCBI lineage: Eukaryota > Metazoa > Chordata > Mammalia > Rodentia > Muridae > Mastomys > Mastomys natalensis. Next base: position 856,167 of record JAJTUV010001097.1, on the reverse strand, counting down.
TTCAAAAGTCCGAAGGCCTTAGTCTTTTCTGGGACTCAGGGCAAACTCTTTACTGTGAGGCTTTTGAAATAAAAAGCCAAGTTGCGTATTTTCAATGTACAATGGCCTAGAGGAAGTATAGAAGGGATTAAAGGGTAACAAGAAGCAATTGACAAAATAAAAATCAAAACCTGGAAAGGGCAAACATTAAATCCAGAAGCTTGTGTCTATCATCCAACAGAAAGACTCAACCCTGATGTTAATTTTATGTTCTAGTCATTTACCACATTGTAATAACTAAATGCATAAAAAAGCAATAGAAAGATAAAGAGATTTATTTTGGCTCACAGTTTCAGAGAAATATAGTCTTCCATGTCTGGGAAGGCCTTATGACAGAAGTTGAACCACCTATGGTATTATACAGTTACGTTAACCTATTCTAGTTCTTCAGTATCAAAAATCCCACCTCTGATTTGTCAGCATGTCCTTCAATTCTCTTATAAAACTATCCACCAGTAAATTCTAATTTGGACTATTTCCTGCCAAATCCGACTGCTTCCACCATGACCTTTCTCCAAAAATATTATGCTCTTTAAAGGAATTAATTTTGTTAACAAATATTTGGTTCTTTTTCTAACAAAATGAAATCTTGATATCATACCACATGATATTCACTGTGGCCGTTTAACTTGTTTTGGCCAGTACACCATCCAGATATGATTTGGTTTGCATCCGTATGAGGTCAGCTAATCACCATTGTTGTCTCCTCCAAATCTACTGGATTCCCATCGTATTTCAACAAAACCAAAGATATTATAAATTCTCATAAGGTGACACATGAAAGTTGGATCTCTGCCTATTAATCTGAAGCTATTTGAGTGTATGTGCCTCTCACTCATTCTTAAATCTAGCTACACTGGGCTTGTCTAATTCACAAAGTATGTCTGGTATGTTCATACTGGAGGGAAAATTTAACGCATTGTATTTTCTTATTGCATTTTACCATCTGGTCAAGAGGTTAATATGAATAAAAACATAAGAAGGAGGAAGAAGAAACTCAGGGGCATGTTTTATGCACTTGTAGTTCTAGTAATTCAGAGAAAGTAGATTAAGTTTTAGTCTAAGAGTCATGAGTAAAGAGTGAGTGTCCTTGGAACAAATTAATTGTAAGAAAGATTTTTATAAAGGAAGAAAATTTAGTATTTCCCCTTCCATGTTTCTCCTCTTCATCAGGACACGCTCATAAAATTGCCAGCAATATGAAGGTATACAAGTAATAGCCGTGATGGTGGTGACCAGACAGAGGTACAATGAATAGGTATAACCTTCTGAAAACTCACGTATGAAACAAGTGAGGAGAATAAGATGTTAGTCTTTGACTCAAAGCATTCATTAAATCTTGTTGCTCTCTGATATATTTATTCAAGCCGTCTTATTAAAATGAAGCATACAGCTACTCTAAGGTTATGGATTATCAAAAGCCATCGTTATTACAATTTTGATTAAAAATCCATCTGGCCTTTTAGAGTTATGAATCAGAGTCACCCTCATTCTACAAAATAGAATGGTAGCCTCCATTGAACATGGCAGAAGAGTGAATTTAGTAGCATCTTTGAGAAGTTCACAACTTCTTGCAACTACAGGTCCATAGTATCCGGTGTTTCTTCTTACCTCCATAAGAACCTGCACACAAATGTACATACTGAAATACTGCCACACAAAGACATAGCTACACACACTTACATACATGCACATACACACACACACACACACACACACACACACACAAATAAAATTATATAAAATATGTATTTTAAGGTTTCTGTGTGTAGCCCGGGCTGTCCTGGAACTCACTCTGTAGACCAGGCTGGCCTCGAACTCAGAAATCCACCTGCCTCTGCCTCCCAAGTGCTGGGACTAAAGGCATGCGCCACCACTGCCCGGTGTATGTTGGTTTTCAAAAGAGAAAAAAATTAAAACACATCAGAGAGATAAATTTATTAATGTCTGCATTTTTATTTTTTTATCCTAATGGTTTTTAAAGTAAATTTGATCCATGTGTAAAGTAACATTTAATTATGGTTTTGTCACATATGCTTATCAACCATTATTCTCATATTCATCCCCAAATGACTTTCTTGCTTCTTCTCTCAAGATACAACATTTTCTTCCCTGAAACAATTTCCATTCTACTATCATGATCAATATGTATACATATGCAATAAATCATACTTCATATGATGATAAACATGTGGCATTTGTCTTTCTAATCTTGCTTATTTTGCTTAACGCAATGTTGTAAAATTCCATCCATTTCCTGCAAATGGCAATTTTTCATGTTATGACTAAAGATTGTGATAGGTGCCATGTTTAATTACACATGGTATGTTGACAGGCATCAAAGCTGTTTCCATATATGACTGTCGTGTGGTGAAACAATGAACATAGGTGTGCAGCAATCACTCTCTGACCTCAATATTCTTAGGTCTATACCCCAAAGTGGCATAGTTAGATCGTACCGTATGTCTATTTTCACAGTACTGGGTTTTAGATTTTTTTGTTTTACTTTTCTTGGGTTTTGTTTTGTTTTTTGTTGTAATAGTCATTTGACTAGATTGAAGTGATATATCAAAGCAGTTTAGATTTTCACTTCTGCAAAGGCTATGAATGTTGAATAATCTTTCAAATGTTTATTTGCTATATGTACTTCTTTTGAAAAGGCTGTAATATTTGTTTCCTATTTATTGATTAGATTATTTTTTTTAGTGTTTAGCTTTTTTCAGATATTTGGATATTCTATACATTAATTCCTGAGATACATGGCTGTCAAGAATTTCTCCCATCCTGTGGCTATCTGCTTGCTTTCCTGTTCAGAACCATTTAAATTTTATCCAAATCACATTAACCAGTGCATGCTTTTATTATCTGGGCAACTAGCGTTAGAATCATAAAGTCCCGGCTTATGTATGAACATTGGCATACTTTCCATTATCAGTTTTATAGCTTAAGGTCGTACATGAAAGCCTTTGATCCATTTGCAATTGATTTTATGAGAAACAGGCATGTAATTTCATTCTTCTATACGTGAATATCAAATTCTCCCTGCATCATTGGTGAAGGGGCTTGTTTCTCTAATACATTCTAGTGTCTGTTCAGCTTCAGATGAGTATCCATGTAAGAGGGACTTTCTTGATCCTTAGTTCCATCATGTTGATCTAAGTGTTTGCTTTGTGTGTGTGTGTGTGGTGTGTGTGTGTGTGTGTGTGTTTGTAATTTCTTTTCCTTTTATGAAACTGAAGTACACAATAGAATCATGTGCTGTGTTGTTTCAAGGACTGTACTGTTTATTCAGGATGATTTTGTGTTTCTGGGATGTTTTCTACTTCAATGTAAATTTTAGTCATTTTTCTTATTTATTGAAGAGTATCATTAGTATTTTAATGGGAACTGCATTAAGTATGTAGATAACTTTCAATAATATAGTCATTTATACAATATTAATTTTGCAAATTTATGGGAGAGCTTTCCATTTTCTACAATTTGTTGTCTACAATTTTTGGGTGAATTAAAATTTCACTATAGAGGTCTTAGACCTCATTAAATTTATTCCTATTTTTGTTAAATTTGTTATCATTTATGTACTTATTTATTCATTCATTTATTTATGTATCAAGAAGTGGGTGTGTAGATCAAAGTACAACTTGCTCAGTCAGTACTCTGTTTTTTACCATGTGGGCTTCAATCATAGATAGCATGCTGTCCTGCTTGGCTGCAAGTGCTTTAACCAACTTAATCCATTGGTCATTTATGGAGACAATTAAAATGTGAGTGTTTCCCCAATTTCTTTCATTGTATGCTTGATCACTGGCATATAGGAAACTTACTTTTATAATGATTTTAATTTCCTGGCTACTTGCTGAAAGTCTTTGTCACAGTTTTTAATTTTGTGGTGGAGCTGCTAGCTGTCATAAGCATGTCATATCCACAGCAAATAGTGATAGTTTGGCTTCTTTTCCTCTTGGCCAGCTTTTTCTCTACTTTGCTTATTCTTCTAGCCAACAATTCAATAATTGTAATGAATAAGGATGGGAGAGACTGAACACTCATGTCCCATTCATAATCTTAGTGGAAATGGTCCAGTATTTCCATACTTACTGTAATATTGAATGTAAGTGTGTCACATGTAACCTTTGTTATGTTTAGCATTCAAATTACATTTTTGGATTTTTAATACTATGGGATGTTAAATTTGATCTTGTTTATTTTTTCTGAATGGATTGAGATGATTTCAGGTTTCTATTGAGGAATTTATTCATGTACTCTATAGCATTCACAGATTTTTAAATATTTTTTTAAAATATTAAAGTCTCCTTATGTTCTTGTAAATGAAACCCTCTAGAGTATGATGTATGGTATTTTAAATGTGTCACTTAATTGAGTTTGCCAGTATCTTACTGAGGGTATTCCACATTTAATAGGGAAATTGATAAAAGAGTTTTCTTTATTGTGTCATTATCTGGCATATTGGAATAATATTGGCTGAATGGAATAAGTACGATGGTATTTTTCCCTTTAGGTATTATGGAATAGTTTAAACAAAAATTATGTTATCTCTTCCTTAAAGGTCTGCTAAAAACCAATGAGTAAATCTGGTGGAGTTTGCTTGTTGGGTGCATTTTATTGCTTTAACTTTACTGATCATAACAGATTGTGTGTGTGTGTGTGTGTGTGGTGTGTGTGTGTGTGTGTGTGTGTATGTTTGTTAGTAGTAGTTCATAAGTGTCTAGGACATAACTAGTTCTACAATCTCCAGATTTTTATGATACAAGGTTTAACAAATGTTTCTGATGATTAAGCTGAATTCATTGGTATCTCCTGAATTTCTTTTTCATTTCTAATTTTATTTATTTGACTCTTTCATTTAAAGTACTTGGCAAAGTGTTTGTCCACATTATTCATCTTTTTAAAGACATAATTCTTCATTCATTACTTTCTTACTTTACTTCATTAATTCATTCTTTACTTACTCTCTGTATTGCTCTTTCCATCTCATTTCAGCAATATCTTCCTTGATTGTTTGTTTCTGTCTACTACATTTTTTGATTTGCTTCTCATTTTTTGGGGGGGGTAAAATCTTGAAGTGCAATGTTAAGTAGTGTTTAGAGTCATGTCTGAAATTCCTAAGTGATTGTGAATAGCTGTAAAATCTTGAATATTCCCTTGTTGCTTTCCAAAGCTTCTGGTAAGTTGTGCCTTTATTTTCATTTGGATAAACATTATTAAATTTATTACCTAATTTCTTCAATGGCCAATTGATCATTCACATGTTTTTGTTTTGTTTGGTTTTGTTTGCTTATTGGTTGGTTGGTTCATTGGTTGGTTATTTTGGTTTGGTTTTCCAATCCACATGTGTTTATATGTTCTTTTATTTTTTTCCTTTGTTGTATGAAATTTTCTGGGAGAAGTGAACAAGTGCCTACTCATATTTCCTACTAGACAAGCGCATAAAAGAGTCAAAGGTACCTACATCACTAAGAATACCACCCCAATAAGGGTGATGACTAGTGAAACCTACATCCTTGAAGTTCTCTCTCAACCTTCAGACTGCTCAACAGGTCAGAGAATCCCTCTTAGCAACAGTCCTTATCAATTACATAATGTTGGAGAGAGAAAGACTTTTCAAATCTAGTAAGTTTCAGGAACATTCTGAGATTTGTTCATTACTCCCTACATTTTAAAGAGCCTCCTTCCAGGATGAAATGTTTCAATTCTGAACATCCTAAGTTGCCACAATAAAATATTTCAAATCTGAGGAAATATAACACAAATTGAAGTCTTCTTTTGACAACTAAAGATGTCTAAAAAACAAACAAACAAACAGAAACAAAAACATCTCCCATCTCTAGTTTCCACTGGCTCATGGGCATACCATTGTATGATAAGAATTCAGTCCACTTCAAGGTCATCATAATCTTTAATAGTTCCAGGGTTTTGGGTTTTGGGGGGCTTGAAGGCTTTTGTTTGTTTGCTTGTTTGTTTTTTAAAGTTTAAGTATTTTCTTTTTTCTTTTTTTTTTTCAAACAAATTTAAAATTTAATGTAGAGGAAGGGATCAACGTGGCAAGTTAAATGCCCACAACTTTATTTCCAGATAAACATTTATTACATTTATTGTGTCTGTGACACAATGATATATCTCAGTGTCAGAATGGTTTACAGTATGCGATAATGCCAATGTTCCACCTGTATCAATTAGTTTAAGTATTTTCTGATATCAAAATAATCTGTCAGCCCTGAGTTACATACTTCTGAAATATAATTACACAGAATCAGTACTCCCATGCTATTAAGGGGAAACACTGGAAAAACAAGAAATTATTGAATGAAGCCTGGCTGAATCCTAGTAACACAACTCCTGTAATTCAATGATTGACATCTGTTGGTCATGTTGAAATGATCTGAAATCCAAATGGCTTAAGAAGCCCCATCCCTCCAGCTCTGTCCACATTTAGAATACCCATCATTTCTCTTGTTTATACCATTAAATTCATTTGTCCCCCTTAGATGATGTCCCATGGTTAAGACATTGCCAACATATGTATTCTGCCTTATAAGTTAGGCTTTGTCTTCACAGATTTATACATGGGCTTCCTGACACCTCCTTTCAGAAGCTCCGTCCCTCCTACATAATGAACAATTCATAACTCCCTCAGTCTTTCATCATCTTTTAAGTCTATCAAACCAGGGCAATATGGAAGATGCTGTCTCCTCAGAACAAAGTCAGATCTCTTGTTCCACAGTCAAATCAGCTTGTGTATGCAAGCCCCCGAGAAACAGTTCCAGACATGGGTATTTGAGATGCAAGGAACCACTTGAAGGATGTTCTTAGCTTAGACACTTTATAGGAGAATTTGTTTTCTTTTTTTTTCATTTTATTTTATTATTTAAATCACATCGTAATTTACTTATTGACACAGGTGTTATAAACACAAAAAGGCAGGATGTGGGGAAGGAAATGACACTGGAGCATAAGGTAATCAGGGAGAGTACAGATACCTTTCAGAACAGGGTATCAGCTGGGTGAAGGTTGAGGGGACAGGTCACTATGACTCTGCCTATGAGTCACTTGTCCTTATCTAAGTTGGTACTGTCTGCCGAGGCTACCTATTTACAAGATCTAGGACTAATCAGGCTGGTAAATTTCCACAAAAGCTGCCTGTTTACCATAGCTTATAGCCTTCTGTTTCAGTGTTTGTCTACAGAGACCCAAGACTTTGTGTTAGCATGTATGTATGTCAGGCCTATTGCTGATTTTAGGCCTATGGCTGATTGTAGGCCTTCAGTTATAAGCAGGGCTGCCCCTGACATCTTCTCCCTTCTCTAAGTATAGAAGGACCTTGATGATTCTAATCTTGCAAAGGCGGGGATAGAGGCCTGACCTCCAGTAAATGAAGGGGACCTTGTAATGACTCCGGTCCTCCTGTCGTTGTCCAGTGAGGCATGAGGGCCATACCTGTCCCGATGTCTTTTTCCTGGAGAGGGGATACTTTGACATCAACCCCTATGCAATCAGGCTTGTTACAGGAGAATTTGTAACTTCACTGAATGGCTCCTTCAATGCATCTTGTCCTTAAGACATCTTGTTTTCCTAGCACAGTACACCTGGTTTGTCTTTGATGGTTCTAGCCACTTTATCAGTTACATATGCTGTCTTCTACAGTCTTCTTGTCTGAAACCTTAGACATGCTCTGACGCTTTTCCTTTTTAAGTTTCACACTTGATCTTTCTGTTCCAATTTTTGTTCTGTCTCACAGTAGACTTGCATGAGACCTGTGTACAGTGACTACAATACAGTTTAAATGGTCTCCTGTCTTGAAATTTCTTCCACTAAGCAGATTGAAGTTTCTTTAAATTCAACCTCAAGTTTCAGGACATGGCAAAAATGCAACTGCTATGTGGTTTGCAAAATAACATACAAAGTGACCACTACTCCAGTCACTGATAGACTTTTGTTCTCCTCTGAAACCTTCTGTTCTGGGCCTCATCTGTCTTATGTTTCCCTCAGCATTCTTGCCTTCTAAGCCCTCAAGAGAATGGCACTTTAAATTTGTTTACAGTACTCAAGGGTTCATATAGCTTAAAGTTCTATAACCATCCACATCCTTCAAACAAGGTATTTCCAAAGACTAAAGAGCCTCAGGGTCAGGTTTGTTTCAACCACCCCAGTTCCTGGTACTAAATTTGCTCATTGTTTACTTTTCTAGTTGTTGTGAGGAAAGGCCTGACAGAAGCAACCTAGTGAGAAAAGAGTTTATTTTAACTCACAGTCTCAGGGAAGGTTCAACACCAGCAGGGAGATGCTTCCATTGAGAAGAGAGCCATGAATATTTATGTTCAACCTAATTTCTTTTCCATTTCTTTTTTCCTTTTCCTCCTGTCCAGCCCCCATACTTCTTCCTTCTTCCATCCCATCCTCATCCTCCTCCTTTTCCTCTTCCTCTTCTTCTTCCTCTCTCCTATCTTTCTACTCCTCCTCCTCTGCCTGCTTTAGTTGGAACCCAGATCATGGAACAGTACTGTCTACATTTAGAGTGGATTTTCTTACATCAATTTACCTCATCTACTTCACAGACATTATATGACACTCGCTTGCATGGTGATTCTAAATCTCATCAAGGTATCTTTCAAAATTAATAATCACAAATACATTATCTATTTAGCAGGGAACAAGACACTCAAGTTATATTTGGTCTTAATTTTACCACTGAGAATGAAACTACATAACAGAGAACAGACCAACTCCAATGAGAGCCTGTTTTTATAGTTACTATATTTCTCAGAAGGTGGACATATTGGTAAACATTACTGTTTCCTGACTCGTTAAACATCCAGGAAGCATACATGCACACACTCTCAGACAGGGGAAAACAGCTTAATAATAAGGTAATATATTTGAAAATATTTTTCAAGTGTATAGTAACTTGGTTTAGCTTCCTAATTATATTTCTCAACTATTCAATATGCTGATAGGATTAAAACACTTTTTTGTGTGTTTGTTTACATGTGTGTATTTTCACTTTACATTCCAATTGCTTTCTCTCTATCTTTTTCCCCCTGCAAAAGCCCCTCCCCCTCCCAAATCTCCTTCTCCTATGAGAGAATGGAGGACTCCCCTAGGTATCCCTCTACCCTGGCACATCAAGGAGGTAAACACTTTTTCTCCTGGGGCCAGGCTAGACAACCTAGTTATGGGGTTGAATTCCAGAGAGGCAACAGCTTAGGGATAGCCCCCATTCCAGTAACTGCTTGAAATCACACCTGAAGTTCCAGTACTTGAAAGGTGAAGCAGGAATAAGAAACTAAAAGTCATCCTGCCTACAGAGCACAGGGAAAGTTTGAGGTCAGTCTGAGACACTTGAGACCTTGTCTTGGAATATTAGCAAAACTAAAATAGTAAATGGATCAAAAGAATGTTTGGTTTGTTTATGTTTGTTTGCTGGGAGAAGAGAAGGAGAGTCACTTCCTAGGCTGCTCTAAGCTGTGTAAGAATGTTGCAGTGTATAATGGTGTTATCTACAGGAAAAGAACACTTGTTTTAATAGCTGACAAAACACTCTACCCATGGAAAATAGAAAGGAATCTTCCTTTTTGTATTTTACTTTTGTTAAAGCATTGGATCATTTTATACTACATCCATATAGAGCAATAAATTGCCCACTGAGGTTTTTCTCAACCTTGTAATTGCTCTTATAAAAAGAAAGAATCTCATAGGTTTGCACTTTTCAGGTCTACTGTGGGGACTCTGCAATCAGGTTCCATTAAACCAGTCGATGTAAATTTAAGAAGCAGGAAAAAAGTCTCGAGCTTGAATTCCACATTTTCTATGTGTAATGTTCTAAAGGCAATGGGCCGTCTCTGGGAAAATGCACCATTTAAACCATTCAAATGTGTTATTTCCAACCACATTCACTGGGAAAAGTTAAGACGTACACAAAAGATGCAAAAAGTTAGAAGATAATAAGAAAAATCCACATACAGCCCAATGTACTAGTAGGCATGAAAATGAACAGGTAACTTAAAATAATAAAATGTTTACTTCTTTGGATCTTGAGTGGTGGTAATATTTTATTGGAAAAAGTGGGTCCCGGGAAGATTACTCGATGCTTAAGAACAGTTACTGTTCTTTCCTAGGACCTGTGTTCATTTTCCAACATACACATACATGCTCAAAACCATGTGTAATTCCAATTGCAGGAAATCCTACACCCTCTTACGCACCAGGGATGCAACTAGATCACAGACAAAACAGGAAAAATATTCATACACCTAAGATACATTAACAAAAGTCTTACAAAGGGAAAGAGAAACAGTTTGTGTATTAACTAATAAATGCAGAAAATGTCAGTGTTTGTTCACATGGTAATGTGTGTCCACAAAGACCAGAAGAGGATGTCAAATCCATTCCATCTGGCATCTGTGAGCTGCCTGAAGTGAGTGCTGATAACTAACCCAACAGAAGCCCTTCAGTCCTATGTTCTCTGCTGGAATCAACAATTTTTCTCTCTTCTGCAGCAATGCTAACTCCTCAAAGACACTCTCCATTTCTACTCAATACACCCAAATGTCACTTATCCAGCCATGGAAATTTCCTAAAATTTCTAGGTGTCAGATAGCTGTAATGTCCTTGGCAGTTGTTATCTCATTTATTTTTCTGAGATGTTTGATCCCACTGCTCTTTATCTTGCCTTCCACTTTTCCTCTGCTGGGATCTGCATTAACACCTCTTCTGGTTTTAACCTTCTCCCACCACTCCCTCTTTCAAGGGTTGCATTTCTTCTGTCAGTGCTGTGACTGCTACAGTTCATGATGTTTCTTTTTGTTTGTTTGTTTGTTTCTTTTGATTTTGTGTGTGTGTGTATGTTAGATGGTTCATCATTTTTTTTTAATTTTCTTTTTTTTTAATTGGAAATTTTATTTACATTTCAGATGTTTTCCCCTTACCCCTTTCCCTCCTCACTCCCAGGAACTCCCTATCCCTTCCCGCCTCCTCTTGCCTCTATGATGGTGAACCCCCACCCACCTCCCTGTACCTCATCTCCCCACCCTCGAATACCACTCCCCACGACATCCAGCCTTCATGGGGCCAAGGATCTCTTCTCCCACTATATTATATAGCTGGAGCTGCATATATAGCTGGAGCCAATGGGTCCCTTCCTAAACCGCTCTCAGGTGGTGGTTTAGACCCTGCGGGCTCTGGTTGGTTGATATTGTTGCTTTCCTCATGGTGTCACGAATCCTCTCAACTCCTTCAGTCTTCACTCTATCTTCTCTGTTGGGAACCCCATGATCAGTTTAATGGTTAGCTGTGAGCATCAGCCTCTGAATATGTCAGACTCTTGCAGGCCTCTAAGGAGACAGCTATATCAGACTCCTGTCAGCATGTACTTCCTGACATCCATATCAACATCTACCTTTGGTGACCGCACATGGGCTGGATACCCAGATGGAATGGTCTGCAGACGGCCCTCCTTCAGTTTCTGTCCTGTACTTTGTCTCCATATTTGCTCCCTTGAGTATTTTGTTACTCCTTCTAAGAAGGACTGAAGCCACCCCGCCCCCAACTTGGTCGTCATTCTTCATGAGCTTTATGTGGTCTGTGAGTTGAATCTTGGGTATTTCAAGCTTCTGGGCTAAAATCCAATAATCAGTGAGTGAAATACCATGTATGTTCTTTTGTGATTGGGTTACTTCACTCAGGAAGATATTTTCTAGTTCCATCCATTTACATAAGAATTTATCGAATTCATTGTTTTTAATAGCTGAGAAATATTCCATTGTGTAAATGTACCACATTTTTTGTATCCATACCTCTGTTGAAGGACATCTGGGTTCTTTCCAGTTTCTGGCTATTATAAATAAAGCTGCTATGAACATGGTGGAGCATATGTCCTTGTTATATGTTAGAGCATCTTCTGGGTATATGCCCAGGAGTGGTATAGCTGGGTCCTCAGGTAGTGATATGCCCAATTTTCTGAGGAACCGCCAGACTGTTTTCCATAGTGCTTGCACCATCTTGCAATCCACCAACAATGGAGGGAGGAGTGTTCTCTTTCTCCACATCCTCGCCAGCATCTACTATCACCTGAGTTTTTGATCTTAGCCATTCTGACTGGTGTGAGGTGGAATCTCAGGGTTGTTTTGATTTGAATTTCCCTGATGACTAAGGATGCTGAACATTTCTTTAGGTGCTTCTAGGCCATTTGCATTTCCTCAGTTGAGAATTCTTTGTTTAGCTCCTTACTCCATTTTTTAATAGCATTATTTGGTTGTCTAGAGTCTAATTTCTTGAATTCTTTGTATATATTGGATATTAGTCCTCTATTGGATGTGGGATTGGTAAAGATCTTTTCCCAATCTGTTGGTTGCTATTTTGTCCTATTGAGAGTGTCCTTTGCCTTACAGAAACTTTGCAATTTTTTGAAGTCCCATTTGTCAATTCTTGATCTTAGAGCATAAGCATTGGTGTTTGTTCAGGAACTTTTCCCCTGTGCCTAGGTATTCGAGGGTCTTCCCCACCTTCTCTTCTATTAGTTTCAGTGTGTCTGGTTTTATGTGAAGGTCCTTTATCCACTTGGACTTGAGCTTTGTACAAGGAGATAAGAATGGATCGAGTTGCATTCTTCTGCATGTTGTCCTCCAGTTGAACCAGCACCACTTGTTGAAAATACTGTCCTTGTTCCACTGGATGGTTTTAGCTCCTTTGTCAAAGATCAAATGACCATAGGTGTGTGGGTTTATTTCTATTCCACTGATCTTCCTGCCTGTCTCTGTACCAAGACCATGCAGTTTTTATCACTATTGCTCTGTAGTACAGCTTGAGTTCAGGGATGGTGATTCCTCCAGAAGTTCTTTTATTGTTGAGAATGGTTTTCGCTATCCTGGGTTTTTTGTTATTCCAAATAAATTTGAGAATTTCTCTTTCTAGCTCTGTAAAGAATTCAGTTGGTATTTTAATGGGGATTACATTGAATCTGTAGATTGCTTTTGGCAAGATGGCCATTTTTACTATATTAATCCTGCAGATCCATGAGCATGGGAGATCTTTCCATTTCCTGAGATCTTCTTCAGTTTCTTTCTTCAGAGACTTGAAGTTCTTGTCATACAGATCTTTCACTTGCTTGGTTAGATTCACCCCGAGGTATTTTATATTATGTGTGACTATTGTGAAGGGTGTCATTTCCCTAATTTCTTTTTCAGCCTGTTTATCTTTCACGTAGAGGAAGGCTACTGATTTATTTGAGTTGATTTTATAACAAGCCACCTTGTGAAGTTGTTTATCAGGTTTAGGAGTTCTCTGGTGGAAGTTCTCGGAGTCACTTAAGTATACTATCATATCATCTGCGAATAGTGATATTTTGACTTCTTCCATTCCTATCTGTATTCCTTTGACTTCTTGTTGTCTAATTGCTCTGGCTAGGACTTCCAGTACTATATTGAATAGGTAGGAAGAGAGTAGGCAGCCTTGTCTAGTCCCTGATCTTAGTGGGATTGCTTCAAGTTTCTCTCCATTTAGTTTGATGTTGGCTACTGGGTTGCTGTATATTGCTTTTACTATGTTTAGGTATGGGCCTTGAATTCCTGATCTTTCCAAGACTTTTAACATGAAGGGATGTTGAATTTTGTCAAATGCTTTCTCAGCATCTAGTGAGATGATCATGTTGTTTTTTTCTTTGAGTTTGTTTATATAGTGGATTACATTGATGGATTTCCAAATATTGAACCATCCCTGCATTCCTAGGATAAAGCCCACTTGATCATGATGGATGACTGTTTTGATGTGTTTCTTGGAATTCGGTTTGCTAGAATTTTATTGAGTATTTTGCATCGATATTCATAAGAAAGATTGGTCTGAAGTTCTCTTTCTTTGTTGGGTCTTTGTAGACAGATACCAGGTACCAAAATTAAATGAGGAGCAATAAACCACATAAACAGTCCCATAACCCTAAAGAAATAGCAGCAGTCATTAAAAGTCTCCCCACCAAAAAAAGCCCAGGCCCAGATGGTTTTAATGCAGAATTCTATCAGACCTTCAAGGAAGACCTAATACCAATCCTCTTCAAATTATTCCCCAAAATAGAAACAGAAGGAACACTACCTAATTTGTTCTATGAAGCTACAATTGCACTCATAGCTTACTGATTCTTAAAAAAAATGAACAAATATTTCATATCAAAGAATAATTACCTTTATGGACTTAGTTACAATAATATCACTATATTGTGTTTTCTAAAATAATTCTCTAAATTTAAGCACCTATTTTCTACTAAAGAATTTGTCATTTCCCCAGTGGGGGTGTTTATTGTAAGAAAGGTAAATTAAGGTAAAATTACTTCTTAGAAGCTACAAAAAATACATTAATTAGTTGGGTTCTGAGAATTGTTTATAGTTCTTCTTAGTAGCTACCTGAAGTTCTATGTAGGAGTTTGCTATTGTTACTTATTAGATCAGATCTGTTGATATGAACTTTTCTTTTAGAACTCTTTAGAAATATATTTTTATTATATTCCATCTTTCCAACACAGATGCATTCATTTTTTAATCATCCATGATGCTTTCTTGCACACTCTAGAGGTGTTACAATTTGTCACCTGTCAAGTTTTTAAAACCTTAATGCAAAAAGTGCTCAATAGTACAATAAATATTTTAAGATGGTATAACCTTGCCTTTTAAAGTACTTTAATATGAAATGAAGAAATAAACTTTTTATTATTATTTAATAATAACTTTTCCCCTGTGCCTAGGTATTCAAGGGTCTTCCTCACCTTCTCTTCTATTAGTTTCAGTGTGTCTGGTTTTATGTGAAGGTCCTTTATCCACTTGGACTTGAGCTTTGTACAAGGAGATAAGAATGGATCGATTTGCATTCTTCTGCATGCTGTCCTCCAGTTAAACCAGCACCATTTTTGAAAATGCTTTTCCACTGGATGGTTTGAGCTCCTTTGTCAAAGATCAAGTTACCATAGGCATGTGGGTTCATTTCTGGGTTTTCAACTCTATTCCACTGATCTTCCTGCCTGTCTCTGTATGACAAGAACTTCAATCTCTGAAGAAAGAAATTGAGAAGATCTCAGGAAATGGAAAAATCTTCCATGCTCATGGATCGGCAGGATTAATATAGTAAAAATGGCCATCTTGCCAAAGCAATCTACAGATTCAATGCAATCCCCATTAAAATACCAACTCAATTCTTTACAGAGCTAGAAAGAGAAATTCTCAAATTTATTTGGAATAACAAAAAATCCGGGATAGCGAAAACTATTCTCATGATGTTTCTTTACTCTCCTCGTTGGATGTTTCTGTGATATTGTCTACTCTCTTTATTATCAATAAAGCATTTCTAGCCCCTCCCTTCAGTAATTCATAGATACTTCATACGGAATGCCAGGTAATTATGGTTGAGTCTCCATGCATATCTCTGGCTTCTTTAGAACTTGCTTAATACTAGGCTGTCCTCAAATTTTATTGTTCCTCCTGCCTTTGCCTTCTTATGGCTGGAAATAGAGGCATGCAGCACCACAGTCGACTATTCATGTAGTTTTTCTAGACTAAATTCTAGGAGTTATTCTTGACACCTGCCTCAATTTCAAACCCTTCACACTTAAACTAAACTGAAGTAATAGAAATACCACCGTAATATTTTGCAAAGTTTCCATTCTCCTTCTTTTATGAACAACTTCATTTACTTTCATTTTGTTCTTGTTTGTCTCCAATACATTCTCTACCCCTTAATTGCAGTAATCTCTTAAAAGTCATTTTGATAATGTCATCATCTCACTTATACAACTTCAAACATTCAACATGAACCTTCTATGTCTCATCAAACTCTGAGTCTCCACATAAATCTTTTGTAACCTAATCCCAAATAGCCTGATGTTATAAACTCTGCACCATTGATAGAGCCCTTACTATGGTTCCTGTTAATGTCAAGGCCTTGGTGATAATTTACACTTTTCATATCAGTAAGGACATAGCTTTTGCTACATAATTCTAGGGAATACGAATGCCATTTTCCCCATACATATATACTAAATTCATTGTAACGTGCTAACTTTTCCAGTCTTTCTCTCCCTCTATGATGTTCTGCTAAGCCAGTTGTATGCAGCTGACTTAAATTATGCAGCATTATCAACCAAACTCCAAGGAACCATCACTGCAATATGACAGATGAACTCACGATCACATTTCCAGAAGGAACAGATGTGGGGTACCTCCCATTTAAGTATTTGTCCAGCCTACACAAAGCCTCCGGGATCAGATATTTGACTGAAAAATCAGTCTCATGAAGTGAGCATGGACTCAGACTTCATTTATTTTGACCTTAGTGTTCCTCCTAGAAAATGGGGCACGTAAAGCTGTGGGACTCTTGTAGTATTTGTGAGTTCAGAACTATATTGAAGTGATCTCAAAAGATCCAGATTCTTTTTTTTTATCTTTCCCCATTATATGCTATTCCAGTAAAGGAAGAGAAATGAAGCAATGGGGAGGGATTGCCACTGAACATGTGTTTTTATATATTTCTTCTGTGGGAACTTTTTCTTTCAATCAATAACTGAGTTTAAAGCAGGGAAAGGTTGAGAAAAAAGGATTGTGCTTTTCTATTATAGAGCCTGACATCAATCTTCTCCTCACAGCATTTGACCTTCTTTGATTATTTGGGTTAGAAGTCGGCAAACTTCTGTAAAGGTCTAGATAGTAAATACTTCATGTTTTTTCAGGTCATCCAGTTTCCATTGCACTTACTTAACTTTGTCATTGTGGCACAAAACAGCCATAAACAATAGGTAAATAAATAGATTTGACTCTGTTCCACAGACAAAAGACTACATTTGGCCCCACAGGCTGTAGTTAACTGACCCCAATACATGTCAACTAATATTTTTTTTGTGTCTTTCCATCTATCTCAAAGCCAGCTCTATGGCCCATTAAGTAAGACAAATCTCCAAGAGTAAGTCCCTTCAAGTAATGTTGACATCATTATTGCTGCTCAAGTTTAGATACTGACACTGATGGTAAATATGTCATCCTTATCCATACAGACACAGTAAAGTCAGGATCCACATAAACACCTTCTACCATCAATCCAAGACTATAGAGACAGCCACTCCTATTGTTTTAACCAGTGTTGGCACGTTTGTTAGTGTTGAATTTCTTATACGTTTCAAAAGGCTTCTGTAAGAAATTCATTTGAGCATGAATGTTGTCTCATCCATTGTGATCTGTTAACTTTCTAGCAAGTCCAGGAAGTGTATTAAGCTGTCACTCAAAGCCTGAAGCTCTCACTTCAATACTACACTGTGACTCAGTTATGAACACATTTCTATGGTATTAGTCTTAACATAGAGGGAACTACCTTCATTGACCATATATCTAGCCCTCTGTCTCATCCTCTTCTTCACTCCTCATCTTCAATAGATCATTTCAACATTCACTCCGGGGCAAGTCATCTCAATTCCTGTTATAGTAATTAACTGGACCCTGATACTTCTTTTAGTCAGTCATCCCTTTTCCTCCTGTTTGGATGTGGGGCTTCACTATGTGAGCCACATAAACAATTCTAATTAAGAGTTAAAGGTATCAAAGAGAGGCAGAGGATGACCTTAATCAGGCAAAGATTCAAAGGGAAGATAAGATGCTCTTCTCTTCCCAGGTGGGGAACTTATATTCAGAATTGGAATACTTGAAAGATATGAGAATCCTGGTTTCTTGAACTCATTCACCTAAATGATTTCAACCATATTTAGAGACATCACTCATTAATTCTGTTTTTATGTAAGAGGTATGAATTCAATATCTTATGAAATCACCCTATACTTAAAGTTAAGAACTTATTAATTCCAGTAGATACTATGTCCTGAGTAGTTTGCATCAGTTGTCTTTATTATGGTAGCATAGACAACATGGATTTCTTATGATTCATTATTAATTGGTAGCTGTCTTTAGCCATTTCTGTTCATCCTTCAGAACATTCATGGCCTTGAATGGTAACCACTAATCCCTTAAATTCATACAATAATATTTTCCCCTTGTCTCTCAAGAGCTGGAGCTACAGTGTACCAATTTATCCCATTGACTGTTATCTCATCACAAGACATCACAGGTAAGAGTATTGGCAATTGTAAAGTTGTACATACTCAAAGTATACAGATATCTATCTACTCTTCCTAGGAGTTAGTTATTTAAAACTACTTCTTTCATGTAGTTTATGGTGAGATGTACTGAATAGAGTTCCCTTTAATAAAAAGGATGTTTTTTTCTGTGTTTTCAGATAATTCTGAATGGCAATAGTATAGTAATTGTCCTGTTTTCTTTTTTCTTAACAATTTTTGATGAAAGTTTCCTGTGATGTGGGATGATGAGTTTACTTTTCTATTAATATCCCTTAGAGATTACACCAAGAGGATATCATGGAGCTGACATATAGTTAGTAGCGAATTCTTACAATAGTCTAAGTAGAAAGCCCTCAAGTTCCAGTATTTCATATCTGAAGTCAGCTACCCTTTCCAATTTCTTATCCCACCTTAATTGAACTCTTCACACAAAACCAAAGACAGAGAGGGGATAAAATAAAGGGATGAAAGGACAGAGCAGGAAAATGAGAGAGAAAAGAGGGGAAGAGGAATAAGAAAGGGACAAGGAAAGAGAGGAATGAAGAATGGAGAGAAGAAGAGAGAGGAAGGGAGGAAACAAGAAAGAAAAAGGGGAGGAATGAAGAAATGAGAGAGAAAATGAAGAAAGAAAGGAAAACATGATGGAATGAAGAATTAGCTTTATTTTAGTTTACAGCTAAAATCTAATAGAAACATATAATAAGTGCTACAAGTCAAAAGTAGGAAGCTTATGTTTGTCTCATGTTGAACCCAAATTTCTGTTAGAAAAGGTCTCTCATCACAAGGTTATGGCAATTCTGCAGCACACAGAAAGTGGCCTCCTGGTTCCTAGCTTTCATCCAAGGTGAAAGAAGAGAAATCTGAGGTCTTAGTTCATCTTAGGAAGGACACTATGGCCAGCAGACATCATTTACAACTCCTGTTAAATAAGCAAAATTTTTTTAATCACATGATCACAAAATTCTCTTGGCACTGTAATCTCTACCTGACTAGCAGTGTCCTAATTACTGTAGATAAAACGTAGTAGAATGAAATTTAGTGTAATCTCTGCTTTAGCATCTCTTAAATACAAAAACTTACAAGGCATGAAATAGTTACACATATACTATTAAAAGATAATCATTGTAACTATCAAAAGTTCCAAAAGAGAAGTAATTATTTCAAGTTGCTCAAATAATGGTATCTCATAAAAGGGGATCAAGTAGTGATTCTCAAAAGGCAATAACTGAGCTTTATAGATTAAAAGTCCTTAAATCATGATATTGAGCATCTATGAAATTACTGATAAATGAGATTTAAAACAAAATTATGTAGTTCTACATCTGCGAACCTATAAGCCTGGCTCTATACCGGAAGTCTGTAAACTTTCTTACATGGAAGCCACATTTCCCAGTTATACTACTTTTTCCATTTTCCCTCTGTTAAACTAACATTGCCTCCATCTGGGAACACAAAACCTAGTTCCAGACCTATGTCCATGAACATGTTTGTTTTTGTTTTGTTTTGTTTTGTTTTGTTTTGTTTTGTTTTGTTTTATCACTGAACTCCCTTTGCTTGGACTAGTTCTAGACCCATGGCTTAGGATTCATCTTTTCC
Organism: Mastomys natalensis; assembly: GCA_021653895.1. NCBI lineage: Eukaryota > Metazoa > Chordata > Mammalia > Rodentia > Muridae > Mastomys > Mastomys natalensis. Next base: position 836,426 of record JAJTUV010001097.1, on the reverse strand, counting down.
TGACTCAATTAAACAGCCCATCTACCAGTTTAACTTTGTGTAGCATTAGTCAGATTTTTCCTGCTCTGACCCAATCTAAGGAAAAACAGTGGTTATATTATCAAACACACGAAAGAAGTCTACATGTATATGTCAAATTGCAAAACAAAAACAGTATGAGTGGTCAGAACAGCCTGTCTTCCATTAAATTCAATACTCCTTTAGAATTGTTCTCTAATGATAACTACCTAGACAAACATCAGGACACAGAATTTAAAGAATGACTATAAACTTTATCAAATAATTAAGAGAATTTAAAGAACACACACACACAAAACAAACAAAACACATTTCATTGAACTCCAAGAGTACTAAAATAAATGCTCAACTGATGTTCAAGAGAAAATCCAAATATACAACTGAATGAAATAATGAATATAATTTAGGATTTGAAAATTGAATTCAATAAAGACATAGAAATACTTCAGGGCATACAAGCTAAAATGAAGATGGACTTGAAACACTCAATATCCAAATTAGGGATAAAGCTTTATAAGTAGAATAAATCAAGTAAAAGACAATATTAGGACTCAAAGATAACATAGAGAATTTACACAACATAGGCAAAGAAAATAAACTTATTAAAGTACAGAATAACAAAATAAAGTGGAGAAAAATTCCAGGTCAGTGGCATACATAAATCTTTCACATAATCATAGGAGAAAACTTTTCCAAAATAAGGATGGACATGCTTACACATATAATAGAAGTACACCAAATACTAACTAAATAAGACCAAAAAAAAAAATCACAAGGCATATCAGAATTAAAACTCCAAATATATAGAACGAAGAAAAATTCTTGAAAGACTGAGAGAAAAATACAAGTCACATACAAAAGAAACCCCACTAGAATAACACCTAATTTCCCAAGGTAACTCTAAAAGCCAAAGAGACTGGAGTAAAACACTGTGAGTTCTGAAATACCTTGAATGAAACCTACACTGGTGTACTGAGAAAAAGTATCTCCCATAGCTGACGGAAAAAAGAAAAGCTTTCCAGATCCAAACCACTCAAAAATTTATACCCAACAAAACAATACTAAGCAAAGTATTGGAAGCAATGCTCTGAATTGAATAGAGTAAGAAGCATATTCAAAGACTCTAGAAAGCAAATGAAGTTATAATTTAATGAAAAATAATCAACTAAGAAAACAACCAGAAAAAAATCAAAATGACTGCAATCTATATACATCTTTCAGTAATATCTCCAAATAGTAACAGCCTCAAGTTTCTATCAAAAGACACAGACTAGCTAAGTGGCTTAGGAAAAAAAAAATCCGTTGTCTACAATAAATTTAGCCTGAAGGAGACAATACCTTAAAGAAAAAGGACAGAAAAAATTATTCCAACAAATGAGATCAAGAATCAAGAAGCTGACAAAACAATCAAATTTTCAAATTAACTAATTTCAAAAAAGAGAACAACTACCCACAGGGAAAGACAGACAAGCCAGAGAATGAGAAGAGCCAGAAGATTAGAACATATTGTCAAAGTCATATGAGGCCAAGCAGAGCAATTCAGTTCAAAGCTAAGAGAAGCTGGATTGAATCACTCAGCTTGGAAGATTAGACTGTACAAAGGCTAGAAGTTTCCAGTTCTAGAACTAACAGAGAAAGAAATGCTGTGGCTCAGTCCAAGCAGTGTACACACAGTTTGAGTATGGCTCTCCTCTCATTCATTCATCTAAGGAAATAAAACTGACATTTACACTAGAGCAAAAGACAAGAGAGTTAAAGGAAACAAATAGAAAATGAAAAAGCATAACTATACCTATTTGCACATATAAATAAGCGGTCCCCAAAAGTCCCACCAGAAAAATCAATTAACAATTTAAGCAAAGTGGGAGGGTACAAAATCAACTTTAAAAACAAAACCCACTGCCTTTTCTATAAATTACCACCAAGCATGCAGAGAAAGAGATCATAATCACATTCCATCTCCAATAGCATCAAAGAAAATAAGATACCTTAGAATTAACCTAATTGAGGACATGAAAAACCTCTACATTGAATATATGGAAATCCACCATAATGAATACCTCAAATCTCTAAAGAGAGGTATGATGAAACTAGAAAATGGAAAGATACTCATGCCCATGGATTGCTAGAATTAGTATTATGAAATGATATTCTACCAAAAGCAATGTAGACACCGAATGAAATTCTAATCAAAACATCCACAAAATTCTTCACAGATATATGAATTGATGCCCTTAATGAAGTCTCTCTCTGGAGCAAATGTAGAACATCACAGCAGGACGCAGACTAGGGATTACCATTCCGGAAGCCCAGATCAAACAGATGCACTTACATCGCATCTCCTGCGTCTGGGTCTCAAGGAACCACAGAGAAGAGCAGTTGGAAATTTTGGAAGGTAAATTCAGGAAGACTGATGTGAGATATTCTTCCCTAGAAAGGCTGTACAAACAAGACCAATGGCTATATTGTGTACAAGCGAAACCAGTGTCAATATCAATGGACATGCTAAGTGTGTAATGGGAAAAACTTCATATGGCCCCATCCCTAGGCAAAGAACCACAAGCAACCAATGACTGATGGGAGAAAGAGAACTAGGCTGTACCAGTGGTGAGCCCTTTTACTTTGACCAATGGAGAGCGGTCAGCTTCGGATCACATACAAATAAACAACAAAATCCTCAGCATTTCATATTTATAAATATTTATGCACACGTATTTGTTCACAAATACATATGTGTGTAACAAATAGAATGAACAAAAGAGGTTATCATTTGATAGAGTGAAGGTATAGGAGGGAGGTTGCATTAATTAATATTGCTACTCGAATCGCCCAGCAGGTGGCGGCACATGTTCCTCACCATATGCTCAATATTCTGGATTTCTGAAAAACACACACACCACACCACATGCACACACCACGCACCACACAAAACCTTATATTTAATATGCATTAAACAGCGCGATGGCTGGGCAACCTCCCGCAGCTAACACATTCTGTCAATATTCCTAAATTTTTTCTTACTAAAACCTATATTCGATCCTGGATGCCCCAGACCAGGCCTATAGCCTCCAAGACCACTATTCCTAGTTCTTCCATGTTGGCAGTCTCTCTGTCCTGGCATTTCTCAGGCCTGGTCTTTCTGCTTCCCTGGCATGGTGGTTCTAAATCCTTCTTCACTGGGTTCCCTCACCTGGGAAATCTAAAGACTTGCCTCTGTCTCTCTGTCCACTATTGGCCACATCAATTAGAGACAACTGGGGGGCAGGGACCTGCAGCATCTTACATGCAAAAGTTCGAATTCCAGTGTAATTTGAGAACCCAATTAACATAATATAAGCAATAAACCAAATTCACACTAGATGGCTTTGAGGGACAGTAGCTGGAAGGGTCTAGAAGGAGGAGGGAAAGTACTATAGCTTTATTTCATTTAAAAACTCATTTTAAAGAAACATTGAAAAAATACCAAAAATATGTAGTTTCCAAAATAATGACTTTTAAATGTCAATGAAGTACAATTAAATTTTAAATTTCACTCTTTCTTTGAATAGATTGTATTTCGAAAATAGAAAGATTTCCGTAGAACTTGATTTGCTAATATGAGATAATTTATAAAATATATTAATAGATGATATTATTCATACATGTATTTAATATATTCATGCCAGAACCAATTAAAAGATTATTATACACAAATATGGTATTTTATATATACAATTATTTTTTAAAAACAAAAGACTGCTCATAGTGATTATCTTCACAGACTAAAACTGCCAGGCATAAATATGGATTAGAAGAATCATTTGAATTTTTCAAGTGTTTTACTACATTGTGCTACTTCTCACACATAGCTAAAGAAGGCACTAAAAGACAAAAAGAAGTTCATTGGACTAAAACATCAAATGCACTTAGCTACACATTCTAATCATGAAAGTAAAACCAGGAGCTTTCTAAAAGTCCTCGGTGCTCACTGCAGACGCCTGTCTCCCACCAGTTAATGGAATCACTGGGTTATGACCCGACAGAGTTCCGTTAATATGGGCAAAGAAGAACATTGAACATTCCCCACATCACACATCAGTGCTGACTAACTGACTTCCAACCACTCAGAACAACACAGTTCCAAACGAGCCTGCATCCTGTCATCCACTCAGAAGTCCGTTCACCTCCTTAACTTCGAGTCAGAAGCAGCAACAAAATCATGAAGATCAGCTAATGAAAATATCATGATCATGATGGATTGTGCAAAGAGAATTTCTGGAGCATTAATGTTGGGGAAAAGAAATGCCTATGATTGAAGGAATTTATAACAGCTATTGCCAGGGCTAGAACAAAGGTTTAGTCTTTCTTCTCCCTCCAAAAATGTGTACTTTTAAAAAAATCATATTTAAAAAAAAAATACCAGCTGTCTAGGAATAATATATTTTTATTAAATAATAGTGCATTCCCTATATTACTTCAGTAAAAGTATTTAAGTGTAATGGATAGCCTGTTTCATCTGCTTATCTTTTTTCTGTACACAAAGATAATGTACAATTTCTATATAATCTGTCCTTACATATAATGGTTTATGTAGGCACATTTTTATTTCACAAGACAAATTGTTTAATGCTGTGATAATTTTTACATTTTAGCTAGTTCAGATTTGTTTTCTTAAAAAATGAATTAGTCAAACTTGCCTTATATAGTATGTAGTTATATCAGTGGCCATTCAGAAAAATCACATCAAATCTGCTTTCATTTTGTGATTCTTATTTGGATACGCACCAAACTTCTCCTTGTTCTGCCTATTTAGGTCATTTAAAAGCAGGCTTAATTCTTTCTTCTTTCCTATGGTATGTGTGGGAGACGGGAAGGGATGTGTGTCCCTAGCAAAGTAGACCAAGGTGATTCCCCTCAGCTAAGAAAAAAGACAAAATAAGAACTATGCTCTTCGAGACCAGGATCGTGAGAACCAAGGAAGAAAACAAAGTCAAAGCCAGGGAATAATGCCCCCAGTTTAAAATGGAAGGAGATGACTCTGATCACCACCTAATCAATATATGACTATAAGAAGCAGTTCTGAGCTTAGAGATAAATATAAGATAAAGAAAATTTGGGTTTTTTTATAAAGGCCAAAATGATATTTCATTTAATTAGCTTACGTGTGTGTTAAGGTGTTATCTATAATTAAGTCCAACTATGCAAGGTCACCATATAGCTGTGCAACTTGAACAGTGCATGAAGTGACAAATGATATGTGGGGACACCGTTTCAGGTTTCATGTGCCCAAGGAAAAGTCCTTACTTGAATTCACACAAAGAAGCCACATAGGCCAGGTGTCTTAGGTTCAGGTGACACAATACAGACTTCACTGTGCTATCTTATGTCTTTCAATCATGTTCTCCCTGTCTAAGCTGTGTTCAGAGTAAGACTTCTAATAAAAGAAATGGATGTTGCTACTATAGTATTTAAAATAGCTTCAATACATTCTATCTGAAACATAATAATTATTTATATTTATGGGATACAATGTAGTGTCTCACTACCTGTAAACAATGTGTCACAATAAAATCGGACTAACTGACTTATCTATCATCTCAAACACATGACATTTCTTTGTGTTGAGAACATTCAAATACACTGCACTAGATATTTTGAAATATCACACTGATTTTTGCCAATCATAGTTGTCCTAATGTTCAGGATCTCTAGAACATATACTTCCCGTTCCTCTGTGCCCAGTGACCAGCCTGCCTCTAGCCTTCCTTCCGTTCCTATTCCCTTCCTAGATGTTTTATTTGCTTTTTTGTTTTGTTTGTTTGTTTGTTTGTTTTTATAAATGATGGGATCTTGTCATTAACTTCTACAAATATTTAGTGAGCTCCAGGTATATACTCCCTAGGAAGCAATTCAGGGAATGTATGATTTTTTTTTTTTTTTGTTCTGAATATTATAATACTACAAAACCTAATGTTCCCACCTCAATAAGTATTCCAGTGTAAAAGTAACAATAAGGGTGTTTGGATAATGGAAACAGGAGGTGGGGATACAGGAGAGTTAGAACAGCTAACTCATCATCCTTGTATCATAGATATTTTATGGGACTACATCAAAACATTTCACTGCGTATAAGATTAAGACATGGCTCTTGAATTACAGAAACTTTGATGAAATAACAAATGCCCTGTAGAAATTAAGCCATTGTTCTCTTGCTCTGAATTTTCAATCGACAGCAACAAATCTCGTTAAGGACACTTGGGTGAGATCACTTCCTTATGAAAATAGTAAAACAATTACATACTCAGGTGGCAAAGAGGCATCATATACGAACGGCAGCTACTTGTCTCCACCTCCACTTCCTAATGCCTTGTAAGTAAATACCTCACCCTGTTCCCATTTTTCCTAGCATCCAAAAGACTAGGATTTGACTCTCAAGTAACATATTCATATTACTTGTTTGGGGTCCCTGAAATTTTTATCATCTGGAAAAGAATATTACTTGTCAACTAAAAAAAAATTAAATGAGGCACCAGAGAAGAACGCATATATTAAATGAATCTTGTGGGTTTTTGTTTTAATTGAAAATAGATTTTTTTCCACACAATAGTCTGACCCAAGTGTTCCTTTCTTCATCTCGCTTCTCACACTTGTGGTATTCTTCAAAACGAGATTTTTCCCTGATATAGTATACAAAGAGATGCATTATCATAGTCTTCCAGTCAGCCACAGGTCCAGAATTCTCTAAGTTTTACTTGCCCCTTGGGGCCAATAGACTTTAATTAATTCCATTAATATCAGCCGAAGCCTGAGATGTCATTTTGCAAGACAAATGAGTGGGTGGGAACAGGGTCTTGTGTAGTAGTACCTTTTTATTGCCGTAATAAATTACCAAAATTTTAGGAGCTTAAAATCCCAATCTATTATCTCAAACTTTCCGTGGGACAGAAGTCCAGGCTTGAAGGAGCACAGGTGATTTTGTCTTTGAGTACCACAAATATGTAAGAAACAGCAGTATCTGCAAGCCGTGGATTATTCAGAGAAGACAGTATCTTAAAGTCACAAGAGTCTGAGTAAGGATTAGAATCTCCACATCAAGAAACGTCTACTCAAATTATGAAATCTAGACAAGACAGTTTTACTCGTGGACTGAACAGTGCTTAGCTGTCCCAAAGCAGAGACAAGCACACCAATAGAATCAGCCATAATATTTTACCCATAATTCTAGAGGACCCTGCTGTTACGCATTGGCTGAGAAATTAGCTACATGTGATTAGCTAGATATTAAGAGGGAAGGAAAGGCCGTGAGAAAGAATGTTTGGTATCTGGGGATGAGCATTTACCACACACAACTACAGCCTCCAGGACTCTCCCTAAGAGAAAGAATAACAGAAGTGTGAAGGAAACTGTTGTCCAAATACGGGACTCCTTTAGTAGAAAAGCCAGCTCCTTCCACATAGGGATGGAGAACTTGCTCCATTTATCATGAGGTTATGAGCAGAACCCAGGTTTCTGCCACCAAACAACATTGTTTGGGGACTGGTATGTGGCAAAACAAAGAAAATACAGACAATGTGCATTCAAGCTGACCAGCAGCCCTGAAACTCACCGCACTTACATATATAGCTGAATGAGGAAGCTGGTTAGCTGATCTCAGTATGGGGTCTCTTTAGGGACACAGTCTCAGGTCACAGTCTCAGGCTGCAGTCCTCTGGGGGAGTAGCCATGGAGATACTTTCTGTGCCTAGTCACATACTCTCCCCTTCCAGAAAGAAGATAGGAGGACAGGAAGAAAAGAATCTCCTTAGCAAAGCTGTACTCATGTAATTTGTAGCATTCGGGAAGTGTTTATTATTATTTCCACTCAAGCATCTCTTTATTCATGAGGTTGTACACTCACTGCTAAGGACTTACCTCAGCTTAGTGTGTCTCTAAGGAACTAACTCATACCATGACTGAACCAATGATATTAATGAAGTGACATAGCTTAGTGCAGGTTTTAGAACCAGGCTTTTGAGATCCAAGCCTGGGTTATGTTTATCAACCGTTTCCAACATGAGAGAACTCTTTAACCCCTCTGGGACTCAATTTTTTCATTTGTAAAGTAGGTATAGAAATGCCGTCTGTATGAAGCTCAGAGACATGAACATAAGGAGAAGGAGAACATCTGCTGAGTGTACTTCAGTAATATAGAGAGAATATTGCCATCATTAAAGTCACTTGGTTATAAAACATTGCCAGTTTTTAATTTTTTTTTTTCATTTAATTTTCACTTTTTATTAGAGAGAGAGAGGGAGAGGGAGAGAGAGAGAGAGAGAGAGAGAGAGAGAGAGAGAGAGAAGAGAACCTAAAATTGGGTGGGTAGGGAGACAGTGGGGCACAGTCAAATATATTGTAAAAAATTTTAATAAAAATATAAGAAGAGTAAGAAATGTATTTATGGAATAAACAGAAATAGTCTACTTTATGCTTAATTAAAAAGAATCTTTTAGCTTTCCAGAGAGGTATTTATCTATACAAATTATCATGGCCATAAAAACTTAGAGGTGGAGAATAGGCCACAAAGACAGAATAGATAAAGGGCAAGTAGACACTTTCGAGTGTGTACACGCATGCCTGCCGAGTGTGACACAATAGAAAATCACCTAGGAAGGAAATCTTAATGAGGAATTGTGGAAATAAGGCTGGCCTGCAGACATGCCTGTGGGTTTACTGAGGTAGAAGGAACTATCCTGAACTGGGTGGCAGTATTCATGGCTTAGAAACATGAACTAAATGAAAGAGGAAGCTTGAGATGAACATGGAGGTGCATGCACCTCTCTGCTCTGGATTATAGAACTGTAAGCTGTAATGTTGAGCCAAATAAACTTTCTCTCTTAAGATGCTTTGGTCATGTAGATTGTGACAACAACAGGAAAGGACATTAAGACTGGACTTTTACTAGTCGAGGACAGAAGCTATGTTTTAAATATGATTTCTTGAGCATACCTCAAAGTACCGTTGGTCCCCACTGCAGTCACTGTAGGAAGTAGAACTGAATGGGATGTGTCACCACCCCACAGCGATCATAGGCATAAATGCCTTTCTCATCAGCTCTTGTAATTACGGGTTTCAATTAGTGACCACAAGGAAAGGTTGACACAAAAGCTCTCAAGGTTGTGCCTCTTGTTTTTTCTCTTCCACAAATATATTTGGCCTTGCATTTTTTATCTTGAGCTTTAAACAACCTCCAATTATTATCTTGAACCGATGACAGTGTTGTGTTCCTGGATTTGTGGAATCATGAGCCAAAATAAACCTCATTCATTTTATCTTTTCTCATTATTACAATTAATTATATTTTAATTTTAATTTTTTATTAAATTATTTTATTTATTTATACTCCAAATGTTGCCCCTTCCTGGTCCCCCCTCCTTGAGTTTGTCACCCCATTCCACCTCCCCTTTGCTGGCAAGGATGAGGTAGGGGTGGTGGGTAGTTAGGAGAACACCACCTCATTCATTTTAAATTACCTTGTTTTAGGCAATTTTTGAACAGCAACAACACTTGAAGATGCTCCTAAAATTGAGGGAGGGACCCAGGAATATGTGAACATAGGCAACCTATTCTTGCCTTGAAGTTACTTCTTGTGAATAAAATCTTACCTTTCCAGGAAGTATTTCATTACTGCCAATGCTGTACTTCATTCTTCTCTAATATGTCTTATCAAAGTACAAAGCATACTGGAAATGACTGTTTCAACAGTACTAGTAAGCATTATGTAAAATATATACTATTTACTAGTTAGCATTGTCTAAGCTGTATAGCATTCACCATTTCTGATAGGAAGCTAAGGAGAATTGCACAAGGGAAAATAAAAACCATTGTTGAGTCAGTAGATGGAAGATTAAAGTGAAAATTCCTGGTTTCCTTGGAGACTCAGTGAGGCTATAATGATGTTTTGCTGGGGCAGACAGGTGAAAGAATGTTTAAGGAGATGAAAGAATAATCTGCTGAAGCAGACCCAGGTGAAAGGCTGTTTTGCTATAACAGACAGGTGAAAGGACACATGATGTTTAGAAACAATCTGAATATGACCCCACAGATGGTGGGAGCTAGAGCATTGGTTCCCTTTACTCTGCCTCATTAGTCTTTGCTGACTACACACAGGTATTGGTTCGCCTTACATTGTGTTGCTGAGCTTCACTGGTGGTGACTTCATAGAAAGAAACTCACCAAATAGTTTCTTGTGAGATACCAGTGGCTTGTTGTCACTTCTGCAGACTCTGGCCAGTTAGTGAGCCTTTTGGTTTCTTTTGGATTGAACTGCCATTGCTGATTCCTGTGTGGTGTCTGCCAAGTGAACTGGACTGCAACTGCTAGTTCCTATTTGGTGTTTGCTAGTGGACTGGACTAAACATAATGAAGACTGAAATAGCCCTGAAGAACTATTTCTAAACAAGTCTACTTCCCCCATATCTTGATATCCTTTCTTCTTCACTATGTCTGGTGGGTGGTAGGTGGTACTTATTAAAGTAGGCTGTAAAACATATATGTCTTCAGAAGATCCACCTCCTCTCATTGTTCCTGAGAAGTACTGAATATCCAATTTTAGATGAATATATGGAGGGAGCATTCTGAGCATCCAGGCTAAGATGAATCTGTCTACAATATGAAAATCAAAGAGGTTTCCATCTTCTAGGAAAAGCTATTGGGTTACATTGATCCTTTCTTGGATCAATCTAATTTAGGTTTTGAATTTCCCTGGCTTGAAAACACATATTACATCTACATAATTTCCAAAGTGTACATTTCTGGATTCTGCACATCGAGTATGCTAGTATAATTTGTATGCTTAATTGCAGGGAGAATATACAAAAAATAACTCAGAGAACAGAATTATTTCTCATTCTAATACAAGCAAACCAAAAGATGGAATGTAAAGGAACTAAAACTGTTTTAGTGTTCTTCAAAAAAATTCCATAGTTAATATTAAAATGAATAATTAAAAATCCTCTTTTAACATATTACTATGAAAAGACCAAACTTAGCAAGATGGGATTAAGTTTCAGATACGTGAGACGAATATAATTTAAGATGAGTGGAAGTATTTATGTCTATATAAATATACTCTGAAAAATGTATTTTGTCATTTATATTTCTAAAGTTCTGGCATTTAATTTAATCTAAGATTACAAGCATAAAATTAGCATGTTATGATTGTAAATTAGGATGCAAGGATATGGGCAGAAGCACATTATGAAATGCCATGAAGGAAAAATGAAATTCTTTCTCCAGGAAATATTACAAGTTTTTTCTCTCCTATTTTTAAGATAAAAGAACCATGGTTATTTATGGATTTTTAAAGAACTACTTTTTAAATATTATCTCACCAATGTGTTCTTAGTTTCAAGTAAATGTTGGTGATATTATAGATATTCAGGTCACCTTGAATTAATATGAGCTCAAATATTCCTAAAGTACTGGTAGAGATGATAATCATGACAACTAATTATTGACATCAATTATATGTCAAGAATTTCATAGAGGTAATTTGCGGTCTTCAAAACAGCTCTAAATAGTAGCTTTAAATACTGTGCCTTCTTGCCTTATTTAAAATAATAAAAAAAAAAAAAAAACAACCTGATGTAAGAGAGGCTAGGGAACTTGAAAGTCTCCAAGGGCACAAAATTGGCTGAGGAGGATAGAGAGTCAGGATCGGACTCAATTTTCAGATTGTTCACATCCACTGGATCACTGTTAACACTTGGTGAAGCCTGAGTCCTTTAGGCTTCTATCAACCTTGTCACTGGGGACCTTTCCTTCCTTATAACTTTCCATTTCCTATGTAACTCTATTTTTCAGTCCTGTCCCCTGAGGATAGGAACAGCTGGTCAGTGCCCTCCTCTTAAAAGCTTTAACTGATTCACTGGTTGAGTAATTTTTCGTGAGAGATTTTAAGCCCTGGAGAGTCAAGTATTTACTTACAGAGGAAAAATTTCTATACTGAACTAATGCTAGAACATTTCTTCCCTTAGCATTGAGTTTTTCTGATAGTTTCAATGTAGGTCAGGTAGAAAGGAGTAAGCAGAAGAACTAAGAGCACGCTGTTCTTATTTTTCTTCTTTGAACTGGCCTTTAAAACTTACTATTGGTAGAAAAGGTGCTGGGCACAAAAATGTTAAGAAAATAACATGCAAACATTTTCACTATTTGTATTCCAAAGGAAAATTATCAAAGCACAATGCTTAACTATTATGATAACACATCTTCACTACAATGTCTATTTCTTTGGGTAAGCTTTTTTTTTTTCCCCAAATCGATTAGCCATTAATCAGTTTCCAATCATTCTTGTTTCCTGGATATTTGGGCTGGATCTGTTTGTCAACTGTATCATCAGACTTATTTAATATATCACTATGGTTTTACTCATTAATCTCTGACTTGTCTTTGAAAGATAATCTACATTTAATGGCTATCTTATGTAATATGCAAAAGACAGGACTCTTTCTTACATTGTAAGGAAGATGACAGTGAAATGCTTTAACAGACCTTTTGTATCAGAACTCCACTCATTATAGGGAATTTGGAGTTTGTTTATAATTGTTTCCTTATACTAACATCAAACATTAGGATTTCAAAACATTCTACTGTTTCCCCTAAGGAATTATCCACCCCACAATAAAGGTTATTATAAATCAAAACAGTATATGAATTTAAAAATATCTATAAGTCACCGAATTTACAGCAGGATCATTCCTTAGTTTTCTCTGTTATTTGAGTCATAACTTTGGTTTGTCCTGTTCACTATGTTTGATAATTATTTGAAAATATAAGATATTTTCTTTTGAGTACAAAACCCACGATTGAGCCCTGTCCAATCTAGAGTGTCTGGATTGAACAAAATATGACAACCTATCTCAAAACAGTTGAAATTCAATACTGTTTTTTAAGAAGAAAAGGAAAATGCTCATGCCCTAGTGAGTGAGTCAATCAAAATATATTTTGAAGCAAATTGATTTATTTGGCTATGACCCCAATTTAAATGTCTTTCACATGTCATCTCTTATAAATTTGCAGAGAAAACAAAATCTCACAAATCTACAAACATAATCCTAACAGAATTCAGCACCCGTCTATAATTTCTGTTTCTGTCCAATGAAACGAGATGCTGCGTTTGTTTCTAAGTTCCACAACAAAAACCTATGACATATGAGAGTCTGTATAGCTATTTAACATACGATGGTCAGTAGTAAGGTGGTTGTCAATTTGACAGGATCTACAATTGTCATCTCTAGCCATGTCTGAGAGTATTTTTGGGTAACTGGATAAATTAGGTGGAAGGACCACTGTGATTTGGGGACATACCATCCCATAATGTGAAATCCTAAAGTGAATAAACAAAGTAAAATAGATGAATACCAACCCATTTACCTAACCCCATTCTTCCTAAATATAGATAAAATAAGTCCAGTTGCCTTAAACTCTTCATACAGTTACTTCCCTGTCACAGTGAATGATGTCTCTCCAAACTGTGAGCCAAAACACACACACACACACACACACACACACACACACACACACACACACAAAACCCAAACCCTTCAGTTTTTAAGATGTTTCTGGCTAGGCATTTGGTCATCAAAATTATAAAAGTAATTTAATTTTTAAAAATGCTATTAAAATGGGTCCATTGTTATAATAAACCTGATTACGTCATTCTTAGATTTTTGAAACTGGTTTGAAAAACAAACAAACAAACAAACAAACAAACTATAGTTTGAAAGGCTAGAATGCTGTTTCTAGAATAAGAGCTCCACCAAGAACTGAGATAAAGTCAATTCATGTTGAATTACAGAAACAACAGCAATAAAAATTGAGACGGCATTCTACCAGTGACCTGAGGAAATTCAATAGAGGAAATTCAATGGAGGAAATCTCAAAACATGATAGTAGTTGGAGTTTAACATGGTCATTGTGCCATACTCTTAAATAAGTCTAGAGTGAGAAAAAGAAAAGAGGTGGAGCAGAGAAACTTAAAAACTATGTCTTCTGGTAAAGACAGAAGGAAGTTGAAAGTTGCAACCAAAGCCTGTGCCAAGAAAGTAAATTGTAATTATTAGAGATTAACATCATTAGAAAGAACTTCTTATTTGCATTGGGAAAAAAGGAAAGGCACCCAGGCGAAAGTTCCTACCCATAGAAGACTTCTTATGAAAATTCACATTCCTGTGGAAGGAGAGATTCTGAAATAAAATATGTTGGAGGAATTTTCTGCTGAAAGTGTACTTCCTAAGGTAGTGATTCCCAGAGGTCATCCTGGAAGGCACACAGGCTGAAGTAGCTGTGGTCCAAGCACAGTAGAGCACATCTTAAACTGACATCAGAATTTAGCAGTGTTGTCCATGTAAAATGTTATATAGGCATGAAAGTTGCTAGGGTGATGAGGCTTGTGCTAAAGTTCCTGAATCTGCTGAGGGTAGTCAGTATTAGACAAATTTATATTCCCTTAAAGGATGTCACAGGAGGCTGCTGTAGGAGGCTGTAAATGAGAAACTTAAGTTGCAGTGAACACCCAAGGATGTTGAAAATGCCAGGAGAGTAGATGTCTAGTCAGGAAACTTGTATGCAAAGAAGTAATATATAGTTCAAGTAAAATAAAATGTGTGCCCTAGACAGCATAGAGCATGGGGCTACCCAAAATCTTTGTTGCCTGAATTTATGCATCACTTCTGTAGGATTTTGTGTTTTCTTTGCTATTTATACTTGACCTGGCCCAATATTTCTTTAATATGCTCCCAGTTCTCCAATTTGGAGTGAGAATGATTGCTCTGTATATTTGAATTATGTAACTGATTTTCTGTTGCTATAGGGACTCAGAGATAGGAGAGTACAAATACAGGCTTGAGAAATATTGGAACAGTTAATGACTGGGGACTTTTGTAGCTAGACTGAATATATTTTACACTATGATCGGTCCATGAACCTATGATGACCAGTAGTAGAAGATTACTTAAAATCAATGCATTCGTTATCCAATAACAAGTGGTCAGATTTGAAAATGTATACATAAGTAACATTATACAGACAGAGCCGGTTGTATTAATATGTTTAGGAACAGACATACATTTAATCATACAATTATATGTATACAACAATAATTAAGGAAAAAAAGAGGACATGAATTTGAAAAGACTATATGGAAGGATTTTGAGGGAGCAAAGAGAAGAAGGATATAATTATATTATAGTCTTAAAAATTAAAGAAATAATTTTTAAAACATGATACCTTTAGATGCCATGTCCATAAAAAGTATACTTTTGGTGAGTAACATTTGTAGTCTAGTAGACAGGATCTAGAATGTATACAGCAGACAAGTATTAGTCTGTTTCTGAAGGAGTTTATAGATTGGGTTACCTACGTGGAAAGACCCATTATAAATATGGGTAGCAGCATTCTGAGGGCTGTGGTCCTGGACTGAATAAAAAGGAGAAAGCAAGCTAAGTCATACTTGTTTATGATTCTCTACTTTCTGATTGGTGAGTCAATGCAACCATCCACTTTAAATTCCTGCAGCCATGACTCCCCACAATAATGGACTATATGCTCCAATTATGAACCAAAATAAATCCTTATCAGGCATTCGAGCACGACAATGAGAAAAGTGGGCTAATCCATCTTCTTTGACTTCTTTCTCTCTGGTGGAGAGAGATAGAGCATATTATTTCTAGTCAGTGCAGAAAATCCAATGGCTATGTTTTGAATCACTGAAATGAGAAATAGAGAAAAGGCAACTAGCTCCTTGTCAGAGCACTTCTTATATCACCCTACCAATCCAAGCCCTTTGCCATTTGAACTTCATGCTTGAATACATGTGTGCATTGAAAACCCATGCAGAAGATTCTGGGCTTGATCTAAGTACTGTATAAATCAGGTGTGGTGTTATACGTCTGTGATCCCAGCACTGTGACTGTGGAAACAGGAGGAGTAGAAGTTCAGGTCTTCCTTGATGACATAATGAGAGCAAAGTCAGTATTGGCTAAATGAAAAACCTGTCTCACAAAAGAAAACAAAAAGAAATGATTAAATATTTGAAGTCCTTCAATTTTAAAATGGTTTAATATATAGCAATAAATAATAGAAATCCTTTGTACCTTATTAATCTGATGGGAGGAAGTATGACTGTCTTTAGTATATTGTAATAAAAATATAAACAAATATTATTTGGCCTATGTAATATATAAAATGTTATGTGTGTGTGTACTTAGTCAGGGTTTCTATTCCTGCACAAAACATTATGACCAAGAAGCAAGTTGGGGAGGAAAGGGTTTATTCAGCTTACACTTCCACATAGCTGTTCATCACCAAAGGAAGTTAGGCCTGGAACTCAAGCAGGTCATGAAGCAGGAGTTGATGTAGAGACCATGGAGGATGTGACTAACTGGCTTGCTTCCTCTGCCTTGCTCAACTTGTTTTCTTATAGAACCTAAGACTACAAGCTCAGGGATGGCACCACCCACAATGGGCCCTCCCCTCTTGATCACTAATTGAGAAAATGCCTTACAGCTGGATCTCATGGAGGCATTTCCTCAACTGAAGAGCCTTTCTCTGTGATAGCTCCAGCTTGTGTCAAGTTGACACAAAAAAACCGCCAGTACAATTGAACCCTTGTCAACTTGACACACAAACACATCACTATTAAGCCTCAACTCTTACTTTCTTATTCATTCCCAAGATCTGAATAACTTTAAAAGTCCCACAGTCTTTGCAAATTCTTACATATTAAAATTTCAATCCCTTTAAATTATCCAATCTCTTTTAAAATTTAAAGTCTTTTTACAATTAAAAGTCTCCTAACTACGGGCTCCACTAAAATACTTTCTTCCTTCAAGAGGGAATACCAGGGCACAGTCACAATCCAAAGCAAAATCAAATTCCAACCATCCAATGTCTGGGATCCACTCATGATCTTCTGGGCTCCTCCAAGGGCTTGGGTCACTTCTCTAGCCCTGCCCTTTGTATCATACACCTTGTCTTCTAGGCTCCAGCTGCCTGTACTCCACTGCTGCTGCTGTTCTTGGTGGTCATCTCATGGTACTGGCATCTCCAAAACACTGCAACTAGGCTTCACCAATAGCCTCTCATAGGCTCTCTTCATGGTGCCAAGCCTCAACTCCTTTGCAGGACCCCTTCACTCCTGAGCTATCAATTGCAACTGAGGCTGCACCTTCACCAATGGCCTTCCATGTCCTTTCACAGTGCTGGGCCTCAGCTGCTCTTCATGACGCCTTCATGCCTTAAAAACCAGTACCACCTGGGTGACTCTTACTCATTACCAAGTCCTGCTGCAGCACTAGGTACAACCTTGGCTATCTCTGGAATACAGCTTCTTTGTGCTCTCAGAAAAACACCAGAAGATTTCACCTCAGTGATGCTGGTCTCTTCTTAATCACCACCAATTTCTTAGCTCCAGCTAACCAGCATCAATTGTCACAGTAATGTAAAGGTTTTGTTTTAGTAGTTCTGGTATCTTGTTAATCACAGCTAATGAAGAAGCACAAGCTAACCAAAACCTCAGAATCTTCATAATCAAAATAGCAACCGCCTTGATAAGAGTCTTTAATCTTTGTTCTGAAATTTCACAAGCTATCGTCTGCACCTCTTAGAATTATCTTCCAAGCTCCTACAGAACATCCCACAGAGCTCTTAACATCCCAGTGGCTCTTCTACTCGAAGTCCCAAGTCTTCCACAGTCCTCCCCAAAACATGGTCAGGTTGTCACAGGAATACCTCACTATGCTGGTAACAATTTGTCTTAGTCAGGGTTTCTATTTTGCACAAGGCATCATGACCAAGAAGCAAGTTGGGGGTCGGGGGAAGGGTTTATTCAGCGTACACTTCCAAACTGCTGTTCGATCACCAAAGGGAGTCAGGACTGGAACTCAAGCAGGTCAGGAAGCTGGAGGCAGGAACTGATGCAGAGGCCATGGAGGGATGTTATCTTACTGGCTTGCTTCTTCTGCTTTGCTCAGTTTGCTTTTTTATAGAACCCAAGACTACCAGCCCAGGGATGGCACCACCCACAATGGGTACTCCTTCCTTGATCACTAATTGAGAAAATGCCTTACAGCTGGATCTCATGGAGGTATTTCCTCAACTGGAGCTCCTTTCTCTGTGATAACTCCAACTTATGTCAAGTTGACACACAAAACCACCCTCTGTGTGTGTGTGTGTGTGTGTGTGTGTGTGTGTGTGTGTTGTACGCACACATGCGATGCATGCACGAACTATATACCATGATAGTACAACCATAGAAATCCATATATTCAATGCTAGAGCCAGTTGTTGAATTAACTTAAATCCAAGTTCATATTAGTAGTCAGGTAGGTTCCCTGAAGCACACAAATATAACAGCATAATCCTTAAATTACATGAAAATCACTAATAACTTTCTTAAAATACCTTCACAGATATGTCAGAGGTTTCTTCTAGGTGACTCTCAGTGCAATCAAGTTGACAATGACAACTAATCATTGCAGACTCTATTTATAAATTAGTGATTTTCATACATATCAGTAAGTTAAAAAATTCAACGTATCTTTCTCTCCCTTGCCCCACGTCTGATCTCTCTTTGGAAGCACAGTTCAACCTATACTTTGTCATTCTGGACAACCGTTGAAAAAAACTAGTCTCCAAACCAAACTGATGCCATCTTAAAATCTTCCCAGGACCTTCTTACAAAATATTACACAACGAGGATTGTTGATTGCCTCCATTCTCTCATAGGAGAGGGTGGAGAGGCATGAGACTTCTCCTGAGTACCCAGCTACTCTTCCCAGCAAATTGTATGATTTTGACCTGAATAGCATATGGCCACATGTCTTGAGGAAAGATTTGGGCATACAAACTGGGAAAGACTAAGAAGGGTGTCCACATCCACAGCCATGAGGCAAGCAGTCATTATCCATACAAGGTGCATACCTTTCTGTCTGATTGCTTTAGCATCACCTAAGCTCTGTCAGTAATCCTTGAAACTCATTTGTCCCTAGAATGAAATTTGTTGAAATCCAACATTGGATTGTTATTGAAGCCTTAGGGAGTGGTGGGGAGGACACTGTCTTCCCTGCCAGGGAAAACATTCTACATCAATTATTCAGCTAATATCAACTAGAATATAATTATTTCCCCATGTAAATTGGAAATAATGGAACTCAACCCCTCCAGCAATACTCCATTATTCTTGAAGAGAATGGAAACCTGAAAAGGATGAAAAGTTCATCATGATTTGCCAAATGCCAGAACACTTCTACATTCACTCAGGACCATTCTTGGAACTAATATCTCAGGAACACATTCCGTTTCAGGTTCATTGAGCCTCCTTCTCTGATGTTCAGATAACGTGGCATTTGTACTCTGTGTTCCTTTCATTGGTGTTCTAGCTCCCCATAACCTTCATGTACTTACAATATGCTCAATTTCTTAAATGTTTAAATATCCCTTAGCCGAGAGGTGTTTTCTGATACTGCCGCAGAAATTAACACTCAGCATAGATATCTCGTTTGTGTTGTTCATTTCTAAATAGACATTTCAAAATGTCATTTATTTGTTTAGGTGCTTTATATGGAGATCATCCCAAAACCCATGTGTGAGCAACACACACACACACACACACACACGCACGCACACACTCCACACACAGTATTGTTATGTACATGAAGTTCGGGACCCTTACAAGAAAATGGTGGCAATCGACTCCATTTAACTTTTTTCATTATAATTTACAGAAGATAAAAGTGTGACTCAGATAAAAGAATTAACACAGACTAACAAGATTTCCTATCTAACGAGGGAACTAACAAGAATTAAAAAAAAGTATCAACTCATCTTCTCAAGACCAAGTCTTCACAGTTAGGAATAGCAATACTTTTTATTCTTGAGATGGAAGAGGCATCTGTGTTGCTAACACTCCTCCAGAAGTTAGTCCTATCTCTAGAAAGATGCAAAGCACAGCTGCCAAATGCACTTGAAGTTACACACACCATAACCCATCTACTGAAAAACACCTATTTCGAGTGATTTCCAGTATTCCATGAAAATTAGCAGGAGTAATCTTTTCCAAAATTTAAAAAATATGAATCATGAGTAATATACTAGATACATGTCTTCTCATAATAATGACTGGGTGGATGACTGGGAAGTTCAGTTGATGATAAAATAAGTCTAAAATTCTATATAACAAGTAATGGCACATCACTGTAAGTGCTCAGTGGCATGGCAGTGGGAACATGTTTGAAGAAATAATTTTGGTAGAGATATGTAGAATAAGTTCTTAACATTTAGAAATGTTGTGTGGAGTGCCAGGAAAGAGCTCAGTTAGTAAAGCGCTTCCCCTGAAAACCCAAGAACTGGAGTTAGATTCCTAACAGCCATATAAAAAGCTTTTCCCAAGAGTGATATAGCTGAGTCTTCAGGTTAGATCTATTACAATTTTCTGAGTGGTTGTACAGTTTGTAATCCCACCAGCAATGAAGGAGTGTTCCTCTTTCTCCACATCCTCCCCAGCATGTGCTGTCACCTGAGTTTTTGATCTTAGCCATTCTGCTTGGTGTAAGGTAGAATCTCAGGGTCTTTATGATTTGCATTTCCCTGATCACTAAGGACTTTAAACATTTCTTTAAGTGCTTCTCCTCCATTTGAGATTTCTCTGTTGTGAATTCTCATTTAGTTTTATACCTCATTTTTGATTGGGTTGTTTGGTTTCTGGGTGGTGAGCTTCTTGAGTTCTTTATATATTTCAGATATTAGCCCTCTATCAGATGTGGGTTAGTGACGATTTTTTTTCCCAATCCATAGGTTGCCAGTTTGTTCTATTGGTTATGTCCTTTGCTTTACAGCAGCTTTCCAGTTTCATTAGGTCCCATTCTCATTTGATCTTAGAGCCTGAGCCATTGGAGTTCTGTTTAGTAAATCTCCCACTGTGGCAATGATTTCAAGGCTCTTTCCCACTATCTCTTCTATTAGATTCACTGTATCTGGGTTTTATGCTGAGGTTCTTGATCCACTTGGACTTGAGCTTTGTGCAAGGTGACAAATATAAATCTATTTTCACTTTCTACATACAGATTGCCAGTTAGACTAGCACCATTTATTGAAAATGCTTTCTTTTTTCCACTGTATATTTTTACCACTTTGTCAAAGATCAAGTGTTCATAAGTGTGTGGTTTTATTTCTGGGTCTTTAGTTCTATTGCACTGATCAACATGCCTGTCTTTGTACCAATATCATGCAGTTTTTATCAGTATGGCTCTGTAGTACAGCTTGAAGTCAGGGATGGTGAATTCCCCAGAATTCTTTTATTGTTAAGAATTGTTTTCATTATTCTGGGTTTTTTGCTTTCCAGATAAATTTGAGAATTGCTCTTTCCATGTCTTTGAAGAATTGTGTTGGGATTTGATGGGGATTGCATTGAATCTGTAGATTGCTTTTGGTAGAATGGCTATTTTTACTATGTTAATTCTGCCAATCCATGAGCATGGGAGATCTCTCCATTTTCTGAGATCTTCTTCAATTTTTTTCTTGAGAGACTTGAAGTTATTGTTATATAGATCTTTTCTTTGTTTAACTAGAGTTACCCCAAGATGTTTTATATTATTTGTGACTATTATGAAGGTTATCATTTCCCTAATTTCTTTTTCAACCCTTTTATCAGTTGTGTAAAGAAAGGCTACTGATTTATTTGAGTTCATTTTATATCCTGCCACGTTTCTGAAGTGGTTTATCAGCCGGAGAAGTTCTCTGGTAGAATTTTTGGGGTCACTTAGTATACAATCATATCATCTGCAAATAGTTATACCTTGACTTCTTCTTTGCCAATTAGTATACCTTTAATCTCCTTTTGTTGTCTTATTGCTCTAACTAGAACTTTGAATACTATATTCATTGCTTTTATTATGTTTAGGGTTGGGCTTTGAATTCCTAATATCTCCAATACTTTTAACATGAAGGGGTGTTGTATTTTGTCAAATGCTTTTTCTGCATCTTAGGAAATGATCATGTGACAGAAGATGGTGAACCCTATAGCTGAATTAGGGGAACGCTGGAAGAAGCTGAAGAGGAGGGCAACCCTATAGGAAGACCAATAGTCTTAACTAAACTTGAACCCCGAGTTTTCTCAGACACTGAGGATCCAACCAGATAGGATACACCAGCTGATATGAGACCCTCAATACATGTACAGCAGAATTCTGCTGGGTCTGGACTCAGTCAGAGAAAATGCACCTAACCTCAGAAACTTAAGGCCACAGGAGTGGGAGGACTGGTGGGGTGGAGGTTGGGGGACAGTAAGCACATCTACTTAGAGACAAGTGGGGGAGGAAGTATGGGTTTGGAGTAGTCAGAGAGTGGACCTGGAGGAGATAAAGCCTGGACTGTAAAAAAGATTAATGAATAAATAAATAAACACATAAATACATGAATAAATACATAAATAAATAAATGCAAGCCTTACAAGGTAGCATATGCTTGGAATCCCAGAATTGGAGGTGCAGAACTAGTTGGATCCCCATACTCACCATCCTATCCAGACAAATAGATGAACTCCAAGTGAAGCTGAGGGATATTGGTTCAAAAATAAACAAATCTTCAACAGCTCATGAGGAGCATTGAACTCTCAAGGTCAACCTCTGGCCTCGACATGCATCTACATAAATGGGCACCCACAAACAGTATACCCTACACACTGTACAGCTATGACCAGAGTTAGGGAGAGAGGCAGGCAGAAGACAAGGGAAGACAGAGAGTCAGAGACAGAGAGAGAAAGAGAGGAGATACACGCAGAGATATAAAAAGACTGGGGGGGCAGAGAGGGGGGTGGTGGGGAGAGACAAGTAGGGAAGCAAACCTGGTTTTGGTTTAGAAGAGAAAAATGACCAAGGAGAGTTTGTGTGAAGAATATTGATCTTTGGAGTAAAGTACTGAGATATTTTGTGAGAGTCAAGTTTCACAGCAACTATACCTAATCATGGAACGATTTTATTTTTATAAATGTGTGCTTGATAAAATTTGACAATTTATTTTTTTTCTCTCTCTCCTTTTTGTAATTTGTCACTTTTTGATAGCATCCTAATAGGCCACATTTCTTTTGAATTCAAAAAAGTATAGTTATGTTTTATTTGACTCTCAGGTTTTTGTACAATTTTCATACCTAAAATCCTCTCGTCCAAATGCTTTCCTCCCTTTTCACTTGCGAAGACATATATCCACAGATATTCAAATGTATCTGTTGGTCCCACCTCTGTGGATACGTACATGATGTACTTTTTATGACACATTTAGCAACTCTATTATACTGTATTAATTTCATTAATATGTCTAATTTCTTATTTAAATGCAGTGTCGAATGCTAATCTAAACTTCTGCAGTATTTTCAGCAAACCTTGAGAAACTCTCCTCTTTATAATTTGTTAATCAGTAGTTCTATTATATATTGTATATGTGTGCTAATGTGCACACATGTGTACACGCGCGCGCACGCGCGCGCACACACACATACACAGAGCAGTGTTTATGTTTCACTGGATTTTACTTGTATTTTTAAATCAAATAGCATCATGGTTGTTCGATGTTGACGAAAATGGTAAATTATTAAGGTCATGTAAATCATTTTGGTTCACAGACACAAATATTGGCAAAGGTTGGGTTTTCTATATTGATTTCCAGCAAACCAAATACCAAGGAAATGTTTCACTGTAATTGCATCCAAACAAGAACAATTGGAGTTCAAGTCATGTTTCTGGTCTTTGATTTGAATTTGCTTCCTTTATTTGCTTGGCTTTTGTGGAAAAAAAAAAAAACAGTGATTTTTTTTTTCTTTAATGCTCCTTATGTAGCTTGACATATTCTAAGCAAATACACCTGCATTCTAAAAATGAACAGCCAAAGCTAACCTTTTGAAAATTCACACTGTACTGAGGACATCATAAATGATTCACCAATGACAGACATTGAGGTAATTTTTATGACCTTAACCATGAATAGTGCTTTAGTTCTTGATTCAAGTGACTACTTTTCACTACACACTGAGTCCACGAGTTTCAAAAATAAA
Source organism: Mastomys natalensis (assembly GCA_021653895.1). NCBI lineage: Eukaryota > Metazoa > Chordata > Mammalia > Rodentia > Muridae > Mastomys > Mastomys natalensis. The sequence goes on along the minus strand of JAJTUV010001097.1, from coordinate 812,350 downwards.
CCTTCTGCTGATAAGGAGATTTACCGAGAACAAAAAATCCTGAGTCAACTATTTATCTGGGACTAAATTCTGTGAGCTAAGCTTAGTTCAAGCAAGAGGTTTTCCGAGTGCTTCATTTATTTTAATATGGTACAAGCGTTTTGGAGTTACACTGTAGCTTATGTTCATGGGTTTTTGACAGAAGAGGAGGGGAGAGGCCTGGAGGTAACATTTCATGCAATCTTGGAGATAAGAATTTAGCATTCCCTAGAAGCCACATTCTGTATGGATGCTCTGGGGAGAAGCACAAATCTATTATAGGGGAATAAAAAGAAGCGTATCCATCATGATGTTACGACAAGTTATCACATAAGACAGAATATTATATAAATACTATGGGAAAAGGGACAAATATAAACTTTTTAAAGGAATTCTAACTATAAAGTATATTGTTTTAAAAGGGAAATGGGGGAGACTTTGTGACATTTGAATAGATAGATATTTCTCCAACTTCATCATGTATGAAAGACGCTTCAGAAGCATGTTGAAATTGAAATTCTGGGACCACCCCAGAGATTTATACTTAAAAAACAATCATGTCTAGCCAGGATCTCAGTTAACAGATATTACCTTAAAACCCAAGTGGCACTTCAGGGTATGAGCTATCACTTTAAAAGATTAGATTCTATTGAGTACACAGTGGCAAAGGGATCTGTAGGTAATGAAAGAACTGATAGAATAAAATGAGGAGATAGGAAGGTGGGGATGTTTTCTGATATGTGTGGGTCTTTGGAATCCTTCTTGTAACCCTATAACGCTACTTAGAGAGCAACAATTTACTGGTGAGTATTCCTACAAACTTAGAACTAGGAGATCAACCATAGAAGTAGTCTATATTCCATGCAATCCACCCATAATTTTCCCCATAATGATGAAAGTTATATCACCCATCAATAAGTGCTCCTTGGATTGCATGCTCTTCCCAATAGCTGCAGGACTCCAGGAGGGAAACCACATCAAATGTAATGCTTCAGAGGAGAAAAATGTGGGCTGAGTTTTGAAACAATACAGAGGCATATGTGTCCTACAGCTCTGCTGGGTTTTTGTTTTTGTTTTTGATGCCAGAAAGGATCTTCTTACCCACCTTTTCTGCATCCTGTGGGCGCTACTCACTGCTAATATGTAGCAATGTTTCCAATAACCAGTTGTACATAGTTGGTGGTGTCCTGTGATGTCAATGTTGGATGGAACATAAACTCAGATTCCCTCATTTGCATTTTATTCTTTTTTACATTTCTACTTTACATATATGCCCTTACATAACATTTAGTGCAGACAAGAGCCTAGATAACCTTATATGTGTCACCACTGAGCTAAGTCAGCATACTCTAGGGTAGGAGGCAAGAGAAAACACTATATGGTTGGTCAATATTACAGCACACCAAAGCCAAGTTCCACCAAATGAGAATTTGTAAATGCCTATCACTGGAAAAAGTTTGCAAGAGTGGAGAACACTAGAGTCAAAATCTGAAGCACAGAAAAGAATGAACACCCAAGAATGAACAGTACATCAGAGACAGATAGTGAAGGATCTTTAGGACTACAGCAAAGGACATTTTACAACAGACCATAAAGTCCCATTAAACATTTTCCAAGATGAGATGCATGAGCATGGGCTGTGCTACAGGTACATGGAGAAACTGGTTAAGGCAAAAAAAAAAGTGCAAAAACTACACAGACAGGGACACAGATTTAGGCTTACTCTAATTCTGCACGCCCCTTCCAACACCCCAGTGTTAACCTGAACAAAATATTTCTGGTAATATGCAAAGATGATTCACATAGACCTTATTAAAACTATTAATTTGATTGCTTACATTTTACAAACACAAAAAATAATGAAAACTTGAAGCATTATATCTATATTCTTTTCTTTCCTGTCATATATTTTTGTCACTTGCATCTTCCCACTGCAATGACTACTTCTTATATATCATATATATTTGTAAATACATTCATACACATAGATATATGTATAAAATGGCAATAATGAAATGATATTCAAATGAAAACAAAGCCACCAACTTGAGGGGAGAATGTGGTGGGGGTTCAATAAAAGAAGCTGGGGGGGCTGGAGGACGGATAGAGAGGGGGTGTGATGTAATTCTATTTCAATTAAAACATATTTATAAAATAATAGATGCCACTATATACAAGTGAGTAGGGAGAGAGAGGAAAGTCCACAACATGTTTGTCCTTATCTGATTATAAAAAATTCATTGAGATATAATAAAAGCCTTTCTCTAACTCGAGTGTGTCAGTCAAACGACCTAGACAGAACCTCAAACTCTTACTTACCTTGTTTCTATGTACTCATTTATTTGAGCCCATCCAACTACCACTCTTGTCTCAACTTCCCACCTTGCTTCATTTAAACTGTAGAACCAGACAGTTACTTCGCTGCAGCTCAATTTACTCCAATGCTTTCCTGAGGAATTGAACCTTCACACAATTTGTCTTTTCTCAATCACAGACAAAGTAAGTATTGTGTGTCTTTCTATATTGTTTTATGGCTATTTGTTTCATGTATAATTGCCTTTCACCAAATCAGAAAAAACTTCTTTCAGGCTAAGTGTCTGCTGGATACCTTTTCAACGTCACAAGTGTCTTACGCAGGCTTGAGTGCACTGTGGTCAATGAATGGTATTATTCATTAGTCCCACTGTGATTGTAGCTGAGACTTGTAACATTTAATGGATACTAAAAAACATAGTAGTGGCCTGAGAACCAGATGGCTATACTTCCACCTGAGCTCTTTTTCATATTAAAACATCAAAGAATGAATCCATACTACAATTTTCTACAGCCAGCCCGAGATCTTACAAAGAATTCTAGTGTCATAAATGGCGTCATTTTCCTGACAGATTTAGATTTTAATGATAAGGAAGACACTATGTTTTTTATATGGAGATAATTTTAGAAGGCACCGCACATGCAAAATTAAGTATAGGAGAAGCTGGTGGAATATTAAAAGGAGAGTGTGATCTCTTTTTCTTTTTCTTAATCATAAAATCTGTGTCCACCGTGAACAAAAATCTCTTCAAAGAAGCTACAGATACTTTATTTAAAATTATGCTTCATGGTTAGTTTCGTCCCTCAACTAAAATTTCTCTCTCCCTTGTGCCTTTTTGCAACCTTTGCCGGCAGGTTTATTGTTAAAAAGCCAAGGAGCATTCAAATTGTGCCACAAGAGCACGCATTTATCATTGGCAAAGGTTCCACACTGTAGATGAATTACTGTAATAGGTGTGTTGTGAAATAGCATCATATCATACCACTCTACTTTCCCTTTCTCCACAAAGCAGGTCAAAACTGATAACAAGTGGTGCTCTAAAGTGATATTTCTGGACAAATTAAAGGGATAGAGTGAGTTTTAAGGCTTTAGGATTGTGATACTTTAAAATGATTAACGCTTCCTTCTAGCTATGCTTCTAAAGCTCTGTCACACTTCGTGGTCTATGTGGCTGTTTCTTACAGTGAAAAGCTACTGGATTCCCTACTGGCAGGTAGGTGCTTCTCAATCAAGGAGAAGTTGCTGTCAAAAGGGGAGAGCAGATTCCATCTTGACCTTGGAAGAATTTATACTCTAACTGGGAGATACAGCACTTTAATATAAAATACCAAACAAATATAAAGTAAGGTTTCTGCATACTGGAAAAGAGTATATGTAAAGAATTCTTCAGATGGACAGAAAAGCAAGAATGTCAACAAATGTATGATATAGATTACAAGATCTTCAAAGACCTGACTTCCAATGACCTGAGTTTATTTAAAGGTATTGAAGGCATAAAGAGGGAAAGCATTCTGCTATCATATTAAGATTTTAGACAATATATTAAAGAATATTTTACAATGATTTCTTTGTTCTATCATATGTTGTATTTTTCTGAGTTAGCTAGACTGAAGTAGGCATAAACAAGTGTAGGGTTTGTCATTTGTCAGCTTGTTACTTTAGTTCTTTTGTTGAACAATGAAAGGCACAGTACATAGTTTAAACAGAGACTTCCTTCTCAAATAAATCTCATATAAGCATAGCTAACCACTGGATATACCTATCTACCCCAGCGAGAACTCACTGCTAGGCATTAGATACCAGATAATGATGTCTAGAGAAGACATGAACTTGTCTCTTGCTTTGAGTGGGGATACTGTTGGATAGCAATAGAGATTAGCCAAAGATAACAATTATTATGACAGATAACAAAATAAAATCCTAGAATTCCCATATGAAAAAATTATATGAAAAAAAAATTGAGTGCTTGACTTGGGATTTGGAAAAACATCCGTGTAACTTAGAGGTACTCTAAATTTAACACACAGGAATTTGATTGCAAACCGTCTGTGACAGAACAAACAGATGCTCAAAATCAACTCTACTAACCAGAAAGGACAACTGGAGATATTTTTCAAATTAGTTCAAATGGATTTTGATCTATACCCTTGTACTCAGGAGAACACACAGTTTCTCTACAGCGAGATTGCCACTGAATCTTTGACAGTTCTAAAATCTCATGTCACTTTTTATTGGACAAAAAAAAGTAAAAATGTTCTTGGCTTCAGTTTTGCCCCATTTCAATTATCAGCTATTTATATTAATTGCCCTATTCCTATGTGAAAAGTAAGAATTTTCAAACTAACAAATTGTAAAAGATAATTTTAAGAGACTAAAAATATTGTAACATATATGATTTTTCCCTTCTATGGAAGTCAGTTTGTTTAAGAGTTTTGTTTTTAATCTATTTCCAATCTTTTTCTCCATCCGCTCTCTTCTAACAGAACACAGACACATGGCACACAAATGCACACTAGTACTGCCTTCTCCATGTATTAGGCAGTAGTTGCTCGTGGTACATGGTTTGAATGAGACCCGAATAAATATTTGTGTCAGGTTTTTATGTTTATCATTGGAAACATTCCCATTTACTTCACACAATTATTTCATTCAATGAAACTGGAAATATTTGGGTCAACCAAGCACCAAATTTGTGGTGGCCTGTGGAATATATTCATGCTTTACTTCAATTACTGCCTGCAGTCATTCCTATTACACGTCTGCATTTGCTGTCAGTTGAAATCCAACACATTTTAATATGGAAACCCTATTCAACCTCTTTTGTGTGAATTTTGCTGTGGGTCTATGTACTAATGTAACCCAATCCTATTAAGACTTAGATTTTGAACTTTCTCATGGATCTAGGTTCATTACATCATGCATCCCTAATCAACCATTACTGGAGTTTTGGGTAGGCTTCAATTCGTCATATATGTGTCAGTATATGAGTCATTGTAAAAACTGTGATACCTTATAAAATTCATAACTAGGTAGGTTATGAAACTTTCTGTTCTCTATGAAAGGAGGTTAAACACTAAATCTGTTGAGAACACTTAAGTACAGCAGGAGATATTAAATGGAAACTTAGCAAATATATGATAGAGGAATGAGTTTGGTTATTAGACATGTCTAAAGGATTATCCATTAAAGATTGGCTTCCTATAGTTTAGAACTCCAACATATATATATAAAAAATTTATGCTAAAATTAATGATTGGTTGGTTATGAGAGCTCGAAATAGCTGAAGATTTTAGGAAAGGAAAGCAAATTTTAAAGATCCAGAGGAAGCCAACTAGAGAGAACTAAAGAAATGTTGCATGAGCCCCACGACTTGAGAGCACAAAGAAGCATCTTCAACTGTACCCTACTGTCCTTTGAGTCTTGTCTGACAGGTCTAGGAACCCCTGTGATTTTCTGTTTTGTGAACTAATATCAAGACAGTTCACTATCTTCACCATTCTTTACATAATATCGAATGAAAACGCGTTTCAGAGAAAGATGGTGTCCAGCTGGGAAGTCACATAAGAGATAAAAAGAAGGAAAGTCATTTAAAACAAAGCAAAGCTCTAGAGAGGTAACCTAAGGTGGCAATGATGTGCATATATGCATGGTAGTTTGTGTAGTGCCTGTCTCTCCATTGGAATACATTATGCCTGATCTCTGATTTCCACCACTCTCAATATGAGTGTTACCCACCTCCAGCAGGCAGGGGTTTGTTCCATAGAAAAAAAGGTAATTGAATGAGAGTCTTTTCTAAATACTCATTCTTCCTATCATAACTAATTGTGAACTTACAGACAATGATGATAGTAAATGTGGATAAAGGATTGTAGCAGGCAAACGTGAAAAAACATGGGAACACCGTGGTCAAAATAAGGAAGATGAGACACACATGGGTATAACCAAACTACTGTGAGCTTTATCCAAAGTAGCAACATTATCAGAGTAGGCAGGTCAACTGATCAAATAATATGATTTTCACTATTAAGGGAACTGGGAGCACTTTTTTTTTTTTTTTAAGATTCTATATTTGGTAGCAAATGTTGAACAACAACTGATGGAATTTTAAAACAGCAGTACTGGTGGTGAAAGTCAATAGGGAAATTGACAGTTCATTAGGTGCCTCCTGCCCAAGGGTTCTGAACACTGTGTGTTGGAATGTTCTGTGTGCTTTACACATGCTGTTGCTCAGACCTCACACCAGAGGCTCATTGGTTGTTTGAAGTGTAATCTGTGGTCCAGAAACAAGGATGTAATGAAACCAGTCAGGTGAATGTCTGTGAATCAGGCATCAAGGAGCCCTTCCCTTAGTGAGAGCAAAGTGTAGTCTATAAGGACTTAAAAAAAAAAAATCAGAATCACCTACAGAGTGTCAAAGTGAAGATAAGCCTATCTCACCTGATACTCTGGGCTGAGTACTGAGACAGACTATTGTGGGGCTTCCAGTAAAGGTGTTTACTCTCTATTTTTTATAATTTCCTGTAGCTATTTTCTAACATGAGTGCTGGTCCTATAGTACAAATACCAATCAAGAGATGCACAGATGGTGATTGTGGGGGGAGAGAGTCTTGTATATGTGTGCATGGTGTAATGTGTTTCTGGAGATGCATATTATATATATATATTATATATATATATATATATATATATATATATATATAATTTATGAGTTATCAAATACATTATAAACATGCAAATATATGTGTGTAGCCTGATTATCTTTTCTAAGAATATCCCTATGTATGGCTTTGTAGCATGGTTTCTTACCTCATGGTCATGGCAATAAATGGTTATCTATCGCTGTATAAAGGACTGTACATTAGATTCAGTGACTGGCCAGGCAGGGTCAGTTTGTCCATTCCTGACCAATTCTCAGAAAGAGAAAAATCCAGAGGCATTGAAAAGCATGGTTTGAGTACTGCTTATGAGCCAGATTATGTATATTTTATGTTCTGTTGTTATTGGAAACTGTTCTTGAGATCCTGGGAGCCTGACAGTCTGATGAATGCAGGAAAATGTATTAAAAAGCAATCCAAAATGCGTTTCAGGTGAAATCATTTCTACCAAAGTGCAGACGACTTCATTTATCCTAAAGATATAATTAGAATGGAGAGTGAATTGGTTTTTCTCTTTATATAATATATTACAAATGACCTCCTTATTCTAGCATTGGAATATGTGTTTCCTTTTAAAACCCTCATGGCAGAAAGAGTGCTTCTCCTTCCATGAACCTCTACACGTTGTATATCCACAGCTCTTCAAACGGACTCTCAAAATCAAAAACAAAAAGCAGAAACACAATAAAGCATATAGAAGCATCATTTCTTTTGACCTTGTCTGCACATGTCAGACAATTAAGACAGTGATGTATTACACGTTACTGTACAAAAAAATTTATTATCAGAGGCAAAATTCAAATTTGCTCTACTGAGATAAAGAGACAAATTTCCTCAGTTAGAAAAATTCATTTTTGGGTCAGGAAAATATTAAAATTTCATGTTGAACATATACACTCAATTTTTACTGAATAACTTAAAGTCATATCATAGAAAACATATATCTGCTAAACTAATATAAGGTTACTTATTTGGCAAATGCTTTAGAACTCATGTTTACTAAGAGACCAGCAACACTTTAATTCCCAAATCATAAAATATTAGAAAGAAGAAAAATATGCTTCCAAATGGAACATGCTAAGTGTATCTGATCTAACAGTTTTAAGTAAAGAAACACTGTTATTAAGCAAATGTGTTCATTAGGAACAGTCCTACAATGTAATTTTTGATTATTTGATAAATTAGCCTGGGCCAGACAGCCAAAAGTAAAATCTCAAAGGTAAAATTTATGTTACTGTTTAAGTAACTTAAAATGTGTGAAATCATAATGATAATGTGTTTTCCTTTTTAATACTTACCTGTTGTCAAAGACTATTAAAATGAAAAAGAGAATAAACTATACCCACGAAAGACTGCACATATACTAATAGATATCAATATATATGTGTCATTTAAAAAGCTAATAGAGATAAACATTATGCAATGTTGTAAAAACTAGAATAAAGCATTTGGGAAGAAAGCCATTTGAAAAAATAGTTTACACTTGAGAAATGACAGTTAAAAAAAATCTTATTTGAAATAAAATGTAGGACAAAGAATTTCTAATGAGTTCTCACCCTGTAGGTTACATACTATGGGAAGGTGATGGCAGGTCTGTTCATAAGAGCAAATCAAATCCCTTGAGCCTTGCAGGGACGATTAGCGGGAAATAAATGCTCTGCACATTTGAGGCAGGTGTTCTTAACACCACTATTATATTTTCTACAAAACACTTTGCTCTTTCATTTACTTATATGACATAAGAAAAATGTGCGCCATTAGAAGCAAGTTGACCTGTACAGAAGCAAGTCAAAGCAGTTAGCTTAGACCGTGTCTACGCACAGCAGGGCCATTAGAAACATAACTTCAAGTAAATTAAGCAGTGCAGTTCATCTATAGTTCTACACAGAGAGTGAGGCATTCCTCTGATCCCTTTGATAAGCAGTAGAAAAGTACAGGCTAACCTAATAACTCTTCCACACTCGAGACAGGTTCAACCTCATTGTGGCGAGACCCTGGTGAAGTGCTTTGCAACCTACCCTCTCTCCGTGGCTCATTGGGTGAGTGCCAGCTAATTACTTGTGGTTTAAAGCCCTCACTAACGAAAGGTAGAACTGATGTGATGAAAATATTTTTAGAGACCATATGAAATAACCTTGGTAATAAACGAGTGATAAGCCAGAAACACACAATTGTCACTTATCGGACAAGTCCATAACAATGAACCTGGGAAAGATGTGAAGGAAACAAATATTCAAAACTCCCGCGTTCTCTATGGACAGACAGTGTCTCAAGCTTGACGGAGGCACAGAAGTGATAGATTCACATCATGTAAAGCTTAAGTTTAGAGTTTTGAGGACCACTATTATAATAGTATAATAATGAATTATTATAATTCTATCATACTATTATAATGAATATTAATAATTCATTATAGAAACTAATGGCTTTTAGCCCCCATTTACTCAGTGATCAGTTAGAATTAAAAACATTTCACAGGGTTATCATGTGAAATGATATTCATAAAGTGTCTGGAGTTTAATAGATATCCATAGGTTGACATTTTTTAATCTTTCCCTATAATAATTCACTTAAAAAAACCTGAGCAAACTGAAGCCTTCTTCTTTGTTACTGCATCAGTATTTGAACTAGGAATCACAGAAAAACTAACTCTTAAAGAACTTTTATATTCAACATAAATTATATACATGAAATATATTGATATAATTATATATTGATTATATACTATATTCAATGTAAACTTATAAACTTTTATTCAATTATGTTCAATATGAATTATATAAATTGAATAAATTAATATCAATCAAAATAAAATATATTCAATGCCTTTAAAGTATGGATTGTGAAGTCTATGCAAAAATCACAATATATAAGTAGTTGAATAATTAAAAAACAACTTAAAGACTTAAAGTATGCAATGATGTATAAATCCACCCTTAACATGAGAACCTGCTTTTAACAACTCTTTTAAAACTTTTCTAAAAGGCTTTGTAACTTCTCTTACTGAAACTTTAAAAGAAAATCTCATGAAGTGAAGGTGAAAACAAGAGCTGCTACAGTACATATTTATTCGAATTGAATCCATCACAAAATAAAATGAAATATTTGATTTTAAAACTTGATAATTAGTTAAGGCAGTTGGAATTGAGGGCCAATTTTATAGAAAATAAAAAATTGAAATTCCAGCGTAGTTCATGAGGATTTGAAGAAATAAATTATTGCCTAAGAGTTGCTGAATCTGCTTCAGAGCATAAGTGATTTACTTAAAGTCAACAATAAGCTAGTATCATTTCGGCAAATATGAGATACCTTTACAAGTTGATTAAAGAATCTAGGAAAAGCTGGAAGAAGCTGAGGAGGAGGGCAACCCTATAAAGAAACCAGCAGTCTCAACTAACCTGGACCCAAAATCTCTCAAACATTGAGCCAACCAGACAGCACACACCAGCTGATATGAGGCCCCTGACACACATACAGCAGAGGACTGCCGGGTCAGGACTCAGTGAGAGAAGATGCACCTAACCCTCAAGAGACTGGAGGCTCCAGAGAGTGGGGAGGTCTGGTGGGGTGAGGGGGGAACATCCATGTGGAGACAGGGGAAGGAGGTATGGAATGTGGAATATGCAGAGGATGGACTAGGAAGAGGATAAAGTCTGGACTGTAAAAAAATATTAAAATAACAGAATCTTTGTGAAGATTAGCAACATTGTTAAACTGCACAACACCTTTTTTTTTTCAAGAATGAATGAATCCTGTCCCAATTTTGATTCCAATTATATTTATCGTTTATATTTCATGTTTATATTCAAATATGGTTTGCATTTTCATATAAAATTACTATCATTACTATAAATCAAACAGTGAAATTTACCTAGAAGTTTCAGATTAGTAGGGAAATAGTGGGGCTTCATATCTAAAACGTATCAAACTGCCCTTCGACAGCATGACATTTTGCCTCACCTTGCCTTCATTCCAACTGGTTCAGGAGTTATTTGCATTTTACATGTGAACACTTTAGACCCGTTTTCTACCATCTTCCTTTCACTCTCCGCGTACTCAGGTAAAAACAATCTATTCAACCTTTTCTTGGTTGAATTCTTAAAGTGCGTAGCTATTGGAATCAAATAATAATTCAGCCACGATCTCTGATAAATTAAAATAGGTCAGAAAATCTTGGTTTCTCATCATCTGTCCCTTGACTACTGTCTGTGCTATAAGTTACAGGAGAGTTCATGAAAATATTTGAGCTACATTCTCCAATGCTCCAGAGACAATTCTTAAAATATTTAATTAGCAGTGAATTTGAGGTAAGCATGATATTGTCTGCTTCATTATAACTTATTGATAGCATCTAATTCGGTGCTGCGTTTCCACAGAAATAATTTTTTTTCACAACGTAGTCTCCACAGACTTGTACTTTTTACTGAATATTGTTTTCAATTACCTAGATGATATAGCCTTCTGCTTACATTCTGACCATCTGGAGATGTTATCTCTTCCCACTATCAGAAGTAGGTGTTGAAAGTAAAGCAATGTGTCACAGTCTTAAGGTTTCATTTAAACTGTGTTCAATAACAGATCTGCAATGGGGGAAGTAATCAATATATTAAATTCTGCATTCCTATATTTGACTACTTACAAAGTAAATCGTGATTAACGTGCATGTCCTGTAGTTTGAAATCATACAAATTTGAAATATAAATATTAAGGATAATTTATCAGTTGTGAATGTGTTCAATCATATATTCTGATCTTGGAAGCCTCTAGCTAATGAGATAGACAGATATAAATCAAAGACACTGCAGTGTGTTAGTTGTAGACAATCTATGTTCAGGAATTTAGGCTGCATCATAACTGGAGTTTTAAAGACATTGATGGCTGTTCTCAACTTCATTTCATTTCCATGTAGAGGTCAAAGATGCAGTGTGGTTTTGTGAAGAATCAAATCAGCATGTGTAAAAGTTATTGACAATGGATGAATTTTAGAAATTCATGACACACCATTCATAACTTCATAATATTTCAGATATATGATCAGCTGAATACAGAAAATCCCATAATTACTCAATTACCTAAAAATCTATAAAACAAAGGGAATTAAGACCCAGCAAAAGTACGTGCTATTGAATTCAAGAAGCACATCTGCTTCTTGAAGGCTATACATGTCAGCCTTCTAAGTTTGAAATCATGTTCTTTTGGAAACTTCAATGACTATAAGAAAATTAATGAGAAAATGTGTAAAAATTGGGAAAACATTATATTTACAAGTTACATGGAGATAATAATACCCAAAGTGAAAAATAATCTAGTATTTTCTAATTAAAACAAAATTTTGCTGTAATACATATAATAACAAAGGAACTTTTGAGACTAGACCATGGACACTTTCAAAACATTCTTATTTCATGTAGATAATTGATTTGTAAAACACACAAGAGAGAAAGGTAAAAACTCTAAGTAGAAAATATAATTTTATAGCTACATTTTACAGAATATTCCAAGAGATATCGTTTTTTATTATATTGAAAATATTAAGTATTTAAACAACTAAAAAGAAACTTTAAAGCCTGATATAATTTTAACATCAGAAAGGTTCAATAACTGAAAAAATGTGTAGCGCAAAACTGCCATCCCAACGCTGTTGGTACCACTAGACTGTTGAACAAGGTTTTGTATGAGGTATAAACATTGCACATAATTATACACTGAGGATTTAGATTATAGCTAAACCAGTTGTGTTCAAGGCCACTAAAACACTGAAAAAGGATTGTGACTACTAACAATGGGGAGGAAAGAGAACTAAGAAAGCCCCTCACACTCAAAGTTGGAAATGCCAACACACTTAAAATGAAAAGCATCACCCCCAACTCAAAGGATTTGCAATACTTCAGGGAACAAAACAAGACACCCATGTCTACTCCCTTGGGCAGTTCTGCTCTATGAATGAATTCACCAGTGCTATAATAGATATTTAGGGTCTTCATGGCTGTATGCTAGTTATGAGGTTATATTTTAAAACTCGCTCACTTTCAGTGAGTGACTTAGATCTCAGATTTCACATTAAGCATGACCATGACACTTTCATACCACATCGTAACGTAAAATTCACGTGTTTTAATTGAATGATGTGTTGGAAATTGTAGCTATAAGAAATAAACACAATTGCTTACATGGTTAAGGTTCAAATTTAGTTTTTACGTAATCTATGGATTGGGAAATTGCTTCTTAAGTCTACGAACAAAAATAATTCTATGATCTCTATTTTATAAATGATGTTTCTTCCAGCATTGAATGACAGTCTCTGAAGTGTAACATTTAGAAAGTCTGAACATCACAGGAAAACCAAAAAGGGTTACACAATACTTGACTCAATAGGATAGTTGTTTAAGTATTTTACAATGTTAAACTTAATATATGTTGACTCTGAAGCAGGGAACTGGCCTATTGGCCTATTGAGAATCACTGAAATCTAGTTGTGTTACAGACAGCCATAGAAATGGCTCTTCAAAAATTCCTAGGTAGAACAGGGTTGTTAATTCCCAAAGGCTTTGTACAGTAACACAGCATAAAAGCAACTTTGTGTCTTAAGGGAGGGCACAACTGGCGTGAAAGGTCATTAAATGCTAATAGACCTGTTGAGGTATGGTTGCTTAATGAAGGATAGGAGCACTGTACACATAAAGATCAACACACAGAAAGAATTGAACTCTGCAGTAGCAAAACTAAGAAAAGCAGAGAAGCTATACAGAAACACTTTCTTAGCAGTGATCATTCTAAAGTTCACACAAAACTGTTTTAGGCAGTAGAAATGTCGACTAACATAGTTACAGAAGACGGCAAAAGGATGCCACTGACTGAAGAGAATTTGCAGAGTGGTTAGTTTGCATGTATATTTTGTTAGAATTCAGCTTCATGTAGTTGAATAGATCTTTCTTCAGGACATACACCAAAAAAAAAAAGCACTTAAGAAAGCAAGATATAAAGTAGGAATGTTGAGATAAAGTTCTTGAAGCCTTTTCCAGGTGTCCACACATTTATAAAAAAGAGTTAAATTTCCTTTGATCTGAAGAGATTCTTCGAACAGGTGCATGTACAACATACTATATACATATGGAGCTTCCTTATGTACAGAAAGCATATGTACATACTATCTATACAGCTTTGCAAGTGTATACACAGCTTCAACTCAAAGAAAATGAGTTAGCGACACAGTAATCATTGCCAGACAATCCAAGTGCTGAAACAATCCACACAGATTGCTTAGAGAGTTGGATCTCTCCTGTTGTCCATGGCTGAGGTTAGAATTCCCTTCTGAAGTTTTTTTTTTTTTTTTTCATTGCAACACTGATTGTCATAGGTAATCTTTGTGCTTTCGCATAATGCCCACTCTGGATGTACATATATAATGTTCACATACAACATTGGACATGTTAAGTAAGCATGCCAGAACACAGGCAGGACCATATATCCATGCACAGAATATTCTGAATAGGATTTCCCGAACAGACAACAACACTGACATGCACCACTATCATACGTGGTCCTGAACAGTAGCGGGTGCACAGCTGGAGTAACCAGGGCAAGTGTCCCTTGCAAGAGTTCCTTTCCAGAGGAATATCCAGTAGAAACACAAGTGTAGAGTAAATGAAACAAGAAAAATTTGCCCTCGACAAGTACAAAACCAAATCAAAAAGAAAATTCTCCCTCGTGAGAACACTGACATTCTGGCTAGCCTCCTCATTCTGCAGAAAGAAGATCGTCCTACAGAGTTCTAGGGTGAGTACTCTGTAAGTGACGGATATTAATGCCTCATGGCTTTTCCCAGCCACTGGAAAAGCTCATCTTGGTAAAGCCTTTTCCAGCGCACATTGGCTTCCACGGTTTCCACGGCTCGTGAGAAAGAAGCAGACGCTACCCCATCGTAGGACTTCATGAAGTTCTTTAGCTGGAAATAGAAAATGAACACGGTGAGTCTGCGTGTATTCGTATGAATTATGTAGAACATACATGGATAAGATGCATCTGAGATGAAGTGTCACATGAAAACCTAGAAGAAACTTGAATGGACCCTCTAGCTCCACTTGCTTTGAGATACATTTAAAAAGGCATGCTTGTCAAGGGTCCTATGAAGGCTCCATGCCCCAGTGTGGGGGAATTCGAGGGTAGGTGGGTAGGTGAGGAAACACACTCATAGAAACAGGGGAGAGGGAATGGGATATGGGGTTTCCAGGGGTGGACCGGGAAAGGGGAAAACATTTGAAATGTAAATAAAGAAAATATCCAATAAAAAAATAAAAGGGTATGCTCATAGGCCTTGATTTCTAGTCTTCTACTGCCTTTGCTGTGTGGAGCTAATGTCCCTGGTTTGTAGGTTATAATGAATGGCACCATTTTCCTGAGTTACTTTGCAGGAACTTGAAGGCTACCATCTGTTTAACCGAGCGGGTTCACTTGGACATAAGCAGATCTCTTTCTATATGGCTTTTTTTGATATTTTAGAACCAATATCTCTCCCTCATAGATCATGTTAACACTCGAATTTTCTGAATCCTATGAAAAGCTACGACAATTAATTCTGAGTGAACAATACACTGATCACCTTTAATTGCTGTTCCTAACGTAAGGCACCTTGCCTTTCTACCCTATCAGTACCCCATCTGTACCTACTCATCTGTGCTACAGGAGGGACTGTGTAGCATCCACCTCCTGCTTGTTTACAATCTGAGACCATTCCAGTGTAGAGAATTTCTACTGAGATCAGCCGAGCCCTCCCCATTTGCTGTACCAAATAAACCTGTTGAGGTTGCAGGTGGTGATTGTGATGGAGAATCCCTTCAGATCCCAGCTTCACTGCGAATGTCTCTATCTCTGTGTTATTACTTTGCTGTCCCTGGCCGGAGTTCCAGGACACACAGAACACAACAGACAAAACTATAGAAAATTTATCTATTCAAAATAGGTTAGTGGTGTGGCTTCAACAACCAGGTCTAATTATAAATCACATCCACCATAGCAAAGAGTCTTTGCAGCTGACTATATATAACAACTAAAGGGTCATTTTCCCAATTGAATAGAGAAAAGAGTTAGTCATGTTCTAAAAGGAAGCAGTATTGGATGTCAAACTATCTTCAACGTCAAGGGATCGCCAAAGTAACTGGATAGTAGAACACAGCATTGTTGCTGCGAGAAATGAGTGATTAATGAACTCACAACCTGATAGATTTAGAGATATTAGATATTTAGCATAAGGAAGGATATTAGGTATTTAGAAATATTGGATTATTTAGGATAAAGAAGAAATGTTGTTTCATTTTTGTCAGAGAATTTGAGCACATAAGTTAAAAATTTTTAACTGTTCTGTCATGATTCTTACTGGAAGACGTTTTTGTTTAGAAAATTCATATATTCTGAGAAGACTCAAGGAATCTGCTTCAAAATGGAACACTAGCATCATCACTTTTCGTCCTGTATGCCTTATGAAACTGGCAACCAACTCACAGCAAAGCAACATTATGTGGTGTCATTAGTGTGTGGTGTGGTCCCTCACAATGTGGGCTCCGCAGGGAGGCTCTTCCCGGAAGGAAATTTGGGGCCTCAAGAAATGATTGGAGCAGGAAGAGCAAAGTGTGGTGGTGTTGAAAATGCAGTTAATTCTACTTCTCCAAATTAATTTGGATTTTAGTTCATGGATATTTTTGTTTGTTTATGATGATATTATTTGATTACTTGATACTAATGGGCTTTATGGAAGTTTATCATCTGGCTATGTTGACCAAGGAAAAGTCTATCACAGAAATATGTACTTGAGATGACATTGAGCTGGCTAGTCTTTCGTCAGCACACAAACTAGAGTTATCTGAATGGAGGGAACTTCAATTGAGAAAATACCTCCAGAAGATCCAGCTGTAAAGCATTTTAACAATGAATGACTGAGGAGGGAGGGCCTGGCCCATTGTGACTGGTTCCATCCCTAGACTAGTAGTCCTAGGTTCTGTAAGAAAACAGGCTAAGGAAGCCATACACAGCAAGCCAGTAAGTACCACTTCTCCACGGCCTCTGCATCAGCTCATGCCTCTGGTTCCTGCCCTGTTTGAATTTATATCCTGACTTTCTTAGATGAACAGTAATGTGGAAGTGTAAGCCAAATAAATCCTTTCCTCCCCAACTTGCGTTTTGGTCATGGTGTTTCATCGCAGCAATAGAAACCCACACTAAGACAGACATCAAAATCACTGTATTTTAAAGCAACCATAAGATAGGCATAACTGAGAGTTATTTTATTGTCCTAAAATTAATATATTTGACTAAAATTGTATAGCTTTAAAAAGAGTACAAAAGAATGGTTTCAGGGTATTTTTACATATTTCCAATATTTTAGATATTGCTCTCTACAAATGTGTACCATACATAATACTTGTATGCACGTTTACATGCACAGGAAGTATTGGGTTAGATGTTGAAATTCATTAATGCAATGATACATTTTCCTTCACGTAGATTCAGATAGATTTAGTCTACAACCATTTAGCATCAAAATGTGTTTTGTTTGGTTTTGAGTTGTGTGATTTATTACAGAACATGCTATCATAGTATATTTAGTTATATATTGAATGTCAATGAAAAATACACACACTTGTTTCTAGGCATTCATTGAGCATGCCAGATGATGATCAATGGTCCTTTGGAAACTTTCATTCAGGAAAAGATGCTCTAAGTCTCTTCATGCAACAGCTGAACACATGAAGAAAATGCCAAGCCAGAGGCTTAAACATGATCTATCACTGACACAATGACAGAAAGTCAGATTATCATGTAAGACAACGTAACTAGCGGATCTCTAAAGTTTCATTTCTCAAATTATGATTGAAGTACACTAAGTACCTTCCTTGTGAGCTCAGCTATCGGGAGGTGACTCACACATTGGAAGAAGAGCTTATTGATCAGAGCACATCTGGCAGACTTTCCAAAGTTGCCATAAATTGGTCTTGTGGCCTGTATTTCTCAGCACTGCTTATGGAAAATGCGTTTTTCAGAGCCTCCTCACAGGTCCCTGAGGGGACTGTGGTGTCTGGCAAAGCTCGCTTGCCTGTGTGGTCTCAGCATCAACGAAGGCTTTTAGCATTCCACCCTGCTTAGTTCTCAGGCTCTTTGAGAGATTTTCTGCCACCATTAGGTTTGATCTTAATTGGGCTTTGATATATTTATCTATGATGCTTTTATTATGAACAAGCTTAGACACTTTTGTAAAATACAATTTAATAAAATGGCAGCGTTGTTGGTGCAGTGTGATTTCCTTAGCACGGAATTTCTAGGTGTGTTTATTAATCTTTCTTTTATAATCCTGTTTAATATTGAGAAATATCTTATTTGTCCTTCCGTTTATTCCAATGTATCGTTATTATCCTTGACTCCAGCAACATAATTTGCTTTGAAGTGAACTCCAAAACATAATATAATCTTGATAACTATAGAACTAAATAGAATTAGCTATTGACCTATTATGAGGTAAAGGACTTTACATTCAAGTAATAAACGGAGTCTCTGTAATGTTCTTCTACAACAGGGTTATGTGTTAGGTTCACAGAAGAACCCAGCACATGAGAAAAGTGCTCAAGTGACATTAAGTGAAACATGACAAAGGTCTCTGGGGCTTCATGGGGTTGTGCTTCTGCTAATTTAAAATTAAGGATGGATTAACTCGTGAAGGAATATCAGTCAAATTGCAATGGTGGAGCAGCATACTCTCAGAAAGGGAGGGGAGGAGGAATGGGGTGAGCAATTGTGGGAGGGTGACTGGGAGAGCACAATGGCTATATTATAAGTAAATAAATAAATTTAAAAAAAATTAAAAAAGAATAAGTGAACTCCAGTCCTAGGTGCTAGAAAAGTTTGAGGGAAGGAACCATAAAACAAAACATCTTTTTACTTAATCTTGCTGAAGTTGAGAACAGTAATTAAAATATTAAATTATTTTCTCAGGAGACTGGGGAGTTGGCTCAGGTATTGAAGGAATATTGTTCTCTCTGTGGCCTGAGACGGGTTCCCATCACCTTCTCGGTCAGCACAAATAGCCTGTGACGACTCCATCTCAAAAGGTTCCAAAATGCCCTTTCTGGCCTCTTAGGTGCACCTGAACTCAGATGCACACACCCACATATGGACACAAATCATATAACTAAACATTTAAAAACTTAGAAGCAGGTTTATAATTCACAAAGGTGCTAATTCCCTTTGGATCTACAAACTTAGCAGTAATAACTCGCAACCTCAAAGGGAAGACATTGATCTTGCTTAACACTTCCTGCTTCAGGAAGGGGTTATTGACAACAAAAATTAAACCCCATCCTACTTGAAAATAATATTCCCTATTCCTGCAGAAGACGGTAAGGTGGTAAAAGTGTGGAAAAGCTTGAGCAGAACCGTTAAACTAGAAAGCAAGCAAGTCCAAAACGGCCAATTGCTCATTCTGCCGAGACCCTGCATTGCTGAGTGTTTTGAAGATAATGGGATAAAAGCCATAGTTTATACTCTAATCTGCACAAGCATATATCCTCAGTAAAAATAAATAAATTTTTAAAAAAGCCATAGTTTAGTCTCATTTTGGAAATCACAACTTTCATGATCAGGGTAGTTTAGAAAATTTAAATGGCAATTAATTAAGATATAAAAATTAAATATGTAAGGGAAGGGGACAAAACCAGAAGGTTTGCATGTGAAAATTTTAACTTAAGACAAGGGTTTGGTGACCTTTGTATTAGCAAAACAGGGAATATATGAGCAGTTGACAAGGAAAAGAGAGAGGAAGGTGAAAGGGTGCAGGATGGGACTCCACGTCTGTGCTCATGTCAATGTTTGTAGGGGTGTGTGGCTAAATCAATACCTTATTTCTTGGTCACTGAATATTAAGTCATAGTATTTAAAGCACTCAGTTTAAAAGGTAGAAACAATGAAAGCAATAATAAACTGCACATGCCTCCTGTTACATGTAGACACATAAAAGTTCTCTTCTGTTATCTTCTTTCATAAAAAACAAATAAAAAAGTAACAAAAACATTGCAGGATTTCAAAGCTAAACCTTCAGAGTTGAGGACACACTTAGCAGGGGTGAAGACTGACTTTTAAGTCACTAGAATCAGAGCCTTAGCTCAGCACAGTGTCCCTGTGTCAAATCCAAGCAGAGTAAATGGAGATGCTCTCAGGAGGCTGAGAGCTATTGGGTGGCGAGATGGGGTGCTTGGTACAGTGCTTGTAATGGATTGCCCCTCAGCAGGAACATCTGTGGGTCACAGCTTCCAACCTATCTTCCGTGATAACCAATAAACATGAGAGTCTGTGCTAACGATTAGCTGTGTACTGTGGAAAGCAGAGAAGGGAAAGGCTGCATCAATTATCATAATCAAGTAAAAGAATATTTTGTTACTTTTTTCCTGTTTGATTGATTGCCTCCATTCCCTCTCCCTCTCCAGTACAGACAGGAGCTAGTGGAGGGAAAGGAGACATCTAGATAGCTTACACATTGAGAGATATGACAGGAAAAGGAAAAGATAGATATTCTAGAACTTGGACACAAGTTCATTAAAAAGTCGAGCTTATTTTCATTAATAAAATTAACCTGTGATGGAACCAAGCTATCTATCTTAGGCAAACTATGACTTTTGATGTATGTTACAGCTTATGAATATGATTTTATCCAATTTAATAGGCTCAATAGCAGGCTATTGTGTCTACATAAGCAATGAGGCTTTTTACTGTGAACCTCAGCATCAAGCACGGTCTCTTTTGCACACGTAGTCATTAGCACAGCTATTGGTGGATGATTTATAAACTGAGTTCACAGATCATTTAAGGAGAAGATGCTGGTTTGAAGATCTCTGGAATGACTGGTCCCAAACTATGGAATTTATTACATTTGAACATTTTCTCAGACCTCTGCATTGCTCATAGTCATTCAGCACTTGGTATGGTAGAGATTTCTTTGCTGGTAATAGGGTAAGGAGATGTATATATGTGTGTGTGTGTGTGTGTGTGTGTGTTTTACATGCATGTATGCATATATGAGTATGTGCAAACATGTGAATGGGTTAAAGAAATTAGTGTGTGTGTTTGTGTATGTGTTTACATGCAATCATGTGTGTAGGGGGATGTGTATGTGAGTAGCAGTATAGAAGGAACTAGTATGTTATCTAATGCAAAGAAGTCAAAGTCAATCTGTAATTTTATGTTTATATAAGAAAATTGTTACAAGATTTTTACCTCTTTAAGTTCGCCTTCTGTATTAAGAAATTCTGTAACTCCACTGATAAGTTTGGAATTCATAAATAATGCTTCTCCATACCTACAAAGATAAAAGAAAAAGTCTTAATGTCTACCTAGGTATTAATGTAAGCAATAATTTTATAATTTTTTTGAGTCGTTCCCAAGGGTTGCAATTGCCAGAGCAGTCAGTGATCACCAGCTCTCAGGGCAGTACTGGTCAATCTTTGCAGCAGCGAGAAATGCGAAGAAGCATTTCTTGCCATGGGGTGCTATCAGATCCAGATGACCTGCTGCACAGTGCTTCAGAGAAGTCTGACTCTTAGTGAGCTTGTCAAAATTCCAGGCTCCTGGAATTAGATTAAGGTATTGCTGTTCTGTTTGCAAGCCAATACCCAAGAAAGGGACAGTTTTCTATTTTTGAGTACACAGCAATATTGATCATTGTAAGAGAATCGTCTCCCAAGAACTGAAAGAAAACAAGAGCAACTCAGACAAGATCAGCATGTCACACAGATTCTGTGTCTGCCTTAAGTTGTAGAAACTAAGGCAAAGTTTACAAAAAGAATATCAGTTGGTCATATAGTTTTGAAAGTATCTAGTTATTGTATCTAGTTGTAATATTATATAATTCTTACAGTATGGACACAATTCCTTGACTTATGATCAGTGGACAATGAAAGCTTTCATATTAATCTACCTCTACTCTGCTCTGACATTTATTCTAGTTTTTACACTCTTAGAACCAAACTAATCAACAGTTAGACAGGTTTTGGGAGCATGGGACCAGCCATATTTACGTGATATTTTCACTTTCCCAACTTGTGAGATCGTTAGTACTTTAGCTGCTGATGGACTTAATTTTCTATCATCTAAAAGAGGGACTCAAATGGGAGGATTGCCATGACGAGAAAAGACATCTTTGTCAACGTGAATAGATGGACGCTCAAGACTATAAACTAAAAGGTACCATGGCACAAACCTGCAATCTGAGCATTCAGGAGACAGAGACAAGGAAAGTGCAGCAAGTGTGAGCATAGAATGGTCCACTCTGAGATAGAAGTGAGTGAGTGGAGGAATGGCTAAAAATTACATGGTGGTACTGTCTCAAAGAGATAAACAACCAATCATTTCAGTGATAATACAAGGAAATAACTTGTGCTCAGAAACGTGGCTCTCCATGTTAGACAAAAACAAACACAAAAACACTTCCTTCTCTTGGGGGTCCAATTGTTTTCGTTTACACTCTCAGGCAAGGAAGAGTAAGGCATAATCTCTACCTTTGCTTTTATACAGCCATGTAATGAGATAAAATTCCATGTAATGTACCTAGATGTAGTATTGATGAAATGATGCATAGAATTGAGAAGGCCAACAGCTCTGTACTTTAGGGGATGCATCTAAACTGAGTACAGGGTAATCCTGAGAAAGAAATTCCAGGCAGAAACCGGACATAAACAAAGGCAAGGAAGCATGAAACCACATGGTAAGGGGAGAGCCCTTTAATTAATTTGCATCAGAGGACATATATACTGTGAGGCTGGACCAGAAAAAGAGTGCTAAGAGGTAAATAAAATATACATCATGAAGCTTTTATGTTCACAGTGTGGCACAGAATCATGGGAAATTTTATAGAGGAGAGTTATCAATGCTTCTGAGAAGGTTCTGATGTTAATGAAAGGATATGTGCAACTACACAGCAGTGAGTCTGTGTACAGAGGCAGAAAGATCAGAGACTGCTATAAGCCTACTGAAGAAGAAAAAGGAAAAAAACAAATGTGCTAGAGAAGTGGTAGTATCTATAGTAAAGGTGCCTTCAAGAAACATTTAAGACAATTGAGAGGACCTTGGATCTATTATTATATACCGTGAAGGAAAGGAAGAGGTATTTATAGACTTTCAGTTGTGTGGCTTGAGCAATTGGTGAGTAGTTAGTTATCTGAGGAAAGAAATGAAAGAATTTCTTACTAAGGAACAAGAGACAAGTTAAAAACAATTACAGGTTTAGTTTTTAGGTGTACGCCAATAGGAGACCCCAGGGGGAATGGCTGCTCCACTACATGATGACATACATGAAAAGTGTGGGTTAGAGAAATTCTTCTGAGAGTAACAGAAGCCATGAGAGCACATGATAACTAAAACCAGAAGGGAGAATATGGTATCCCAGACAGCTCTTCCCATGATCTCTAACGTCAAGAACTGATAGGAAAATAGGAGCTGATAGCAGCACTCTTCCTTGTGAAAATAAACATATATATATTTGTACACCAAAATCTCAGTCTCTTCCCTCTGAATGGTGACCATAGGTTCTCAAAGACAAAATAAGCATGCTGAGGATAAGAGGAAATAAATGATATATGTCCACACATGGGTTTCATTGAGCTCCAGTCTATAAAGCTGGAGCTTTATATGGCTGGTCTGTGCTTTTGGAATCCTTTAAACTGAAATACTCACATGTATTAGCTTCACCTTACTGCTGGTGACATGACTCATTATAAACACAACTGCTCTCAAGTTCAAGTTTGCTATCATTCTAGCATATGAACTTAAAAACACAAAAATGTCAACACGCCTTATAGGTTTCAGACAATAAAGTAAATATAGATAGAAATGACTGTAACTGCCACAAGTTCATTCTAATGAGCTTGTTACGCATGGATAACTGATAAAGGAGTGAAAAAACTCACATTAGTTTTTATATCTGCTTTTAAGACACCAAATGTTAAGTCTGCTTACTATCAGGGAAAATTTATGTTGAAGAGTAACATGCAGCATTTCCATGCTCCATAATAGATTTAATTTAAAATACCACAGAGATTATCAGAGACATAAATTAGCATTTATTATAATATATTTAAATGTTTAATGAAATATTTTCTAAAATTGAAGCTGAAGAATTCTCACCACGAAGCAAGATATCTGGGAATTAATTCCACTGCAGCTGGAATACTACAATGATTTACGTGATAAATGTGTCTTCTCCGTGTCACTGTCTTATTTAGGTGTTTGATGATATTTACGTTTAAGGAGAATTTAGAACAATTCAGCAAGAGTAAAGTTTCTTGTTGGAATAGCACTTATATGTGATTTGTGGATTTTTTTTTTTATAATACCTACAGAATATATAAGTTTAATGGAAGGACTGTGACTTTATGCAGTTTGGTGAATTTCCAAGCAAAGTTGCCTGGTTGAACATGTCTTACTCTATCTATGCATTCTCATTAATTAAAGTTATTAATCTTTATACATGAAGAATGGTAGAGAACTGTTAAAAGTCATGAATTTCAAGGAATGGCAACGGCCATCTTTGCTAAATATTTTAAAGTCTAAAATTTTCATTAGATTCATAGGCCTAAAAAATGCTCCTTTGTCTGTGACTCAAATGTTGGCTTTCATCCCTCCGTTCGGGCATGAATAGATTATTATCTCTACCTGGTATTTAGTATTTTCCATTTGTCTCTGAAAAACTTCCAGGCAAGGTCTCGGCCATGTGGATTTCTGGCTACGTGGATTATTACATCAATTGCATCTTGATCCAACACCACCTCAGAATTCAGAGACAGATTTAGAAGCCTATAAGGAGAAAAGTGTGGGGAAATATTTAGTCTGAAAATTTAAACATTTTATAATCTTAATTTAAAAAAAAAATCACAATTTGGTGTTATTCTTCAAAAATACTTGAATTAAATCTTGCCCAGTCAACAATTACAGAATAATTTCTGTTTAGAAAATGGAGATAAAATTCATAGCATTTTTCATGAAATACATTAATTAAACTCCAAGAATATCTATGAGATGGAAAAAAAGTCACAAATCTTACTTGTTGACACAACTATGGTCTCAAATTCTTCATACTAAATGTGTGCTCTAACAATGAGATATTTTCTTAAGCCCACATAAAACTTAATCAAATAATTAGTCATAAACAATGTTATCTTTCAAGTCAAGTTGTTTTAGTCCTGTCACCATGTAGGTAGGGTTCCTTATCTTTAGAAAGATTTGTTTTATAGTAACCAATTTCACAGGACCATATATTCGAGGAAACAAAATAACTCTGTAGCAGTTTGACTGTAGATGATAAGTTCATTACAAAAATAACTTGGGTAATTTAATGGACTCACCTACTTAATAAATTCCTGTCATCGCTGCAAGTTAGAGCCTCGAGCAATATCTTTTTCTCAGAAACTGCAGTGGTGGAGTGGAATTTCATCCAGATGAACTCCCAGACATCCTCGTCCAGCAGTGAGACTCCCGTGCAGTAGACGATGTCTCTAACATTTAGTGGAATTCTAGAGAAGCAACCCATGGTGGTTTTTCTATTAATCAAAAGCTTTATGGTTTGAAAATAAAGAACTATGTTGCTTTCCTAGAGCCACTATTAATAAATGATTTGTCAATTGTATTCCTCCTAAACAAATATATTATTGTATTGCAATAATATTCAAACATATTTGTGACTAGAAAATAAAATAATGTCTTTTATTCCAAAAGGTTTTGAATTCAGCTTTTGTTTATATTCATGAAATTATCCTTGAACAAGCTAAAAACATTGTGACAGAACCAAAACCGAAATTCTTTATATTTTCAGTGATATTAATCTAATCCTATCTGAAAGTTTGCTTTCATAATTTGTGCACTCAGGAAATGCAAACAAAGATAGAGGATGGCAAGTTTATTTGAATAAAATACAACCATTTTATTCTAAATTCTTTTTAGAAATTCTATTAAGAAAATCTATTAATACGGATGTGTAACGGCCTGAGTATAAGTAACTGTTTGTGCACGAGCCTGGAGAGATCAGAAGAGGGCGTCAGATCCCCTGTAACTGGAATTACAGGTTGTGTAACCTGAGCAGGTTTCCTGAAATTGAATCAGAGTCAAGTCTTCTGTAAGAACAGTAAGCACATTTAATTATTTTAGCCATCTATCCAAAGAAACTTTCATGGGGCCAGTAGAGTGGGTTAAATCATGGTGTTATTATTTCCACGCTCTAACCAACTGAGCTAATTGGCCACCCTTAATTTTTGATTATATTATTATCTAGAAGTAACTTCTTCAAAGGTTAAAAATACAGAGGATCATAAATTTAATGAAAAGCAATAAGACACTACTAACGAAGACCTTTTCCTTTGTGTTTATACAGTTATTAAAAAAGAATAGCAAACTATTAAATATGACTCCGAAATAAAATTTAGAGTGAGAAAAATTAGCATGAATTCAGACAAGCTTGGCAACTCATAAATTATAAATTTGTAAGTCAACATTCGCACAGTGGTATTCCACAGTATACCACATTTCTGGGCTCTTTAAAATATTTGTCTTGAGAAATATTCAAAAGATTTTTAAAGTTGAAAAGAATATATCTCTTTTGCAATATTCAGTAGTCTATTAGTTACATTTTCCATTAATAATTTGAATGTGACTATACAGATTGTCTTCTCTAAGTCGCATGAAGGAACAATGTTTTTTGTTTTTTTTTTAAAGATCCAGAACTTTTACTGTAAAACACTATTATGGGAAAGCAGAAGCAAACTCTGAGAGGAACAGACTCATTTTCAGTGGCTAAGAAGGGCTGTTGGCCATAGAGCAAACCATTTCCCTCAGCAGTGTTAGCAGGAAAACATTGATTCATCTGTTAAAAGGCAGAGGAGGAGTGAAGGAGGAGGACAGAGGTACAGTCCCGCAGCATCAGAGAGCTTCACAGCTCTCTGTGAAAGGAACACAGTTTAACATCTACGTTTCATGTTTTTCCTCTATTTTTTGTACTTTTATACATATCTTAGTATGGATGCTGATTATGTAACTATGGAAACCCTAACTCATTGAACTCTAGTCTCATCTTCTCTTCATCTTTTCCTCATCCTGCATCCCACATAGAAATGATCAACCAGAGTCTTCCCTTGTTAAGAATTGGTGACACAGATATCTTCCAGTTCTGTTTATGACCACCTTGCCATACTGCATACTGAAATTCACTAGTGAGATTAGTGTTAGTATGTTTAAAAGACAAGACTCATTCTTAATAGCTATAATCTAAGATCACCCAGATATTGTCAATAAATTGGCATTTATTTAAAAAAGCTGGGTCTTCTACTAAAACTGCTATGAAGTAGAGAAGCCAGCTCTGCATTCCTATATGACTATGGCCAACATTTTGACAGAGAACTTTGCAAATAAACCCAAAAGAGTCTAGCATTTCAATTGAAATCACAAACTCATCAGACAATGTCAGATACATTACTACAGTTTACTTTCGGAGAGAAATCACTTAAGCTATTGACAGATCAAAGAGAAGGTGAGAACACAGCCCACTGCCTTAAGATTTCAATAGCTACATAACCAGCACCTATATTAAGAATTTTGTGTATAAAAGTACAAAAATAGAGGTAAAAAAAGCATATGTCTTAAACTATATTCCCTAGAAATTCCATGAATACTAAAACCATTGGAAAAAGCTGTTTCATTTATCATCTAAAGGAAACTACATGTGTTAAGCTACATAAATGAACACACGGTTTGGCCAAGACAACATCTTACAGACTTTCTAAAGAGGCATCAGAGGTCAAAAAAATAGTATTTTGTGGAATGCCATGTTTTGAGCTATTCTTTTTGTAATCTGTGTCTGAATTATTAATTTTGTCTGCATCATATCTGTGTCATCAACTACTTCTTATAGCAGAAGGGGACTCTGGGCTGATAAGGGCTATTTTCTATTATAAAAAAGAAACATCATTACTTATAATTTTTTATATGTATGTCTCCTCTGCCCTGTCACCTCAGAGATGAGTGACACCAATGGTTACAGTGCATCTTTGTGTAAATCTCTTGGGAATCTTTGTATCTTGTATTCATAGACTTCTTGGACCTACATGTATCTTTCAGACAGCTTTCTTGTCTTTTCCCTCTATTTTTTGCTCATATATTTGTACAGTGTTCATGTTAGTCTTCTTGATAGTATTCTGAAATTTCGCTTAATCTTTCTTCCCTTTTTCCCATTCCTGTAAGGTTTCTCCTCTATGATAATTATTTCTAGTGATACGTCTTTGATTTGCTGACACTTACGCTTGCTTCTCTCTGATGGTGAAACCACAAGTGGATTTTAGTTCAGCTGTTCATTTCCAGCCCTGCTGGTACTTTTAACTCTTTTAATCTTTGGTGAAATTCTTACCTTTTTCTTTTATTTTCTCTTAGCTTGAGCGAACATACTTACAACAGCAATTTTGTATTAACAAGTAAACAGCCAAATCTATTTCATTAGGAAGGGTTTCTAGATGTGTCTTCTTGTTTCTTCATTTTCTGCCTTTATTATCTGTGTGTATCTGCACATCACTCCATTTCTCCAACTGCCAAGAGAAGCTTCATACAAAAGACCTATACAAACCAGTCTTACTGGATTCTGGAAGGCTTCTACTGACTAGTTCCTTCTCAGACAGTTGTGGCTTTTGTCTGCTTACTCTCTGCTGAACTAGGAGAGCAACTCTGACATCAAAGTATCTAACCCATTGTCTCTATTCTCCACTAGGTGTCTTAATCACACCAGATGCATCAGAAGTCCATATTTAGAAAGCCAGATACTCTCTTAGGAGGTAGATCTGGAAAGACTGGGGCATTGTGTGGGACAGGTTAATCTTTCTCCCAAAAAGAAGTAAGAGTTGGAATCCCTATCATCTATGGTATGTGCTGAACATTAGATAGATCTTCTGTACCTTCTAGTACAAAGCTGTCTCTGACCTTTCAGGTGGCTAATCTCGGACAGATCAGTCAGAACTCTAAGACTAGAGAAACAGATCACCCCAAGAACAGCACATCTTTTAAAAGTGCACCATCATGTGATCCTGAGCCTAACTAACTGCTGAGAGATTTCCATGCCAACATGATCAACAGGTAATCCTCTGAGAGTTTATCCTACATGAATGTTACCTCTAATATTCATTTGAATTTTACATTTTAAGCAGTGTTTAGAATGCCGTCTTTCAGAAATACTGGGTGTTAGCAAGACTGGGTTTCTAAAAAAAAAAAAAAAAACATTATGCTTACTAAGCATATGTCATGATACACAGTCAACACAGCCTTTAAGTATCTGAAAAGGACATAATTAGCAGTGAGCTAAGGATCTGTCATATAGCAAAATTGCCATCCATAGAACAATGAAAAGAAACCTCAAAAACAAATCCAGGCATAAAAGTTTAGGTACAATGATCAATATGCTGAAGAAATATAACTTGAGGGTCTTAGGCAGCCCTTTGAAAAGAAAGCTACATAGAACGGGAGAAAATTCTACATAGAAATCTACAGCTGTAAATCAAGATAAATGCTGCATAATACGGATGTGCTTTGCAAAAGACTGTGTGTCTACTTTCAGTTCAGTCGCAAGCTGTTCGTCCCTGTGTACATAGTACACATAGCATCAGACTTGATGAGGAAGAATATGAAACACATATGTTTGAATAGATCATCTAAAGCATGAAAAATTATCTTTAGTTTTGGGAACAAACCCCCATGTCTCAGGAAAGGATTGGCTTAATTAGCAGATACGAGGAGATATCATTGCTTGCATCTCCTCCAAGAATGAAGGCAGTGCTGATTAGTCCAAGAATGCTGATTTTTCTAGCAACGCTTCCACCTCATCAGTTCCTCGCTTCCATAGCCCTTCATCAGACAAAGAATCAATGTATAGTTCACAAGATCATTTTTACTCATTACTGAAAATAAAACAAGATTGGTAAGAACTGGATATGCCAGGGGCCCTCAATTCCCAATGACTTCCATGGTTAATGAACCCCCCCCTTTGTTTCTAAATTTGTAAAGATGTTCTAATAACATTTTCACAAAATGATTGCTCTGGGGACAGTTTAAGATCTCTTTGTATAAACCAAAGTCATTAGGAATAAATGAAAAAGCTCATTTGTTTGTAAAGCATTAGCTAAGAAACCCACAGAACCCATAGTTATGAATGGTACAAATGAGCCTTGTGGACACTGGATATCAGGATTACAGGATCAAGGGCCCCTTCCTAGTGAACATGAAAATTGTTTATGAAGATGTGAATGTTCCCATGGTCATTTCATTTTAACTGCTGCCTCGGAAGTAAATCTTTTAATGGGGTTTCATCGGTGGAAGGAAAGCTGCGTTTAACTTTAGGTATTGTATACAAGCACTGACATTGAGCGGGCCTTGCCTTGTAACCTGCTTGGAAGATGAATGGAGTAAGGCTTACCTAAAGCAAAATGCTTTTATCTTTTTTAGAGTAGTAACATTGCAGAAAGTATTGCCTAATTAGTGTAACTTGTACTATGGTTTTCACTCCATTCTTATTTTAAGTGGGATTATGACAGAGTTCATTTGCATAATAAAAGTTTTGAATGCATGGATATTCAGTATATCATTACAGGGCCATTTATTTTCACATTTCAGTGATATCTTTAACTTTTTTATCCTGCTAAAGGCAAGGGCTTGAAGATGAAATGTTTTGGAGGTAGATGTTAAAAATTAAGTAAGAGAAAGAAAAAGGCATTTCACCCAGGTGTTTTGTTTTGAGTAAAAAGAAAAAAATGGTAGTGTTAGCATGTTGCACCGGCTATAGCAAAGTACTACAGACCAGATGGCTTGTTACAAAGAGAGTTAATTCTGAAGACTGAAGTTTGTCTTCAGCACAGTAACAATGTTGATTTCAGGTGAGATCCTTTCTCAAGGACAGGGAAGGCGGCTTCCTCTTTTATCTTGCTCTGGCAGAATGGGGCTGGAAAGCTCTCTGAGTTCCTTTCGAAATAAGATTACACTCTGAGGTCTCTGCTTTGTGATCTAGCTAATTCTCAAAGACCACACCTCCAAACCCAGTCATTTTCAAAGTTACGAATTTCCAATAGAAGCTTTGTGGGGAACAAAAAGACTCAGCTCATAAAGGTATTCAGATGAGATTAAGTCAAAGTAACTTGATTATTTAATTAATTGATTATAATTAAGACTTCCAAACAAATAAATAAGAAAAATTGCCAAAGATCATATTCAGGAAGCTTTGTAAGGCCCTTCCTCTCTTTGGTAAACTATTGACCTGATTGATACCGAGTGAGTAAAAGTTACTGTTTTAATAGTGTTGTCTTGGTGAACCTACAAGACCCCAGTGTTACAGAACTTCTCATGCAGGCTGCCCTGGATCAACTCAGTAGTCTTGAAATAGAACAAAAAGACATACTGGTGAGCAACGGAAAGGCCTTGGAGGAGGAAGGTGTGTTATATGAGTGGGGATGGGAAATATGTGAGATGAGACTAATCAGAATGTGTTATGTATATGTATGATATTGTCAGAATACATTTAATATAATTTAATTAACTACTGTAATATGTTTATTCATAGGGGGAATGACTAACGGGATAAAGAGAAGAATATTAAAATGTTCTTCAGGTCCAAGTATCATAGGTAGCAGTCCTTTTTGCTAAATTATAACTTCAAGTTTAGTAATTAAATAGTTTCGCTCTTACGTGGGAAATCATCAAACATTTAATTACATTGCAAGGACAAGCTTGTTATTATTAGAGTAAAACACATACATAAAACTTCTATTGAATATTCAGACATGATACTAATGATATAATGTTAAAACTTAAAACATCTTCCATAGGAAAAATTATATTGATTGAATGAAGAAAACCACTACTTTAAAAATATTTTTTATAATTAATAAAATATATTCATCTGTTTTCAAGTAGCTTCCCTAGAACTAATTTGGCCAGCAGTTTGTTTCTAGTCGGGGTGAGTCAAGGTCAATGCTTTGGGCTTCGTTTTTCACCCTAATTGGACAGGGCTAAAGTCCAAGGGTTCTAAAGTCCCTTCTTGCTCTGTTAGTACAAGAGTCTTTTCATTAGTGATTGTATTAACATTGAAATGTGGGTTTAATTATTTTCAAAGACAATGAGAAATATTGCTCATAGGAGCCTCCCTGAGACCAGCACTGCCTCTCAGCGGAGCTTTACACACCATCAATAAGGAGTGGGGCCCAACATTTAATTAATTTTAATTAATGAACATGGAATTCACTCATTTGAAAGACTGGGTATCTACTCTACAAATGAACAGCTTTAGTGGAGGCCTCATTGCCAATACACCAAATTGTGTGCTTTAAAAAGTGTTTGTCCTCTTTTGTCCTCTAAGACCACTAGTTCATGAAGTTAAAGCACAAGTGAACCAAAACAACCTGCTTTTACACAGGTTGACCTTGTGTCCAGGGTCTGTTGCCTCCCTTCCTCTCTCCCAATTCTTCAGCTTCCTGTCAGCCTCCAAGAACACCTCCTTGAATATAACTTAAAAGATATTTAGAAGGAATCTGTGACTTTGTACCTAGGTGTCCGTTCATTCATCTGAGAAATGGGGTAATAATTCCTGATAGGCTGTTGCAATAGAGAACTGGGAATTTCTTTATCCAATGCTTGGCCCACTGCCCCGGGCATACATGGCCTTTGTCTCTGTAGTGTGCACAGTGACACAATATCAATGGTTGTGGGTTTGTGGTGTGTGTGTGTGTGTGTTGTGTGTGTGTGTGTGTGTATGTATGTATGTGTCTTTATATGTACATTGTCGATGAAAGGGCAACCCCTCGTCAGTGTTCCTTTTGGAGACCTGGTACTCACCATCTAGGTTACGCTGTCTGTGATCTCCTTCATCTATGTCACTAGCATTAGACAACAAGAACTAACCTACAATGTCAATCTGTTTTCATACCTGAGTGCTGAGGATCCAACTCAGGTTCTTGGACTTGCACTGCAAGCATTTCACCAATGTAGCATAACCCTATCCTCAAGTTTTAGAAGAAAGTAAAACCAGCCAATATCCCTATCTTTTCTAAGTGATGAATGGAATTTATAAAGCAGGCATACGTAATTTTAAACAATCAAAACAAAATGGAATAATTTATTTTTTAAAAATTCCAAGTTTAAGGCAGGCCACATAAAACACACTTTTATAATGAGAGAGCTAAATTTCTGGCCTTTGTTAATCAATTATGATGTCCCTGGGAATCCGTATAATTGTTCTGACATCCAAGAGGAGTGCTGGATATAAGTGTTTCTATAATGGCCCCAGTAGAGAGACAAAATCCTGCATGAAATGTGCAGACAGTGATAGTGTAAAGGGCATTAGGCAGCAAGTCCATTAGGAAGCACTTTCATATCATATTTAGGAAGATGCTGCCCTAGAAAGTTCTCTCTCTTGTGCTCAGGGTATGCTTATTTCTGATAAGACCAAGTATAACAAAAGGAACAGAAAGCACTGATAAAAGACAAACCCATTCAAAAACAGTCTGCAATGCCCTCTCTATTAGAAAAATAACAGCCTAGAACCTATTGGTGCTAAGAGCAAATATGTGGAGAAGATCAGAATGTATTCTGAGCTGATGTTCAGTACTTCTTGGAATTTTAATTCTGCACATCTGAAAGTGGTATGGGCTGTTCTTACTAGATAAAAAGAAAAGGAACCATGGCTGGTGGCAAGATGTTAACTCTTCACAGAGTAATCGTGTTTTAATATTACTGCATTCCTTTTAAGAGGATTTAAAAATTAAGGAAAATTTTACTTTGAAAAAGACATTCACTTTAAGTTCACATAAAGCCTACGAATTATCTGAAATGTTTATGTTCTATATATAATGTAGGGCTCTTTTTGTACTACCAGGGAGAAGGGTGATGAAAGCTAAGTACATGGCCATTTTATAAAATGTGATGGGTAAGCCACACAGAGCGATGGGGCGGGGGGAGGGAGAGAGAAAGGGAGAGGGAGGAAGAGAGAGATCCCTGGCAGAATAACACAGACACACACACACACACACACACACACACACACAGAATCTGAGGCACACATACACAGACACACATACATGCATGCACATAAGCATCAAAGAAAAGGTAAACTGTGTAGTGGCCTCAACTGCCTGCAAAAGTACTCATCAGTGTCATAGACAAGAATGTCAAGGACCAATGAAAAGGAGATTCTGTTTCTTCTCCACTGGACTTAAGCTCACCCCCTGGAAAGCTAAGAGCAAAGCTAGAATTGTCACATTTAGTGCTCCTAGGACCTTCTTGTCATGCAGTCAGAATCACTTTCTTCCATTGCAGGTCACAAACGCTCCATGACAAAAGTGGGAAATGTCAGAATTCTATGATGATTCCAAACAGTGACCATCAGGCTGCTTATTAACTACTGTAAGAGCACAGTGTGATTCAAAACATAAGAGGTACACCATTGTAGCAGAAATTGTGAAAGGCTGATAAATTGCCCTATTTATAGAGACTTGGGTTAAAACCAAGACAATGTACCTGAGTATCAAGTGCCTGTGATCCCATCCACTAATATCCTATCTCCTCCACCCATCCCAGCTGAGTGTGTGGACTCTTCTTCTCTCAGTTCTGGCCAAGGCACTATAAATCTGTTTTCGATAATACCAAGTATACATATATCAAAAATATTAATGACGCCGTCTGAATCACAATAATTATGGATCAGTAGTTTAGCTTAACTGTTTAGATGAGAGATGAATGATAGTAGCCCTCTTCCATTACAATAGCACGTACATAAGAACTACTGCTCAAACCATGACAAAGATATGAGCATCTTGAAAACCCCCAGCAATGTATTCAGCGCCTCCTCACCAAATGGCACTTGTTACCTAGAAATAATTTATAGCAGTAGTCATCATCTTTTTGTAGTCATACAAAGGCAGAAAATGATGCAGATTTATTATTTCCATCAAAGTACAGCTTCTATAAAGAGGGGTGATCGGTACAAATGCAGTTTCTCCTTATACTATTAACCCATGCCAGTGTCAATGAGTTAACCAGAGGATTCTCCAGCCTGGGATGAACTGATATCGTAAGTTAATTTCTTGGCATAACATCAAAGCTATCCCAAGAAAGGGACAACTAATATCTTTTTCTCACCTGAAATGTCCTTTTTCCAAAATAGAGCTTAGTTTGGAAAAGCAAAACCAACTATTCACGTGTGTGTGTATGTGTGTGTGTGATGTGTGTGTTTGTGTGTGTGTACATAAATGTTCACATATTGTATGCATGTGTTTTACCCAAGTATAATTTTCAGACTTTAACTGACTATATGTAGTACACATTAAATGGTGTACTTTTTGAAATTAGAAAATAATCCTTACACATATTAAATCTAAAATTATCTACTAAATCTGAAATTACATATATGTATATGTACATATATTAAACCTTCCCATTATCTTTTCATTTGGAAAATCTGCGAATATCTGTTAAATCTCATATATGTATGTACTCAAAGGCATATAGTTTATGTCACCATATGCAATAAAATATAGTCATTAAAATAGTCATAAAGTTCAAATGAGAGAATATAAAGTTAACAAACCAAACAACTTGTATTCTTTAAAATAGGAGACCAGCATGAATGTATAAAATACTACAAATTATGTTTAAAAGTGCAGTTTGCTTTGGAATGCTAAAATGGAGGAAACCTACAAGTTTATTGTTTTGTGGAGTAACTGAAATATTTGAAATGCAAATGAATATTCATTAATTTCCTTTTCCTATACCAATTACAGCTTTTCATGCTTTTGAAACAATAAGCAAATAGTGAGTACACTGCATGTCAATGATACATATTTTGGGAGAAAAAAAAGTGTTTGTATCTAAAAGTTAAATAACACTACCAATATTTGCTATCTGGTTTTTTACTATGTCTAACTTACAATTGAAAGATTCTGAAAATAAGCCTGTGGAAACATTGCAATAATTTTACAAAAATTTATATAGATTATTCTATTCACACTATTTGAGGGCTCCTGTATTTACTTTAAAAAAAATTTAATCCTTATCTTTTTCATTTTTTATTACTTATTTTATTTGTTTACATTTCAAATGTTATATTTAAAATCTTGACTTGGAAGTATAATATTATAGCGGCAATTTTACATAATTTTTTGACCTATGTGAGAGAGATGGAGAAACAAGAAAATGATTAGGTAATGTCTAAAGTTTGATTCAGAGTATCTGCTATGCATATTACAAAAAAGAAAAAAGACCACTACATCATGTTGAATTTATAGCAAATTCTAATTATAGAATACAAACTGATATATGTGCATTAGTTTTCTAGGGGTTTTACTATGACAACTTACATGAAGCTTTTCACATAAGCTTGGCTGACGTCTGAAACCGAATGGTTGGATTTCTCTGGACATTTTAAGGGTAAAACTATCCCATGTTTCTCTCCTGCTTTATTGATGCACCAAAGCCATTTACTTCAGTATAAAGTCACTGCAGTCTCTGTCTCTGCTCTAACACAATTCAACTCCTGTGTCTTATGCCTTCTATTCTGCCTTATAAGAATGCTCTTCACTGGATGAGGGTCTTTCCAATCCAGGATTATGCTATCTTGAGTCCTTTAACTCTATCATATGAGAAAAGACCTCATTACTAATAAGACTATATTTACTAATAAGGTTTAGAATTAGAAAGTCATCTTTAGAGGTCACTTTTCAATCAATGGCAGTATGTGTTCATGTTTTTAATTCTTCCATTACTACCAGGGAGATAGAAGATATTAATCTTTTTATTTTGACATATTTTAAGATATGCTTAAACAATTTTAATATTCATATCTAATTTAGTCATAAGAGTGATATTAAAATGTTGTACTGTATTAAGAGGCTAATGTGAATTATTTTCATTTTTTTTCATTTGACATAGAGTGAATCATACATCTTCAATCAATTATAGGCCATATTCACAAGAGGAAAACTTCAAAAGATCTGTGTTGCTGAAAAGCTATTCTTAGTAATCATAAAATTCCTTGTACTGTTTTGGAAAAGTGTGTAAGAATTCTTAATTATTGTCACAATCATTGTAATAATCCTAATCAGTGTATCTGTAGCTATAAGTATAAATTACTTGCTTTGAGTAAGGATGTTTGGGAAACTACACATATTTGCATTGGCTATTCAGGTTTTACTAGATAAATAATGATAACTTCTATGATAAGGTCCATCCGGATAGCTGTCTCAGTTATCTGTGCAAGTCTATATTCATTTTATACTTGTTCTGTGATAAACAGGCTGCTTAAATAATGCTATTCTGTAATTAATCAATAAGCAAATTTTTTTATAAATGACATGAGGACTCAATAGTATTGTGCCTGACATCAGTATAATAGTCAGCAAACAATACTAGCAAAATAAGAAAATTACTATTGGCAAATATGGAGAAAAACCAATTACAGTATAAAGAAAAAAATAAATTAAATCAATTCACCTTCAGACAGCATAGTTCTGTAAAAATTAAAACACCTTGAAGAAATGGTATTGAGTGTCTGCCTTGATACATGGTTAGTAATGTATTTTTTAAAAGTTAAATGTCAAGAAAAAGCTCAAAATGTTAAGAAAAGGATACATATGAATACTTAATTCTACATTTAAGTTAGAAATTAAAACTAGTAATTCACACATTCAGACTAAATTTTTAAAAGTGATGATAAGAAAATGAATGGATATATGAACTTTAAAATAGCAATAAATCCTATTGATATCTCCACTATCCTCTAAAGAAGATTAAAAATACAACCATATTAATTAGATCTTCAAATAGATAATCATTCAAATGTCACATGACAGACTAAATGTTTAGGCAATTATTAATTTATTAATAAATTAATAAATTTATTAAATTCCCCAACTCGGAAGGAAAGGTGGCATTTCACTGTGATCCCAGAGATAGAAAAGGAGACCTACAAAGTTCTCTTTTATGAAGTTCTATGTGTCTATAAATGTGCTATCCGATAGTGATTATTGATATTAGCCAAGACTACCAGACTAAAAGAAATCATGGCAGCATTTTTACTGCATTCTGTACATTATTTCTCTTCTACCAATGTAGCTGCTACAAAGTACTTGTTTGGTAATATACTTGATCTTAGAACAGAGTTCCCTTAAGCTCTGAAGAGGATGCATAATTAGTTAAATAAGAATTTTGCTCACTCAGCAAATAAAACCAAAACAAGCAGATTAACTGAGGAGAAAAAATTCTTGCAAAACTTTTAAAGAATGTTCTTATGTCAGTTGATTCTGCTCAATCAGCTAAACTTTTAGAGAGATACAAGAATCTAATCTTGAGAAAGGATGCTGATAAAGAAAACTTTTTTTTGTAAGCACATCATTGTTTACAGTTAACTTTTTCTCTTTAGACTCACTAACCTAATTCTTTATCGGGGATGTGGAGTCAACTAAAGATCTGCAATGCAGATGCCTTCACCAACACTGGCCCTTGTTATTTCTTCTTCACCTTCCATTTGTGTTGTCTTTATGTGAAAATCATATGTTATGTATGTGGCATGTGATTAAGATGTTTGCCATTGTATGGTAAGATCAAGCCATGTTATCCTCTTCACCATTGGATCTGCAGTGCATAGGACATGGTAGAGACTCAGAATATATTTTATATCTCAAACAAGAAGTGTAATAGTTTTACATATTCCTTGTTAGATAGGTCTATTTATAAGT
Source organism: Mastomys natalensis (assembly GCA_021653895.1). Classification (NCBI taxonomy): domain Eukaryota; kingdom Metazoa; phylum Chordata; class Mammalia; order Rodentia; family Muridae; genus Mastomys; species Mastomys natalensis. The sequence continues at coordinate 773,591 of JAJTUV010001097.1, read as the reverse complement.
ATGAAACATTATACTAACTATTAATTATATTCCCGTTACTCAAATGTAGACTTGGGAACCAGGCCCTCTATCAAAGATGTCACAAGGCAGAATAAAGTATGATAATAATAATTGTGATTCTTAGCTTTAAGAAAATGGAAGACTTGATAGTGAGAGATCAATACAGAGCATGATTTTGGTGACATCCTGCCACGGATCTGCAATGGAGTGAATGTGCAATGGATCTGCAATCATGCCCAAATTCTAATGCAATTGTTTCCATTTTGCAGTCAACCTTTCCCAGCATGCCTAGCCACTGGAATAGCAAATTCCAGGCCTGAAAGATGAAGGAAGGAAGGAGAGAAATCATCCTTTTTTCTTTCATTGATCATGTAACTCAAGTGGGCAAAAATGTACTAATGCTTCACTCTGGGGAATGTTAATGGAAAGAGTTTTTGAAATATGCATCCCAAAGAAGACTGTGTGTTTCTCAATGTATTATCAACATTATTTCAACTTGAATCGATAGCTCTGCCAAGAGCCATGTTTCAAGTGCAATTTTCATACCGAGGCTAAATGAAGGGGAGGCATGCACACAGCTCTCTATGATGTGTGTCCCATAATATACAAGGAATAAAGCCAAGACTGACCAGATGAGACTTCGTATGATATTGATCAACTTCACGCATAAGAAAATGTGAATGACTAAAATATAGCTCAGTTTTAAGATATTGAAAATAATTCACTGAGAATATTACCACACACGAAATCATCATTCTTCCTAACCCCTTAGAAATAGCTGAAGTAATATTTTCTAATATTCTGATATTGTGGTTAAAGAATAAAAGTATAGAGATCATTAGGAAGTAACAAGATAGATCTTGAGTTATAAAACACTGTTAGCTAGTTAATAAAATTGGTGTGCTAAGAAAAATACTTAGTTCAAGCAAAAAAATTATAGAAAATTTAAAATTATTGTATGAACTGTGTATTTTGTAATATAAAAATAAACCACAAATAGTTATACCTTTCAAAGGGTTAATGAATAAAGACAAATCTTATTATATTCCTGAGGAGTCCACATGCATAATTCAGGATGTCAGTTTTAGAATATGTGCTGTTTTATATGTGTCTATCTACAGATTGGTATCTATATCTATGTTATTATAAGTAGGAAAAGATTTCAAGTTCTTACTGAAATAAATTTATGACATGAAAAATAATGAGTTTCATGAACACAGGTAGAGAAATAAAGCTAATTTAAGAGCCCAGTGAGCACAAAGTTTCAAGGGCCACTTTCACATCACAGTTAAGCCCAACTACTCAGTATTGTTGTCTCTCAATCCGTGCTCTGGATCATCTCTCTGCTACGTGTGCTTCCTGTTTAGGCAATCTTTTTCATTTCTCATTAAAACTGTTTCTTCTATACAACAATTCATCTCTCTTCAAAAGTGATATATTCATACCTACAGAGTAAGGGAACCTATGAATTATGTCACATGAACCAAGTTCCAAAATACTACATTTTCTTTTTATAAAAGTGATTCTATAATTTCTACCACCTAGAGAGAAAATAATTCTCACTCATGTTTTATCTTCCAACAGTTCATGGCACGACGATAGCAAAAAGAATTTTAAATATTGGTGAGGATATTTGTGAAATATGATTTTGGGCTCTTAAAATATGTTTATTCACAAAGGAATGACCATGTTATCAGATAATGGAAATTTGATCATTGTTTATAGTGATATTTGGCATAAAAATTGGGAATACCATGGAAAAAAATCCCTTCACATTGTTTGAAGGGATCATTTTTATTTTGTATTTATTATCTAAAAAAACTTATTATCTAAAAAAATGTTTGTATGTATGCTAATAAGTAATGAGTGTGTCTATACACACACACACACACACACAAACAAGGCATGCACATTGCAGAAAAGTATCATAGAACACCTCATGGATTTCTAAGAGGCATTACATGAGAACTGAAGCTTGGAGAAGAGGGAAGAAGGACATAGAATCTGTGACTACTCTGAAGACCAGTGCCAACATATCCCACAAGTTGTTGGTTAGATGTGTCCTAAATATTTCCAGAACAATCTAGATCATCCCCACTGGTCTGGGTTGCTCACCAATATTTGATAGCAAGACCCTATTGCCGAAGACATCACATACTTCGGTCATAGGACCATGGAGAAATCAAGATGGTCTGGAAGCCTTCTCGCTGATATGTAACTTTAATATTAGGATGTGCTATATAAGAAACTGTGGAAGAAAGTCACCCACAGTCTTACTGAGATATGAACACTGTGAAGTACAGTTATGACAGGAATGGGATGTTCTCATGACTACAGTACTGGCATAAATAGTAACAGGTATCTAGCCACATTCTGATCGTCTTTAAGACCTGATCTATAGGATGACACACTTATGTGTTACTATTACTCTAGCCAAGAACCCATAGTTGGGAAGCCTATAACCCCCAGGACATTATTTTTCTAACTAAACACAGTACAAAATTATCCTCTAATTTTGTATCTCTATACACGTAAATTAGTGCATATCTTGAACCTCATCAGATTAGCCTATTTGGATGGTATACATAGTGGGCAGTGCTTAACACATTCATAACTGGTGAAAGGGCAGAAAAGAAGTGCCAGGAGAGTATTCTGGCACAAATAAGACATCTACTGGACACAAACACACACACACACACACACACACACACACACACACACACATACACACACAAAGGGAGAGAGAGAGAGAGAGAGAGAGAGAGAGAGAGACAACATTGTAGAGGCAAAATATTTTTAATAACCAGATGTCTAGGAGGACCAAAGAGAATGAAACAGTGTCAAGTGGACATGACATGAACATTTCTATCAAGAAATTACAGCAGCTGTGGCTGTCTGCACATGGGAGTCTACATTTCCTGGCATGGAAAGGGAAAAGGCACATGAATTCCCATCATTAACTGCAGAGCTATTAACAGCTGGTGACTTCTGCAGGGAAAAATAAAGTCAATTCTCTTTAGGGGTAAGGCCCCTGCTAGGTCTTCTCCCTCTAGAAAATGACCTCCCATGAATTAATAAATGAGAATAATAAGTTGAATCCAGAGGGTTATTTAGACAGTAAAGTTGGGCATGGTGGCACATACCTTTAATTCCAGCACTCAGGAGACAGAGACAGGCAGATCTCTGTGAGTTGAAGGCCTACCTGGTCTACAAGGAGAGTTCAAGGAAGACCAGCATTAAAAAGAAACCCTGTCATGAAATCCAAAAAAGGAAAAAGAAAATAAAGAATGCATGAACATGGGAGAGAATGTGGAGGGGTGAGGTTGATCAGGTTGGAGTAGGAGCCTGATTATGATCGAAATTCATTTTATACAATTTCCAAAGAATAAAAATATTATACCAAAAAGGCATACACATAGGCATAGAGCTGGAGCTTATGGAATTATTTTCATGATATCCTCTGAATTTCTTCTATCCAGAAATACAGTCATTAAATTTTGTCACTCTTCCTTCCTCAATAATCCTCAGAAAACTTTACCTCTTTCATTTGACTACCTGCTTTAGACACGATATTTTAAAATTTAATTTGATATAATCAATTAATACTGTTCATATTGTTTGCTTGTAGCAGTTGTAATTTTATTCCTATACAATAATGTCTTGAGTCTCATAGGTGAATAGATCATTCATCAGTGACACTTGCTTGAACTTTAATTTTAGTTGTCTGTGACTGTTTTTGAAATTTGGTTTCCACCTGTAGTGGTTTGAATGATAACAGTCCCTATAGGTGCAAGTATTTGAATACTTTGTCCCTGATTGGTAGAAAATTTTGGGAAGGAGGGTTGGCATTGCTAGAGGAGGTATATAGAGGTGGGTTTTACAGCTTCCAAAGGCCATCCGCTTTCCATTTAACTATCTATGCCTCATATATGTGGATCAAGGTGTTAGCTCCCAGCTTCTACCCCAGTGCCGTGCCTGCTTGCCTGCTGCCATGATCCATGCTCATGGATACTAACCTAATAAAACTGTGAACCCCAAATTAAATAATTTTTTTTTAGAATTTGCCTTGTTTAAATTGTTTTATTGTAGCAATTGAAAAGTAGCTAAGTTATCATTCCACTAGACTTTATGGTTCATAATGTAAGACAATTCAGTGTAAATACAAGCCAAGTGGGAGAGTCTAGCATCAAACCAATGAAAACTGCTACATTCCAAGTGTCTAACAGAATACTCAGGAAGTAGGAGCTGCTCAAAATACACTAACTTACAGGTTTAACACCTGCCTTGTATTAAACGACCAAATGGTACCATAATTGAACTAGAGTAGCAACCGTGAGTGGTTTATATTCACACAGTAGGTGTAAAGATTTGACATAACCACTGAGGCTTTAGGAAATCTCCTCATCTTCAGAAGCATAGTTGAGATCCTAAGATGCTGATTGACTTGTCTAAAACTTACATTTATTCAGTGTAAAACCAAGGGCAAAACGTAATTTCTTACCTCAGTTCTCTGGTGGCCAGGACACCCGTGTGCTTATCATTCTATATCTACACTCCCTGTTCTATTCGCTCCTCTACAAAACAGCTATGTTGTTAAGCTAACACTCTTCTAGCTAAGCGGTTCTGACTGGAAAAAAGTTCAAATCTATGATTGTAATGTTTGGTGCAATATATAATATGTGTATTTGGTACAATATATGGTAAGTACAAAAGGAACAGGGCCAGAAATGCCTAAATCACATGGACTGTAAGTTAAAGTAAGTCCTTGTTTTAGAGATAGATAATATAAAGGTTTTTTAAAAAGATATCTGTATGCACGGATACTCTGCCTGCATGTCTGTGTAATGGTGCCAGATCTTTTGGAACAGGAGTTAAAGACAGTTGTGAGCTAGCATGTAGGTTTTCAAAAATTTTCTTGGGCCCTCTGGAAGAGGTTCTTAACCACTGAACCATCTCTTCAGCCCCCAAATATTGTAAAATCAATTTATTTAAAGTAGGATGCAAAAATTCCTGTCTTTTCATATTTATATTCTAGTAAAACTGAAGAAATAATGGACAAAGGTAAAATATAGAGATTAAGTTTCATAGCATAAGTTTCTATGTCTGTAGTATGAGAAGTAATAAGGTATGATTGATTGATGGGGGTCCATGTGTCATAAATGGTATCAAATTATCATGAGGAAGAAGAAAGAAAGGGTAATATTTACTTAGAGACCTAGATGGACAATGGGTTTTAAAGAAAGGAAAACGAATAAATGTCCTCTTGTTCCTAATTTAGAATAACTTTGATAATGTTTTTTTCTCTATCACCTTTTATAAACCCCAAACTTATGTAATGTAGGCTTAACAGTGAATACGTTCAGTAAGTGTTACTATGTCTGATTTCATTATTCAAAATTCACATTAACCATCACACAGTGGCACATTATAACAAAGGCTATTTGTTTTGTTGTTTTGTTTGTTTATCTTTATTTCATTTGAAGATTGGTTGTCTGACATTCTCTTACTGATCTCTGCTAGCCTGAGTGGTTGATCACATAGATGACTGCCATTTATCTGACAAGGAATCTAAGAGAGTTTGTCAAGGGTGTCTAGTTGAATATCCTCAGTTTGATCACAAATGTTCTTTACTCTGGGTAATTCTCTTTGCTTACATCAGCAGCTCCCAAAGTGTGTCCCCAAGAGCAACTGCACTGCCATTACTTGGGGTCTTCTTATAAATACAGACTATTAGACCCCACTCTATCAACTTAACTACAATATACAGATGTGGTACCCAGTATTTTGAGGTCCTCATTTGTGGACGTTACCTGTTGAAGCTTAGAGCCACCAATCCCTCATCCAGTTATTTATATCTGCTACTGCAGACAGCACTTAACATACATTGCACTGCTTTTTGTTTTCAATATTTTAAACCATTCTTGAAAAATTATATATGGCTACTTGATATACATTGCACCAAATATAGTAGGAGGAGGAATCAGGCTTGAAGGAGCAAGTAGCCCCGTCCTTCTGCTGATCATTTTGGCAAGCTGCAAAACTTCTACAGGACTTGCATTTTCCTTGAGCAAAATTAAAAATAAGATTTTACACAAAACCAGACACTCTCTGAAATGTAACAGGCATTAAATGTAAGGTAAATGTAGATTGATGACCAATATTAATAACGAATTAGTGACATTTTGAATAATTACAGGAGTAGTTTCTGAATTAAACTCACAAAATTTCAGAGAGGCTCCTCGATTTTTTTTTTGGAGGGGGGAAGTTCAAAAGGAACTTTAAAATCATTTCAGCTCAATAGACTTGGTCTATGAAAAGGGTACAATTTTGTGTGTGAAAGTATATTTATGCATGTACTTATAGACGTATGTGTGTGTATGTGTGTGTGCATATGTATATCTGTGTGTATGTGTGTATGTATGTGTGTGCATATGTGTGTCTATGTATATGTGTCTGTATGTGTATCTGTGTGTGTATGTGTATCTGTGTGTCTATGTGTCTGTGTGTCTGTGGAAGCCAAAGGATAACATAAGGTGTTGTAATTCAGGAAATGCCCATCTAGGTTTTTGAGACAAAGCCTCTTACTTAGCCAGAGCTCATCATATAGGCTAGGTTGCTTGACCAATAATTTCCAAAGAATCCTCTGTTGTTGTTTCTCCATTACTGGGATTATAGAAAGATGCTATCACACATAAAGATTCAATGAATAGAATCCATGTGTCTGAAAAGTCCTCCATTGACTGAGCTATTCCCAGCCCCATTTTAAAGTATTTTTTTCTTAAGTAGAGCTAAGATGTCAGTCTCTAGTTTACATGTTGGAAAAGGGTAATGCCGTCTATTGAGTAAACCTTTCATATGAAGTTAATCTGTGCATTTCTCAGAATTCTCTACAGGAAAAGAGACATCAAGGGAATATGTATTATAAAGAGGATTTACTAGATTGGCTTACATTGTACGGACTATTCAACAATTCATTGTGAACTAACCATCATCACACTCAGAATGAGTTTAAAGTTTATGTTGTGGCCTCTACTTCTATATGAAGTATATATATATATAGAAGTAGAGGCCACAACATGGCCACACATGTAATTTCAGTTTAAATCTATTACTGGAAAAAAAGGTATGATCCCAATGTGGCCAATGGTATAAACTCCATTGCATGCCAGCACAGAGACTGTCAAGTAGAAATTAATCCGAAGTAGCAGAGTCTGCTCTATACTTGACTCAGTGAAACTTCTATATCTTATCTATTTATCAGCAAATGAGAGAAACCCATTTCTATATCTGGTTTATGGTTTTAATACATTAATAATAAAAAAGACTGGTCTTTCTTATTTTTTTCCTTTCTTTTATTTTTAGGTGTGAAATTTCCAGGTCTCAGAAGTTCTCTCCTAGTTCATATTTTCAAGATCATTTTATCATTTGTATTGTTCTCTACTGAAGGCTTGGCAATTTGTCTCTTTTCTGAACTGTGGCACTCGGCTGAACTTAGCCTGCAAATTGCAACCTAACAAGACCTGAACGTAGCTCAATCCATTTTTATGCATGACATCACCATGACAATTCGACACACTGTAGCATTTGAATATTTTAAAAGGGATCAGAATGTCGACTCATTCAATTTATCATCCACTGTAAGTCCCGGATTTTTCTCTCTGCTCCCATCATCTCCGGCTATTCATGGCATTTTTTGTTTCCATTACCCTCCTCTCACTGACATTCACATCTGTTCCATTTGCCTGATTCCAGTGTCTCGGATTTGCCCGTCTGCCTAATGTGTCAAGACACTGGAACAGCTCTGCAGCACCCCTAGGTTATATGAACCTCACGACTTCTGGATCCATTGTGCTGTGTTTTTTCAGAATAAACACACACCTTCTAACATGTTCCATGTGTGTTATTTATGTGACTCCCAGTGCTCCTTGCTTAGATAATTTTTTACAGATTACCCCTATAAGGTTCCAGAAAAACAATCAAACAAAGCGTGGGAAAAGAAAGCCCACTAAGCAACTCAAGCCTGTTTTTGCCTTTATTGTTCATTAAAGAAACTTAAACTTTTATTTTTGGTGATATTGCCTATCCCTACCCCCACTATCCCCCAAAATAACAACTTATATAGGAAATCATTGAAGAGAACTATCGAAAATCGTGATAAAGAAACTGAAGTACAGCGCTCCACAATTGATGATTCTGGTAGTGGCGGAGTGGGGAAGAAACTGTGAAAAGAATTATAAAATGTTTGGCTCCAACTTAATCCTTTGTATCATGAACAAAGGCAGAATTATCAAAACCAACATGAGCTGACCACATATGCATGAACTTTCATGTGTAAATAAATTATGAAAATAATACATGACCAAAGCTTGTGAATGAAAAGTAGTATATTTATGAAACTAGTTTTCTTTAAGGGGCTGAACACAGGGAGGTGACTACATTCCAGGAAGAATGTAGACAATGCAAATTAGACTTAGGTATTTCTTTATTTTTATTTTTTTGTGGGGTGTTGGGGAGATAGGCAGGGAGTTCACCAGGATGGTGGGTAGACTTGAGAGATCTGGGAAGTGAGTACAACCAGGGAGCATTATATGAAATTCCCAAATAGCCAATAAAAATATTATGTTGAAAAAGAGGAAAGCTAAACCTAGCACCAACTGTCAATTGTCTTTCAGGGTGTTGGTCTACTATTAAGATGCCATATGAATTTTGAAAGAAAGCCCTGAATCTTCACATACACTAGCTCAGTGGATGTCATGTTCCCTTGCTTCAGTAAACTAGTGGCCGTACCACACAGTTGCTTAAGCAATTCTTAGGAAACAGAGTAAGTTCCATTTAGCAAATTCGCTTGCCTCAACACAAAAGAAAGCAAAGCAGAGATCATAAAAGTAATGAAGAAACTGTCAAAAGAATCACAAAATGTTTGGCTCCAACTTAATTGTTTTTAACCGTGAATAAAAGCAGAATTATCAAAGCCAAAATGAGCTGACCACTTATGCATAAACTTCCATTTATAAAGGAATTATGGGAATAATAGATTACAGAAGCTTGTGAATGAAAACTGGATACTTATTAAACTAGACGGCGTCCTCTGTGTGCCATTTGGAATCCCATCTTCCTGCTTTACATTCTGGTACAGAGCCACTGCTGCCCCTGGTCCAAGCCAGTCTAATTAAGACAGCTTTATCCATCAGGGGAGCTTCTTCCAAACAGGAATCTTTTCCTTTGGCATGTCCTCTCCTTCTCTTTTGCTCCTATTTTTTTTCCAGAAAGTAAACTAAAAATTTATTGAACACCACTGTCACACTATACCATTAATAGAACTATGCACTATTAATTTTGAGATCATGTCTACTTGATTTCCAGCTACAATCTGATACAAATACTTGCTTAATAAAGTTTTTCAGGTAAATGATGATTTTTAAAATTAGGGGAATTGTCCCAATAATTATAATTTTTAAATGTGGATGCTAAGTCTGAATGTTCTTTGGGAAATTATGATACTAAAGTGTTGTCAAACACATTTTAATAAAAGGGTAAGGAAAACATGTTCACATGGATAAGGTAACTGAAAGATTAAAATCAATTACTAGCTCTAAGGAAGGGAATGTATTTATAACCAATAAATCCATAATAAATACATTAACAGGAAACAATGTTAAAATAAAACATCAGGAAATAGAAATTATTATGTGAAAATATTATTCTTCATTCTTTTTCTATTGTGTATGTCTGACACACGCCCTAAGTTTTCATTTTACATTTTGAATAAATGTTTCTGTGTTCTGATTGCTTGTGGTAGACTCAAAGGAGGTGAGGACAACAGGTAGTAGGTCTTATGAGGTATCCAGTTCTAATGCAACAGTTTTAGGAAGACTTAGCCCAACAGACACTAAGTGCTAACATCAGTAAAATTTTAAAAATGGTGACACTTTAGGCCTAGAAAAGACAGATGAAATTTAATCATCAACTTGAATGCATGACGGATCCATTGACAGATGGTAGTGACAAAGTACTTTCCTCTGTAATTCAGCAAAGGAACAGAAACAATTCATTGAAAGGACAAGGGGAAACTGTTAGAGAGAGTGAGAAATGTTAAGGAAGCACTAAACATTTCAATGAAGGCTTTCCCTCTGGGACCACACCTTTAAACACATTTGCCATTCTTTTGTTTGGACTCAGTGAGGTATTACATTTAAATATAAAATTGTTGCTAGGACAATTATTAAGTTGATCCCAAAGCAAGTATTAATGCCTGCAGATCTATATGTTTCAGTGTGAGGTCTTTACCACCGTGACCTATGTCAGAGTTAAACCTCTTGTGACACACAAAACATCATCCTCTAGCTTCCCTTCCCTTCTTACCTTCCCATGAGACTCTTGTTCTGTAGTTAATCATGGAAGCCGGAAATACACGCACGCGCACACACACACACACACCACACACACATACACACACACACACCAGAACCTAATCATATATATACACATACATACACACACGCATCATATGTCACACACATCATATATATTATACATACACACATTTGGGAAAACTAATTCCCTATATATGAAAATATATACATACATATATATATATATGAATTAAAACATATATGCATTTAATAACATGTTTTTAAGAACACATTATTCTATGAAATGCCACACTTTAATGAAAGTAATAAATGTATCATACCTATATATGTCTTATAGATAACACACACACCTATACAAATCTTATTGTCATATATATGATAATTCATATATATATATATATATGAATATATATATATAATTCTAAAACTAAAACTCCTAGAAATACAAGAAACTATCATTATGTCAATAAGATGCGTGTTTGTGTGTGTGTGTGCCTGTGTGTGTGTTGTCTTTGAGATATATATAGCAATGTTGCATCTATCATTTTCATTAAAATGTGACATTTCATAGAAAAATGTTTTCTTTAAAACATTTTATCAAATAATTTGAATTTTCCATTTGTATTAATAGTATGCACCATAAAATTCTAAGATAAGACACAAGTTTAAGGGCATTGTTGAGGGGCAATCAAAGAGCAAAGGCCTTGCTTACCGACCTTTTGGTTTCTAGCTTTTCATCTAAACATCAGTTCTGGTTCTTTGTTGATAATCTTTGCTGGTGACTGAATGAATACTTCAACCTTTATAAAAACCTTTAAGTTTTTAAATTAAATTAAGTTAATTTCTTTCATATAAGGAAGTTACTATAATTAATACATAGTGATAACTCACGTATATGAAGAATGAATGCCTAGATAAACAAAGTTAGCCTAAAGCCTGGGTAACAGTCCTGGGACAAGTATGCTGCAGCATCCAAGCTGCTATTCTGCCCACTGTGAAGCTAAGACAATGATCTGCTGTGTATTTTTCTTGTCTTGCGTTTCCCCAGTTGATAAGAGGAATATAGCCACCTAGATCTGAAAAATGCCATCAGAAGTGCAGGATGGGCTCTAACTTACCTGTTTCTGTTGCTGGAAATCCAGTCTGAAATAAGGGTTGACGCTTGCTGGTGACAGTGCTTGTTCCCAAAGCTACATGCCAACATGATCACTTCCCTCCGTAGCTCTCTATATGTTGTCAAAAGGAAAAAGGAAGGTTAAAGAAAATGTTATTACCTGAAAAAAATCGGAGCAAATCATTTTGAATGGTTGGATGGATGGATGGATGGATTGGATGGATGGATGGATGGATGCATGTTTGGATACAGATAGAAAATACATATATGGGAAAGCAGAGACAGATAGATCACCATCTCTCTTATGTTGGTTATCTCCATTGTCATTTTGTTTAGATTCAAAGTAGCAATGAAGGTATGTCTCTAATATACCTGTTGTTTCCAGAGATTGTTTACTGAAGAAGCAAGACCCATCCTGAATGCACATGGTACCGTTCCATGGGCAGAGAGTTCAGGAAAAGGGAAGAAGCCAAACTCAACTGTAAACTTCACTTCTCCTTGCTTCCTGAGAGTGGATACTATATGATAGTTGCCCTCACTTTCCCATCACCATGCATAATGACTCCTGGAAAGTATCCTTATAAACCAAGGATCAAAGTAAACCCGACATTTAAACAGGAGTGACACCCATACGAACTCACAAAGACTGTGACAACCTTTGTAACACCTGTACAGGTTCAAACCAGACAAGAAAAGATCCATTTTCTTCAGTTAGGTTCACTGTGTATATAAACATCATGCTCCAGAATAGGCTCCAGGCCCCAGAGTACCTGGACATCACACAACTGATTCCATTTTTTGTTTTGCTTTATTTACATATGTTTTGTCTTATTTGGTTTTATTTGTCTTTCTTTCTATCTGTCTCTTTTCATTATTTCTTTCTCTTTGGGTTTTGCTTAATACAGACAGGGAACCCACTTGAAGTTGAGTGGGAAGGGAGGTAGGGTGTATCTAAGAGGAGTTGAGGGAAGGAAATTCCTTCCCTCATATATTTGCATAAAATGTTGTATGAAGTATATTGTGTGATATAAAAACTCTGCTTTATATCTTTATCGCTTATTTTGTTACCGCGTGGAAAGAGTAATTCATATGGTAGGCAAGTACAAGATAACACAAAATAGATTTAGACACAGCAATCCTATGAGGCTGAGTAGAGACTGAATTAGGCTGAGCGGGAATCAAGCACTCTAAGTGTTTCCTGGAGCTAGTCCTCCTGCACTCAGGGGTGCAGGTTCTGATCCCAAGATGACAACACAGACACATCTTAAATTAAAACCCCCATCATGAACTGCTTTGTTCTCATAATCAGGCAGCAGAAACTGTGTTGCTCAGCTGCAGACTTCCCTGAAAAGTGAATGAGACAAAGGCAGTCTCATGATGCTAAAGTCACCATGTCACTAGCAGTGTGTATTTGCACAGCTCTGGGAAAAGAGGGGAGCAATAAAGTAAAACAGTACTCATGTTGGTAGGAAGCTTGAACGAGAGATCCATTGAAGTTATTTTTGGGCCATCCAAGTTTGATGTACGTCGGTGCAACTTGTTTTAGAATATATTCCTACACGGAGAATGGGAGAAAACAAGATGATATTAGTTTCACTCTTCCCAAATTCTGTAATTTGAAAACTAATCTTGGCAATTCCGTGTAATTCTTTTGTCTTGTGCTTTTATTCAACATACTATTTCAGACATAGAAGACAGTATTCTTTTCTTCTAACTGAATAGTTTGCAGTGCTAATTTTTTTCATGACCAATCTTAATAAAGTAAGGAAAATGGGGAATATTCAAGCTGAGATTCATACATGCATATATGTAACCATACACAGATACAACTTAGGAAAATAAGCATCTAATATACTTTCTAAGGTTTTGCTTTTGTTTATGCCTAGGTCTGGTTGCTTATGTGAGTAGATGCAAGCTATGTACATGTATTCATACAGAGATAGAAACGGGCCTCGGATCTACTCTAGCTAGAGTTAAAGGTGATTATAAGCTACCCACGCCAATACAGTTGCTGGTAACTGCAGTCCTATAGAAGAAAAGCAAGCAATTTTATCTCTGGGCCATTCTCTTCAACTGAAACAACTAATATATGTACATTTTGTATCAATAGAGACTACTCAATGCAAAGCTGTTAGACTGGCCCAGCCAATAGGCTAGTATTATGGAAGAGAGGACGCACATAACACTTCTATACAGTGATATAGTATCACAATTTCAAAACTCTGTTCAACTAATGATGCATTTAAATATCAATGCTGATGTAAGATATGCTCTCCCTTACTTTAATGCAATCTTAGAATTTTGTCTAAGGAATGAAAGCAGTGAAATTACAGTAAGAACATCATTTAACTTTTACTATGAGTGAAGAATCTAACGAAACTATACTTTCAAAGTATAAATATACACAAGAGTGTATTTGCCTTTTTAGGAGTTCCATACTTCAGCATCTTTGTTAGGGAAAAAGGGAAATATAAGACTTTCTCTAGCAGATAAACATTATCCCCTATCTCAAATGACACATTTCTTTGCATGTCTGTTGCTAAGGGCTTATGCAAAACTAACAACAATGAACAGGCAAGCCATGATTATTCTCAATTTTAGAACAGAAAGTAGGTGGAGTCACTTTATGAAGCCTTTGGGTAAAAAAAAAAAAAAAAACAGGAGGGAACGAGGTGTCTATCATGAACATTAGACAACCTGGATGGCTCTAATCACATATTGAATCTCTGACAGCCCATCTTTGGATAATTTCAATTGTATATGTTAATTCACAGACTGATTATGTCACAAGTCACAGGATTATTTCATAAAGCACAGTAAGGTTCTTAAAATATCTGAAGAAAAAATTTACAGTGCACTAAAGTAAGAAAGCAAGGAATCAAAAGCTCATTAGCTGTACTTAATCCTGATATTATTCAAAATGATCATTGAATCCGATTAGGTGCTCTTGGCAGTGCACTTTTGGTTTCCTGGGCTTTAAGCTTAGAAAATCTGGTCAGGTACCATTTTGGAATGTGTGTCATGCCTCCGTGTCTGCCTGGATTATCCATTGTTTGCTGCCCTGTATCCCCTTGGACCCAATTATGGATGGGCTTTGGCCTCAATGTTGATCTTATCCTTGTTAATTAAGGAGGTGCATTGAATTCACCATGCCCTTTTGGATGAAAATAATGACTAAGAATCTTTATTGAAACTGTCTATATTCTGTAAAATTTTCTGGGATCTCTCTACTCAGGTTAAGTCCTTTGTGAACAGAGAGCCCTTTAACTCTGAAGAAGTAAGTTTGAACTTTATGGATTTGCCATGTACATTCTTTCTTAAATTCTCAAGCACTTAAGCTTAATTGATACTTTTAGGCCAGAATAAAAGGTAGCTTGTGTTAAATTTCTTTTTTCAAATAACTGTCATCGGTATTGCATAGAAAATCAGGACAAAAATAACAGCCTAAACGGGCAAGGGGAAATGAAATAATTCAGACTCCGTTGCATAGAGTGCATAATGAGAAAATATTTTATCTTCTGAATATTAGAAAGAAGAAATTCTATATTCTTACATTGAAGATATTGTAGTTCTCCATGCGGTCCAGTAATTTATCCAGAGGATAAAGAGCTCGGCTGGCAGCGTGCCAAGGAAGAAAATCCTTTTCCTCAGACAGGTATCTGATGATCTCTAGGGGAATATTCTGAGGCAAATAGCCTGCCCTGCACAGTCAAAAGAAAGTTAACGATAATTAGATACAGAAAAGATTCACAATAATGCAAAAATGAAGATTTTACTTATGCAAATAAAAGACAGAAAGCAAAATGCATCATAGTCTGAGGAAAGAACACTTAATGATATAAAAATAAAGTTACTCTTTTTAAAACAATGGCTTATTAGAGTGCCAGAGCCACAAAATACATGCAGAGTCAGAGAGTTAATGTGTTACAAGAATACAAACACACAGAATGTGTTTTCGTAAAGGAGAGAACTATGGAATTTGAACCGAGCCAATAGGTATTTTCTTGACAGAAACTCTTCAGGTAAAACAAGTAATTGAAAGTAATTGATCAAAGCCTGTGATTCCCTGTAGTTCTATGTAATGACTTTCATTTCACATTGTTCCCTAAAGGATGGATAAAGTTAAAATATAGATTGATGTTTTAAATGTGTACATCATAAAAACAATATAAATATTTTTAATTCGATGCTTTGGGTATGTGTGCTTGTACATATTGTAGTGTGGTGTATTAGTGCAAGTGTGTGCATCAACAGTGCACCATTGGAGGACAGAGGTTTCTTTTGAGTGTTGGATTCTCTTACTCACTACTATGAATTGCATGGCAAGTTGGCCAAGGACTTACCATTACCATCTTGCCAGCTCGCCAGCTCAGATATAAAAGTATTTAGTACATTTGGAAATGAATCATTGGCAAGTTATAGGAGTATACTTTATCTATAATTTAAGTAGGTTCCATAGAATAAAGATACCAAAAAGGTTAGTATATCTTGAATCACCCATGGGTCACATAGAAATGTGTAATGGCAGGGATGTATCTCATAGTGTATTAGAAGATGATCTTAGCCTTGATGTCTCAATTATGCTAGCAACATCAAGTATTTTACTAGACTGTTTCTTTTTACCTTAATTATTGCTGAGTCTGAATAATGGTGTCTTCTCAAATTCTTATTTTAGGAACTAATATTCCTTGTGATGGCCTCAGAAGTAGGCATTTGGATAAGATATGAGAGAGTAACTCTCAAGGATGATAGAAATAAGCTTTAGAAGAAGCACAGTTAAGCTTGCTTCTTTCTGTCACTATTGTCCACTGGGACAGGATTTCATACATCCAAACTTTTAGTAGTTGGATAAGTAGATAGCTAGATGATGATAGTAGATAGATAGATAGATAGATAGATAGATAGATAGATAGATAGATAGATAGATAATGTGGAAGTAACCAAGTCATATTTATATTCTTTGGGGTTTGTGTGTGGTGTGTGTGTGTGTGTGTGTGTGTGTGTGTGTGTGTGTGTATGTGTGTGTGTGTGTTTTCCCTTCACGTATGTCTGTGCACAACATATGTACCTTGTGCAACATAGAACAGAAAAGGACATTTAATTTTCTGGAACTGGAGTTACAGGTGATTGTGAGTTTTGAGGGCTGGGAATTAAACCTGGACCCTTTGGAAAAGCAGCCAGTGATTTAACCATTGACCATCTCTGTAGCCCGAACAGTTTAATCTTGAGTTGATTGTGATGTTTGTTTCTATCATTTTTTTAATAAGAAATCTTATTTATTTGTGCATAATAGAATGTGGTCAGGGTAGAAGCAAATTTATCATTCTCATTTACAATTTTTTGTAATATTTAGTACTTAATGTGATATATTAAAGCTAGGATATAAGCAAATATATGTAAATATTGTTTTACTGCTGTGCTTATATTATTTGCAATTGAAAAACTAACCCCAGATGCTGTACTTGAATATTTCTCAAAAGGAGGTTAAAAATAATTTGTGCCATTCTAAGAGTTTTGATACAGCCATGACATATGATCAATCATAATTCATGCAACTAACCATCATTTCAGAATTTTCTAACAGCAATTATTGTTTAAAACATTCATATCTATAATATCACCCTTTGCAATTTATATTTCCTTGCATAAATAACATCAAATTAATTACAAAAGTATGTATAGTAAGTAACATTATCTTTTAGCTAGGATTCTCTTTCCATAATAATTATATTTTGCTTTCTTGGGTTTGTTGCCACTAAAGAAAAACATCATTTTAATAACATTGTATGCTTTAAATTAAAGATCATTTTCAAGAGAAACTTCCCCTTTTCTGATTGGTCAGAGGAATAACAGAGGGTCTCCAGAGACAGTGAAGGTTAATTGTTATTTCTTTCGTTTCCTTCTATAACTTGAGGGTAAGCACTTATTGCTGAGACAATATACATTTTGTGCACAGGCATAAGTATCCAAGCTAGAACTGACTATGACTGGTACTGTACACCTCGCCAGTTACCTGTAGCCACAGATGTATAGAATTGATGTATTTTATAGCAATATGATTTTCTACATAAAAATGATGTTCTAGAAATAGACCTGCAATGGAGAAGAGGCTTAATGCTGATTTTAAAATTAATGCATCCTGTCCAATTAGATAACAATTCTCTCCTTCCCTCCCCCCACCTCTCCTATAACAAAGTTAAAGCACAACCTTTTGGGCCAAATACTTTAATGCTTTCCTATATATTTACGATATAAACTCCTAAAGTAAGTACAAGTTTGTAAACTTGAAAATGTTCTCCAAGTAGTTGATATATTTCATTCTTTAACTGCTCATATATGCAATTCTAAGAGGCAGGACTCAGATATAGATATTTAAAGACATCTAGCATTCTGCGACAGAGGAGAAAAGTGAAGCTAGGCTGGTGTAAGTCCCACACAGCAAACACCGAGGCAAGGAAAGTAATCATACAGAAACAGAGCAATTTTAGTTTGAGGCCTTATGACAGATATTGCTACACACAACAAAGCTTGAGTTTTCTGTGTCTTCCTTAAAAAGACCATAGTCCCTAGTGTTCCTGATAGTTAGGCATAGCAATGTGACAAGGATCTAATGACATAATATGAATGTGAATCACTGCCAGGGTTAGTGTGACTTTATATTTAATATCCCCCTGGACCCTAGAGAATTGCATGGCAAATCTACTTGACTATCCCAGACCTATTATGTAAGCAAAAAATAAGTACTATTTTATTCGACCCACAAACATGCCAAGATCTGTTTATTTTTAAGCAGTTACTTCTCTGATGCAGTTTTCGAAGAGAATACGATACAGATTACACTCAAATGCCCTCCATTCTGCCACACTATCACCGTATGTAAGTAATTACCCAACATGATTCAATACACTTGCATTTAAGTCAGCTAGATCAAAATATGTAGCTACCCTTAATTGGCCAAGAAGATGATCAGCTCCATTACAAAATGACAGATTGTAGACGATAATGTCGGTTACCTAGCTTAGATGCGTTTGTGTAATTGGCTGGTAATGATTCGGTGATTACTACTACTGATAATAAAATCAATATAGGAAAAGTATGGATTCCAGTGATCGGAGCTCCACATCCATCAGCCTGAAGGAATCAGCACGGTAGAGAGCATACAGGTGTTCTGATGTTGAAAGACTTTCCTTAAATTCACATCACCAGTGGTGAGCGTTGCTAGCTGTTGGGAGAATAGCACGTCTTAAGAATATCCCCTGCCCTGGTAATTGTGTTTACTAACATTTGGGGAAACGTCTAATCTGATGTCTCCTCTCTCGACGACTGTGGTGGAGGTGGATAGAAGAAACCAGGGACAAGGCAATGAGGAACACTAAAGACATACCTTGTCCACGGGTATCATACAGCTGCTTCTTAATCCTCTATGGGCCCCCACACTCTTCCCTTCTTCCTCTCTTTCCCCTCCCCTTTCCAATTTGCTGGAGCTTTCAAGGAAATATATGTTTAGGCATGCAAGACAGCATTTTTATAAGAAGGAGATTAAAGTCAGACTCTATTGGCCAATTTTCAAATGCTCTGATCTTAACTAGTCATTTTCACCTAGGATCCAGAAGTGCTGTTGCAAAACTACTCTGAATCCCTGTGAAGGTTAACTCTTGGATTTTCAGTGATGGTTAGCTTTCATACAAATAACTTGTTTCTAATATGTTTTTAAAGACAACTGATTCTTCCATGCTTCAAATCTATGGGCTGCAAAACAATATCCTCAGAATATTCTGAAACCACACACACACACACACACACACACACACATACACATGTACATTTACTGCTTAATTGAGACATCATTTAAAGCTAATAAGTAGCTTACTACATATTTCACAATATATGAAAAAAGACAAAAGACACTATTCATGTCCCTTAGGCACAAATTTTAAAGTGTTGCTGAAATGCTCGATTGAAAAGATTTACTTTCTTGTTATTCTTTAATATTCATTATTAAATGACTTTTGTATGCTCTCCGTAGAAAGATTTTATAGCTCAGATAAAACCCCCAATAGCACTCAGAGCACAGAATAAAGAAGAGAAATCATGGCAGAGTAACTCATTCAGCCAATTGTACAGCTTTTGAGGAAAGAGATGTGCAAGCCATGATTTGCTGAACTATTGTCCTCCAAGATGAAAACGAAAGTAACTTTCTGTAGCTCCGTCAAATTCAGATATGAGAGGTGACACAGGAAATAGTTCTCCCAACTCCTCCACCTGTTCCTAGTCTTCAAGTAAGCCAATCTGAAGACTTAGGAACTGTTATCTGGGCTTCTGTAGCACTTAGAGCCAACTTCTATTATAACTATTATAAATAATTAGTATAGATAATAAACTCATTGATATCTAGTCAATAGCTTTTTGTGTTCTATAAAGAACAACACAGTTTCATGACCAAGCAGAGGACAGGGCAATTAAGTGAGCATCTAAGTTCTTACTGATCACCAAACTATTTTCCTGAAATATTAGAGATGTAAATGCTCTCAAAATTCCATTTTTAATTAAGTTTGATTCCTTCCCTGCACCCCTCCTTCCTTCCTTTCTTCCTTTCTTTCCACATTTATTTGTATTTACTATGTTTCCCTTAGTACAAAAGTACCTAATATAATATAAGCTGTTACAAAAGTTCAAAAGAAAGCATGCTAGTGTTAGGAGTGGCAGGGGTCAAGGTGAGTTCAGCCCAAAATATCCCAACCAGCTGGGGGCACTATTTGGGAGGTTGTGTGGTCTTTCCATTGTGGGGTCTCTGAGGGAGAGAATGGGTCCCTACAGATGGGTCTTCGAATGTCCTGTGTGCTTCTCATTGCAGCCTGTGTTTTCTGTCTCTGCTCTGAGCTGTGGAAATGGGCAGTCACAAGTTTCTGCCTCACAGGAGAGATGCAGCCGCTGCTGCTGCGACTGCTGTGACTGCTGCGACTGCTGTGACTGCTGCGACTGCTGCGACTGCTGCGACTGCTGCTGCGACTGCTGCTGCTACCATGTCTTCTCTATCATGATGAACAGAGGACCTCTAAAACTGTGAATCAAAGTGAAGTCTTCCTCTCTTAAGTTGCTTATGACAGGTATTTTTTTTCATAGAGAAAAGAGCAAAAAGTACAGTCGGACACTGTATTTATCACTGCAGGTGTGGTAGAGCCATCAGGATTCATGACAGAAGAGGTACTGTAATTCAAGGTTCCTTTATATTGGGTAAAAATCATGACCTTTCACTTGCAATCATAAACCGTAGGAAATAAATTAATTTTCTCTCCTTTGGTCTTATCAGCATTGTAAGTTAATATTTAAATTGAAGTAACTCTTTTTTCTTTAAATTAAAGTAACTCTTAAATTGAAGACTTCATTAAATGAGAAAACTGGCGATAAGACAATGTTTTGGTCAGCAAAAGTTAGAGATTACAGAAAGGTAGAATAGACTGGTCTATATTAAGTGCCCATCAAAATTATCCAGATCTTTTGATATACTCCCTGCTGATTTTCTTCAGTAGTTTTATCTATAACTGCTTTATTAACTTACTAGGATAATAGATACACATCTGCAATTAATACTGAAATAGTTGACCTTGTTATGCAGGTTGTCGGCACCTGACCTTTGCATCCACCTTTTGTTTGGCCTCATGGTCAAAATACACTGGCCCGGCCACAGCAGAGGAGCTGAGGCCTGGTGCATGCCTGGTAATGCTGTCCGGTAGAGCAGTGTAGACAGAGTGAAATCCATCCTCCTTGAACTTTGGTCTACCTATCCAGCAGCCTTCTGCTCTGGCTCGATGGAATTTGGTATGATATGAGATACCTAACATAGACACCCCAGGACTCCAGACCCACCAGTCTGCACACCATTATGTGGCCATCTACGCCCAGTGCACAGCAGGAGCTGGGATTGTTTCTCATGTGTGATGAAGTCACGGTAAGGTTGGAGCTGGAGAATGACGTGTTCTGATGTATGCTTTAAAAGCCTGACTCAGGCTGCTGTGGAAGACAAACTCAAACGTGCTACATGATCTTTCCAGATGAGAAGGAAACTAATTATGGTTTCCCAAGGGATCTGCTCATGATACCTGGCTTGGAAATTTTGTATTTAGTAAGTGAAATGGATGACAGGAAGCCACAACCACTGACTTTTTGACATTTTCCAAGCAAAAGATTTGCTTTTAAAGGTATCGGAAACAAAGAAGTCCAGTCTTCTCCATGCAAATTGCATAATGTGGGGTGAGGGAGACCAATAATAAATCGTTTAATCTTGGGATTCCAAGCTTTGTGCTATATCCACTTATCAGTGATGCAGTGTAGGGGAATGCCAGGAGTGAGTGCATGGGGAGCACCCTCATAGAAGCAGGGAGGAGGATGTGATAGGGGATTTCCGGAGGAGAAATTGGGAAAGGGGATAACATTTGAAATGTAAATTAATAAAATATCCAATAAAAACTAAATCATTTAATCAATGTATTTTAAAATAAAATACACTCTATAGCCAGGAAACTGCATATTTCCATCTGGGCTAATTAGTAGCATGAATAGGAAATTTAAATGAAATAAATAAGTTGATTGAATATAAGAATATTTTCAAGGTAGTTTATGATTTCCACAGGAAACAGAATTCATAAATTTATATTCAGTTCTATTTATTTCAATGTGAAGTTTTCTAATAAAGTAAGAAGCTACATGGGAATTAAATAAATAAATAAATAAATAATAAAAGGAAGATTTTTACAGAGGTTTGGTTTAATGCCACAAGGATATCAAATCATTTATCTAAAGGCCCATAAATCAGGGAATCGTCTAACTTCTATATGACTGCATTGAAAGAAATCTGTGAATAACAGGAAACTAGAAAAGAGAGAAATTATTCCTCAAACCAAATAACTTTAAAAATAACCTGGCATATTTTCTTCAGTGTAAAGGTGGTTGAAAATTTTGCTTTTCATATAGATTTGATTATAAAGCACACGAGCCTTCAAATATTAAACCTCTCTCTATTTTTTTCTTCCTTAAGAACTTTTCTGAAGGGCCTGAGGATTTGTTCTAACACTGTTCTTCTGGGGAAAAACAGGTTTAATTCACCATTTTTCAGTATTTTGGTTAAATGTATCCTTCAGATCCTGGAGATAAAGGCTCGATGTGTATAATGCATTGCATGTTCTACACAGACAGATTACCTAAATTTATATTATCAAGGTAGATGCTAACATAGAGTTATATCAAATACCTAGTAAATCTCTAAGTGAATGTTTTCAATCTTTGTCAAATATCAACCTGTCCCAATTAACCAAACACACACACATTCATACACACACACACACACACACACCAATGACCAACACATATACACCTCTCTGTATGTGTCCATTTAGCTACTAGTTCTGTGTATGCATTATGTAATCAAAACCTCAAGAAGTAGCATCAATATAGATGTCTTTGGACTTCAACCTCTAGAGTCCCAGAAAGCAAAAGGAAAGAAGTGTGATAGCGTTTTGGAAACTGCAAAGAGAGCTGCTCAAGTGGACAGCTTTCAGAACACGGACCCAGAACAAGACTTCGGCAGCCACATGTTCAACCTGTCAATTCTGACCTTGATTCGTTCCCTCCATCAAGCTACTAAACCCATGTACAGAACCCAACACATCCATTTTCCCCTGAGGGACAAAGCACCAAATGATAGTGTAATTGCTAAGGGAAAATTATTACGCTATTCTGAATTATCTCCTTCATAAATCCCAGACCAGTCAAACAGGCTCTGTCACAAAAACGACAGGGTTGCTATACAGCAGTGAGGATTCTACACGCAAATTCCCATAAATCCCTGAGCATCATGACTCTCCAAAGTAATTTTGAACCATGTGCTTACATCAGGTGTGGGAAGCAGGGTTGACAGCATGTTGGGGACCACGGTATAAAAAAAAAAAAACAAAATGAAAAGATTGACTTGGTTATCAGTAAGCAGAATATTCCAAATGATTCCATCACCTGTCTTGTGCACAACTTCATACCACATGGGAAATACTTCTATTGTTTTTAGTCTTAAACATTTTCTTCTATTGCATGCATGAAAATACAGCACTTTAAAAAGAAATAGTAACAATTAATGGGCTATCATCCTCACTTCCCTTAAACTAGATAGCTGCCATTAGCTATAGAGAAGCACATCAAAGAAAAAGTTTCAAGCAATACAAAGTAATGGAAAGGGGACAGGAAAGAATCCACCTCCTGTGTGTGCTGTGCATTTACTCCTTCTATAATCTTAGTAAAATATTCTGTACTTACAGAGAAATGAAATAGCTAATCTAACTCTTTATGACTTAAAGTGATATTTTCCCACCTCTCCGAATATTATGCTCCATTCCAAATTAGAGGTAAGAGCTAGCCAGAGTCATTACAGATGAAATGGGGAAACTGAAAATACTGTTTTATTGCCACCGAGATAGAAAAGGGACTTCAAATATATAATTCGCAATGTAGGAAAAGATATGTCAAGAGACAAAATACATGTGCCAACTTGTAATCACCTTTATACAAGCAGGCGTTGCAGTTATGTTTTGATGACTTTATCCTTATTACAGTGGGAATCGAAGACCTGAAGAAATAAAGGACCAAACCGAATGCATTGATTGAGACACAGGTACTGAAAGGTAAATGGTAGCATCAAAATGTCGGTAACAACTCAGGGAAGGATTTGTATGTCGAGTTTGAGATTGACCTGAGAAGCTTCAGTTCATAGAATTAAAATACATCGAAATCATCTGAAATCCACTGCCAGCTCTACACAAAACCATAATAATATATCTTTGTTTTGTATGCTCCAAAATATTTACCCTGAAATGGGGGTTATCCAAAAGTCAGTATTGCTAATTGTTACATAGACTTCTCTGTCTCAACAACATTTTCCAGAGATAGCCATCCAATGCCCAGTAAAGGTGTAGAAATATTTAATTAATGTTATACTCTGAAGCCAGAAAGTAGGAGACCTTAACTTTTCCTTGATTTTCTCTAGTGTTGATGACATTCACCTAAAACTTGAGAAAAATGATGATGATGATATTCTAACTGCTTAACGATGATTAACAATCAGAGGACATTAACAATATAGATTTGCCACGTTCCAACAGTGACACTCATTAATTTTAATGACAGCCCCATGGTTGAGCCTACTTTAGAGCCTGAGAATCTACCCCTCATTTTCACTTATCAGAGTTAATTTTCTAAAGTTGAAGCAAGGATAAAACTGCAAGACAACAATAAAAATGTACCGAGTACTTGGAGAAAAAAATGTTCATGTGATTCCAAAATACGGTTCTAAAAACCACATGATCATCTGTTGCACAAAAACTGTATTAGTGTTTTAAAAATATACCTTGTTCAAATTCTCACACCTAAGTTCAATAATATTTTAATAGAAAAATATATAAAAACAGTTATTTCTCTCCAGTTAAAGATCAGTAGTTATATGACAATTCCAGAATCTTAGTAAAGCCCTTCCCACTACCGCTTAGTTTGTAATGCTAGCAAAGCAGTCATTTTCAGAAAAAATTACATTTCATATTGAATAGTAGAAACTTAGGATAAAATATGCCAAAATAAGAAAGTATTTTAGTATTACTCATCCTCTAATTATTTAACCTGTAGATAATGCATTAAATCATATCACTAAAATCATTAAATCATAACTCTCTCTGTCTTGCTTCCTCTTCATCCTCCAGATATTCATTCAGCACACTTCACCTTCTACGTTCGTAGCTTTTAAAAATATTTTAAAGTTCCACTTAAACCAAATAGGGTTGCTTGCATGATCATGAGTGATGCTGCTTATTGGATGGAGCATAGGCAACTAACCAGTGTCTAGAGCACTGAAGAAAATAATTTTCTATCACCTTTATTTTCTCAGTGCTCTGAAGAAAATAATTTTCTATCATTTTTAACTGCAATGGCATAGGGTTTTCCCAATCTCAATATATGAGTGTGCTTAGACTTTTGCACTTGGTGTTGATTAGTGCAAAAACTAACCATGAGTCAAAGTACTGAGAGTAAGAGAATATTTAGCACTCAATCCTAACATGGTCATAGACATCACTTCTACCAAGTATGAGAACAGGAAATTGAACCATTCAATCCAAGACACAAAGTGTGTTCTTGATCCTAAATCCTAACCCAGAACCCTGAAAGACAATCAACCTCTAGCTCAGCCTCTCATAAGATCAATTACTGGGTTCAGGTTGTTTGGCCTTTGCATCCCCCTTACATATCTTCCAAAGGCCAGAATAAAATATTTTAAAAAGAAAAAAGAAAGAAAAGAAAAGGCAGAAAGACATTAAGGCTAGAGGCCCGGAGCAGGGAGGGCTTTGGAAGGTATTCTCCTAGACATGACATGCTCTTTCCCTCATGACGTCAGAGCACTAGCTGTGATTCATGCAAGACCCACACAAGATTGAGTCCTTGAACATTCTCATCGTGAAAACGTACTTTTAAAAGGAATACTTTGGGTTAAAGTAGCTAAAGAAAACTGGAGTGCTCTATGTGACTTAAAATGAGCCTCAAGGATTGTATCTTAACTCTCCATCAACGGGAACATTTAATTAGATCAGAATGGCCTTAGACTCTTTCCTATGGCTTTTTCTCTTCCAAGTTCCTCTGCTTGCTTCCTTCAAACTGTCCCTTCATAGAAGCTGCACTCCTTTAATTCTTTTCTATCTTTATTACACAGACGGGTGTTTTTTATTTTTTTTCCATTGTGTAAAATTCTGCCACGATTGTGATTACTAACCCATTTTTCTAGTGCCGTGTTCCTCTAGCTGCAAGCCTTCCGTTCCAGGTTGGCTTCATTATCATTCATATTTGAAAGGGAGTTTTAGAGGATCTGAGTGGTTGCTGACGGAGCCTGCCTAGAGAGCCGTTGTGGTGAATAGACTGGAGCAGACGTGGTTTCCACTTAGGGTTGTTATTTCAGACCCGGTTCTGATCCAATCAGTGGTTCCATCTGTTTAGGGGCATATCTCTTCTCCATCCTCCCATTTCAGATAGGCGACCAAGTAGTGTAATGCACAGTTCAGCCCTGGATTTTGTAGGTTCTCATTGTGGTGATTTAGCATTTAATTGTTTCTTCCAGCTGCCTCAATTTATGGTTGCCAAGCCAATTGCTACATATGTATCATCCAGCCCACCACTCATACCCTCTGCCTCTCACGAAAATGAAGGTCTTACATGTTTTCCCTAACAGGCTTGAGGTTTTTCCTGCTGTTCTCGTGGAGAAAGATTCAGCACTGCATGCCCCCAGTGATCAATATTCCAAGTGAGGAGGTCCTTTTAGTGATATGGCTTATAATGTTGTATAGTACTGTGCCTCATAGGAGACCTGCAGATGCTTTTATCTGCTCTCAGATGCTTTGACTCCTAACTGACTGGATTTGCCATTATATGTTCTTTCTGACTTGGCATTGTGTCTGTCTTTAGATTGCATTTATACACATGCAGAGTGTTTTGTTTGTTTGATTTTACAAATCTCTATTGTCTTTCTTCCTTTTTTTATGGAGTCTGTAGAGTGTTACTGCTCCTTGCAGTTGGTATTGAAGAATTAGAGGAAAATAAATATGTATGTTTTACCTTATTCAAATAAATATCTGTAGCAAAACAAAACAAAAATAATTGGTCCCGCTAACGCAGGTTTGAGAAGACTGTTGACGGCAGCACCCTCCTGCACAATATTGCTCAGGGCACTTGCAGTTGTCATCTGTAGATTATTCTGCTTATGTTCCAGCACATCGGTGCTTTCTATCTCCGCATGTCCTCAAAATCAGGCACCACTGCTGTAAGTGATTTATATCCTAGGAAAGTAGGCAGATGTGAAACAAATCTTGTTCCGACTGCAATATTATAATTGCTTATATGTTTCTCTGTACCTTAACTCTGTCTTGTTGTAACTGAGCCAATTCCAATTTGGCCAAAGGGCTACATATTAAAACTAAAACAGCCCCAAGTCAAACATGAGGGCACACATCTGCAATCTTCATAAACTGAGACAGAAGAATTGTGACTTCTGTGATAGCCTGGTCTACATAGACTGAAGTAAAACTTATAAAAAGTCATAAGTAATTTTGAATATATCTAAATACATGTGTGTGTGTATGTGTATGTGTGTGTGTGAATACACATATATGTGTTGATGAAAAGAATTGTTAAATATATAGCATTAGAGAAGATATTCATTTGTTCTTCCTTTTCTTGCTACAATGCTAGCAATAATAAATAATTGTAAAAGGGTGATTAATGTTAGTTAATTTTATCTGATTAAATTTCTATTTAGTAACTGTCTGAAGTAAATGGTATTTTTAAGAACACTGTATTTTAAGGGAAAAAAAAAAAAGGAGAGATCACAAGTTTCTTTTCCTTTACCTCCTCCGTTGTGGTATTATATAAGGAAAAATAGCCTAGAACATATGTGGCTTTGAAGAAGCCCCACATAAAATTTCTATTTTAGACATCTTAAAAAGTCTCATGTTATTTCTATTTTGGAATATAAATGTAGACATATTATATATAACTTTATCTTACATTTTCTAAGCAAAATACACATTGTCTTTGACTAACTATATAATACAATAAAGTTCACAAGATTGTTAATAGTTGTTAACAAGGAAAAAATGTGCTACAATATTCAAAGCTTGGATCCAACATTGAGAGTCTCCAAAGACTTTGGGAGAAAGAAATCTTAATGGAAAGACATTTGTGTGTTCACATTGCTTGTGAGTTCTTCACAAAGCAGGGCAGAGTTTGCAAGGAGACTGAGAATTCTTTCCTACAGTACAGTCGGCAAAGGGGCTGCTCTTTTCTTTCCTAAAGCCTCATTAGTGGCATAATTCAGAGGTATATGCTTTAAAAGAGGATCATATAAAAAAAGTGAAGCTGGTTGGTAAAGGGAACTTGTGAAATGGCCTTGACGCTTGAGTCTGTACATTTCTCCTATATTTAGATCAGTGTTTCTCAACTCGTGGATCAAAACCCCTTTTCAGGGATGGGGGGCACATCAGATATTCACACTATGGCTCACAACAGCAGCAAAAATTACAGTTTTGAAATAGCGATTGAAGTCATTTTATAGTTGGGAGTCACCACAACATAAAAAATTTTAGGAAGATTGAGAAATCCCGTTCTAGACATTTGAAATCATAAAATGTATCTTAGTCTAAAATTCAGAACAGATTGTCATAATTCTTTTAAATTTGAATTTAATAATTTCTCATGTTGATTTTGTTGTGATTTTATGTTTGATAGGCATCTCTTCCCAACACTTTATTGTGGGAAATCTTTGAAAATTATTCCCAAAGTGCAAAGGTTTGCTGAGTTGCTACTAGCAACTACTGATACTATCTAACACTTGGTGTGAATGGTATCATACCACATAGAGAACATCATTTCTTTTCTACAATAATTTTTTAAGCATCATCTTATAGATTTATTTGCCCCCTTGTCTTCCGTGATCATCAGGGAAATTGTCAATGTTATTAAAAAAATGAACACTCAATCCTTGTTATTGTTTTTTGTTTGTTTCCCTTCTATAGAGTTGTGTGTGTGTGTGTGTGTGTGTGTGTGTGTGTGTGTGTGTTTGTGTGTGTATATGTATGTGTGTGTTTTGTGTGTACACACTCAGGCCACAGCACAAATGTAGAGCTCAAATGAATAAATTTGGGAACTAGGTTTTCCTTCTATCATATTAGTTCCAGGGAACAAACTCAGGTTATCAAATTTTGCAGCAAGTGACTTTATCCACTGAGCCATTTTTCCAGTCTATGCATTATTTTTTAAATTACCTAACATGCATGTTGGATAATTACCACATATATTCAGCATATTTTCCTAGGAAATGGTCTGGAATTATATTTTCCAAATTTAGGGTATTTTAGTATATTTGATAAAATTTTGTAATACAAATAAAAAATGATGAGTAGAGTCATATAAGCATCAAGTTGATGAAATGTGCATATGTCTACCACCTAAGATTTAATAAAAACGTAGGTAAAGGTTTTGTTGAAACTTAAAATGCTCACAAAAATCACATCAGTGTGTTTATGCAGAGGCATATGTATCACTTTTAGCCACTTACTAGGAGTTTTAAACATAGCATTAGCAGCTAACTTTTATATTTAAGATTTTATGCTATATTTTAAATAACTAATAGGTTATGATGCCATTTATAATCAAATAAAAACTAGAGAGAACTCATTCTAGAGAAATAGCAATACAGTTTAAAACTGAGAATCAAGTAGAACATTAAAATGAACTCACATTAAAAATCGATTCTATCTAAAAACCCATCCTCGGTTATTTGTTTAAAAGTCAAGTGAAGTTAATGTAGAGAGAGAGTAAAGAGTCCTCTTTTATTCTGTGTTTTCCAGGTCTGAAGTATCAGCTCAGTGTCTCTTTAATATAATAACTAAGACCCCAGCCTATGTTGACTGTCACACAATAACAAGAAATATTAGGTGCTTATTGGCCCTGAGCTCATACTGAAGGTTTCAATTTCCCTGTTTTTGTTTAATTCGCAAAATAAAAAGCTCTTGCAAATGCCATTTGCTGACAGCTAGCATGAGGATAACAGACCTTATTAATTTGTTTCAGGACATGATTTTGTTGTTGTTAAGACAAGCATTTGTATCTAATTTCAGGTTGAATGACCTGTCTATTCTGTTTCCAAGCTAAAAAATAATTTTAAAAATTGGTAATTAAATAACATTTAAATGATTATTTCTTAAACTTTTTTTATCTAAAATAGTACACAAAATAAAATGACTTGCTTCAGTTCTAAGGATTAGTTATTCTAGAAAACACGTACTCTGACTGCAAAATGTCCTCATTTTTAAGAACCATTTGACAATTTCTTTCAAAAGTTGGAAACAGATTCACATTGATAAGTTCTGTAATCAAAATTCTAGTATATGCCTTTGTAAACAATTAAAATAATAAAAACTGAGCCCAGAAATGCTTTTATGAATATTCATAAATGTGCTGCTAAATTTCAGGAGAGATAAAAATTACTTCATGATCCCAATGAATTATAAAATATGAGCTGCATTTCAACTAACCCCCCATCTAAGTGACTTCAAAGATCCTATTCCTTTGGGCCTGCTCATACACATGTTATCTGAGAGGTTTAATTTCATCAATAATATCTTTATTCTGATTATGATAATAATAATAGCTGTGAAAGAGGATGGTGTTGGATTTCAGATTAGAGCTAAATGCATTTTCTGCAGCCTGAGAGCTGGCATAGTGAAAGGAGACGCACATGAGAAAAACCCTGCAGCCTTTCTGTCCTGGAAACCAAAACCCAAGCTTAATACCATGTACCCTGAAGAGTAAGGTAACCGCAAAGGCAGAATGCAGGAAAGGAGCATCCCTTTTGTAAACTGTGCTTTCTGTGATGAGCTCTTCCTATAGCACATATGTGGTGAAGTACTGTAATAATAAGATATGCGTAATGAGTATAGGGAGAAATGAGAAAGTAAACTGAAGTGGAGATAACATCAATAAAAACCACAAAACTTTAACAAATTTGTAAAGCTAAATATATCTGAATATTTAATTACACTAAATGTTAACGGATTAAATACCAATTAAAAAGCAGACACCATCAGAATGAAAGATATAAAGTATAAGTTATTGGCAAAAAGAGGAAATTTTTGTATAAACAGTGAAATATTCAAAGTAAATATAACTAAGTGAGGTGTCATGCAAAGGTTAATAATAACAAGACTGTGGTGACTATATTAATACAGAGCAAAACAGACTTTATAATTGAATGTACTATCAGTAATAGAGAGGTATGATTTTTATTATTATTATAAGACATACAGGTCGATCAATGGAATAGAATTGAAGACCCAGAAATAAACTCACACACTTAGGGAAACTTGACAAAGAAGCCAAAAATATACTGTGGAAAAAAGAAAGCATCTTCAATAAATGGTGTTGGTCTAACTGGCTGTCTGTATGTAGAGAAATGAAAATATTTATCACCTTACACAAAGCTCAAGTCAAAGTGGATTTGTTTGAGAAATTTTTACCTTAAAATTATTTAGCTTTCATATTGTGGTTTTTGATTTTGTATGGTGTGTGTGTGTGTGTGTGTGTGTGTGTGTGTGTGTGTTGCATACATGTTTTTCTTGTCCATCTTTTCTTTTTTAAATCATTAAAATTATCATGTTGCCTGGTTCTTTTTTATAAAAAAGAGAAGGTATGGAGTTAGATGGGATGGGAGGTAGAGAGGATAGGAAAAAAATAAGGGAGGGAAAATCATAATCAGAATATATTTTATGAAAAAAAATATTTGTCATAAATATAACAAAGCAAATTGAATAACTTACCAAAAAACCCTAGGTAGAAAAACAAAATATAAATAGCTATGTGTGTATGGACAAAATGAAGTTCTTTCCTCAGATCTTTGCCATGTAGCACATTCTAGTTTTGAAGGGGCTCACTGATAAAACTTTCAAATACATAGGGAAGACAATGCACCAGTACTACATAAAATCATTTGTAAACTCGGGAGCGTTTGATCTTAAGAAGCTACATTTTAAGCTCAACAAAAAATTTTAAAACATGTGAATTAAAAAAATAAATAGTATTTCTAAAGAATCTATTTGGAAAACTCTATGAAATATTAATAAATTAAATTCAATAGTACTTATTGATTTATTTTAATTTTATTTTATATTTATACTTTTTTAAGTTTTACTTTGTAGCTTACCACTCCACTGATTCTCCTAAACTCTGGGACTATAACCATGTGTCCCAGCCTCCCATGTTTAGTATTGCATTCTAACAGGAATGCAAGCTTGGTTTAACACCCAAAGATCAGTAAATAAAGTTTAACATGTGTAAAATGTTATAACACTATTTTAAGAGGTATGTGACGATAATTTGATAATCCTCAGCATCTATTTGTGGTTATAATCTTTCAACAAATAGAAAATAGAAAGGAATTTTTCTAATATAGTAAAGAGTGTCCAAATAAATTTAATGTCATTCTTGATAGTTGCAAGCTCAGTATTTTCAACTTGGGATCTCAAATATAGTTAAACGTCCATAATTCCTACCTGAAGAATTTTGCCTTACACTGCCTATTCAGTTCAATAGGTAAGAAGAGGAAATAAAATACCTATTGTTAGGAAGATATAAATAAAATTATTTGTTTTAGATGATATTAGGACATTAAGCGAACACCCTAAAGATTATTAAAAAAAAAAAAAAAAAAAAAGAGGCTATGAATTTAAGACACTGTAAAAAACTCATGGATTTTTATGTAATAGTTAGGAGCCTACATTACTCTAACTGGACATCAAACATTTCAAGTCTACAGACGATAAGACTCCTACTGTAACCACTTATGTCTATCGCTGCTGTGTCAATGTTTTCAAAACCAATATAAAAATTAACAAGCGTAGATATTTTCCCCAAATCACTTTATAAAATATGATAGACCTTGTGTATAATCCCGAATATATTTTGCCAAAAGTTACTAACTAGGTATTTAATTAAGAGTAAAAACTGAGCCAATGTATAAATATGTGTGATCCCAGAACTCTGGAGATTCAGACAGAATGAACACGAGTTCAGGACTAGTCTAGAGTACACTGTGAGGATGCTTAAAAAATAAAGCAAAGCAGAACAAAAGGTGGGTCAGGGATGCATCTCAATGACTGTATACCCCCCTAGCATGTGCAAAGTCTTGTTTTCATTCCCAGCACCATATAATTCATTTAAATGACATCACATGCATAAAAAGTTATCTCATTGTTAAAACTACAAAAGTGGAAGAGACTGGAAAGACCTTACATTGAAGTTCTAAGAATAGTAAAAAGGAAACATAAGTGAAAACACTTAAGCAAGCAATGTGATGTGCCCCGGGCATGGACGTTAGTAAAATGACAATATTTTTCCAAATTGATTTACAGTCTCAAAGCAATCTCAACCAAAATCCTAAAAGACTTTAAGATACTGTGGTATTGGCATAATGATAGATGCATTCAACACAGCAGTTTATAGAGTCAAAAATAGATTCACAATTTATATGATCCATTGATTTTTACAAAGTTGCTGTGGAAAGTCAATGGAAAAAGAAAGTTTTCTTTCTGGAAATTACATGAAGAAAATCTACATGAAAAAGAAATTACCCCTACTTTTGCCCTATTGAAAATATAAAATTAACAAAATAAGTTCATAATCTTGCACAAGAACATCAAAGCTTCTGAGGAAAAGTAGAAGACAAACTGGGTTTGTCTTCAGTTGGGCATAACAAGCAGGAACCATTAAGGAAAAATGGAAGCATGACATCATCAACATTAAACAAGTTCAAAATTTAAAAAGAAGAAAATTAAAAAAAATAAGCTTTCAAACTAGGAGAAAAGTTTTCAAAGAATATGTCTCACAAATGGGCATGTCTCAGGGAGTTTAAAGGAATTTTATGCTTCAAAAGTGAAATATAAATTATAAATGTTGACAAAGATCAAAGTAAATCACTTTTCTCCACAAAAAAAGATAAATATCAAATTTTGTATATTAAAAAGTCTTAATATCATTGAACATCAAAGAATAGTAATCAAATCAGTCATCATAGGATGTATTTGATATACAATGAAATAACTATTGGGAAAAATGGACAATACCAAGTGTTGGCAAGAGCAGAAAACAATCAGAATTGCAGGGCTTGATCTCTGGAATGCAAAATGGTTTAACCATTTATAAAGCACTATGGTCCCATTTATCACATAATTCAGGCAATTATTTAGGTAGCTACTGAAAGAAAGCATATATTCATATCAAACACATATGCAAATCTTCATATAATCATTGTTTGTTATATTACAAAATGGAAACAAACTAATTGTACCAAATAGTGAAAACAAAATAAGCCATAATATATTAAAGAGGTAAATAATCTATCAAATGAATGACCTATTTATAAAGTAGCAATTTGGATAAATTTCCCAAATACGCTAGTACATAGAAGTCAAACATAAATCTATTTATTATAAGGGCAATGAAGTTTATCATAAAAATCTTGGGGGAAAAGGCAAAAAAAAAAAAATTAACAGCAATTGAATGTAATTGTTGCCTAAGGTTAGAAGGAGGAAAGAACATTAAAATTACTAGTAAAAAAAATTTAGAGTAAAAGAAGTATATTTTATCTGTGGAGCCAATTATACATACATCTATTATATAATGTACATGTATACAAATAGGTATAAATCTATTGATTTTATTGTATACAACTTATTTTAAATTTTAATTTATTATTATATTATGCTTATGATTGTTTTGCCTGCCTGTTTGTATGTGCACCATTTGTACACCTCATACCAATGAAGGTCAGAAGCACACATCGGATCCCTTGAACTGGAGTTATATATGATTATGCTCTGAGAATCAAACCTAGGTCATCTGAAAGAACAAGTGCCCTTGATTATTAGGTCAGAAGACAGAACAGAAAAAAAAATGTAAGAAACAGAAGATAGTAAACAGGGCAGGAGAATCTATTTTCTGGATATGACATAAGTCATAGGAAATGTGATCTCACATCAGGAAAGGCGACCTCTGCTGTTACAAGGCAAAGCCTGTGATTAGTACATCATGGATAGAAGAAGAGCTCATGGTGCCCAACCCTTCCCTAATGAAGTATGAGCTATGAGTGCATTCTGAGGAGGAGGCCCTGTTTCTATGGGTGTTCCCTAACCATTGCCAGATCAACCTTTGAGAAAAAGGAATGTGTCAGATTTCTGTTGAATAATTTTTCACTCCACATTTCACTTGTCTTAATAGTGTTTAAAACCTTTCCTGGTCACATCCCTTTTATTTACCATAATCATCTGCTGTCTACACCCCTCAGAGCCATTCCATCAGAGCTAATCTAATTATCTTGTTTTCCCTAAACTATGCCAAACATCCTGCCTTAGGACCTTTGCACACATCGATTCTCTTTCTATCTGAAATACTGCATTCAAATAGCCTCTTAGTCTTCTTTTGGGATCGCTTATGAAATATCCTCTGGAAAATGAAGAATTTCTTCCTCATATGTACTTTTTTTTTGCACTCTGATTTTCCTCTTCAATTATCACCATTTCTCCTGTACTTATTTACTCAATAAATATACTTAACCACTCTCCCAACTAAGCAGGATATTGACTATTTTAACTTACTGTTACTTGTTCTAGTGCCTATACCAGTGTACACAGTAGGTGCCTATTTGATATTTTCTGAGTAAATGCCATCCTCAATAGGTCATTTGGTCTATTTCTGTTCTTTATATCTTTATATTTGAATGCCTATGTCTTTCAATAGGTGTACAAAGCTGTCATATAGTGTTGCTTCTTATCTTGTATGACAGAATTTGCCATTTCTGCATTATTCTTACTAATGAGCACCAAGATTAAAATAAAACCCTTCAAACCATTAAAGACACCATGAAGTACTCATCATGCATCTCACTGATTCTCTGGTCCCCATTTGATAATAATGCATTCCAAACATTTACCTATATAGGATAAGGACAGGACCATTTGTTTTACTATCATGTACTTACTTTATAAACAGATTCATGTACCTACAGTGAAACAATGGATGTCACATGATGATAGCAGTTACAAACCAAGTAAATACATACTGAGAGATTGTCTCACTTGCTTCTATGCTGGGTTAAAGTGATAAGAAATGAAGCAAACAGAGAAGGAATATATATTTCTCTCTACCTCACTTTCAACATGACATACTGTTGAAGTTAGTGAAATTGAAGAATGCTTATAGCACTTGAATTTTATATTGTTACATATCTACATTACAGTAAGAAAAATGGATTTATTTCAATAAAATATCAAGTTATGATCCTCCAGCTTTTAAAAATGACAAAAAATCTTTTGAGGCCAAATATAGTCATTTCACCTTAACATTAAATGTATGTGATAGCTCTATGAACCACACATTCTTACCTTAGGACACATGCATGCATCACCTGTCCATCATCTAGTGATACCGTCTCCCTGTCATCTACATTCTGATTCCAAAGGGCCAGCACGGGTTGCTAGATTCTAGTTCAGCTGCTCTCAGAGCTTTACATTTTATTAAATGGTTTGTCCTAGTCTTACTAATAGGTCTTACTAATCTGATGTTTTCTTACATCTAAACCCATGAGGGCCACTTCACTGGTACTTTATCTCACGTATAAGAGCTTCTGAAATATTTCACACAGAAGAGCTCAAAT
The DNA here is from genome assembly GCA_021653895.1 of Mastomys natalensis. Classification (NCBI taxonomy): domain Eukaryota; kingdom Metazoa; phylum Chordata; class Mammalia; order Rodentia; family Muridae; genus Mastomys; species Mastomys natalensis. Next base: position 736,825 of record JAJTUV010001097.1, on the reverse strand, counting down.
TGCAGACAATTAAAGAAGAGCATCACGGGTTTCAAAACATCTCCCAGGGATTCGAGATTTAGCCCATTAGCAAAGGTTCTTACTTTTTTCCACAAAAAGGTTTGTACAGTTTCCACAAAACTCTGGGACTATTTTTTTTTTTAATTTTTCCCTATTTCAGTTATAGTATTTTCTTGAAAATTATGAAAAAGGTTTGTTTTTCATCATTTTTATTACTGATGCATTTCTACATTATGCTAAAAAACCCAGTGGATGGTAATTTGATCTGATGAGTTCTGGAGGAATACTATACACAGTGTTTGATGTTATTTTTGGCAGTTTGGCATGCTGCCTAAGGAAGATAATTATACAAAAGGCATCTATGAACATCTGAATATTGTATAAAACACAATTCAAACCAGTAAATGGTCACCCTAATTTAAATCACATACTAATAACATTTGAAAGTTTGATGGATAAACGAAGGCATTTAAAGATAAGCACGAACTAAGGCAAATTCTGACCATCAAGTTAGCGCTACAGGAATACTATCGGCAGAAAAGTAAGAAGACAGAATCATAATCATGAGAGTGCATCAAAGAATAAAATTCATGGAAAATACAAATAAGCAGGCATCCATCAAGTCCATAAGTGTAATCTACTGAATCTCTAAGGCTCATAGGGGAAAAGAAAAGAGCCAACAATAATCCAACCAAGCAGAAAAAAAAAAAAAAAAAAAAAGAATCAACCAACCCATAGGAATTAGCAAACTCTTCTAAAAACAGCTTTCAATGCAAATAGGGTCTCAATGAGTGATTTAAAAGGTATAAACTGAGAATAAAAAAAAATTCAAGTCAATATGCCAAGCATGTAGAAGCTACAACAACTTATTGTAGGCATTTGTGGTGATTTGAATATGCTTAGCTCATGGGGAGTGGCACTATTAGGAGTGGCCTTGTTAGAATAGGTGTGGCTTGTTGGAGGAAGTGTGTCACTGTGCAGTTGGGCTTTGAGGGCTCTTAGTGATCAATATCTTCCCAATATGGAAGAGACCTTCCTCCTGACTGCCTACAGAAGAGAGTATTTCCTGGTTGCCTTCTGATCAAGATAAGGAACTCTCAGCTCCTCCAGCACTGTGTCTGCCTGCACAGTGCCATGTTTTCTACGATGATGATAATGGACTGAACCTCTGAAACTGTAAGTCCTCCCCAATAAAATGTTTTCCTGTATAAAATAGTTGCCTTGGTCATGGTGTGTCTTCATAGCAATGAAACCCTAAGACAGTTATTTTGCACTTAGAAAAGTAGATCCAACAAAATTATCAAAAGTCAAGAAGATCATTACCTCTCAACGAAGGGAACAGATGATCAAGAAAGTATAACAATTATAAATACATATGCAACACATATATTGCTCTCTAGAGCTCTTCCAGCCTATGGGCCCTTTTAAAATTTACTGGTTTCTGCAGTTACTCACATACAAAGATTCAGAGATAGGATTCACAAGTAAGAGAGAACATATGACAACTGTCTCGCTGGCTCTAGTTTACCTACCTTAGTATATTATTTTCTATTTCCATTCATTTACCTTCAAATGTCATGATTTCAGATTTTGTATAGCCATACAGCATTCCATAGGGTATATGTAGAACATTTTCATTATTCATTCATAAAATTAGGAAATTTGGTTGTTTCTATTCCCTAGTTATTGTGAATAGAAAACCAATGAGCTGACCATGTTGTATAGGTTTAACTAACAGGTGTCAAGCAGGACTCAAGGCCCACTCAATGGTAGGCAATTAATGTCTGGTACTGTAAATAACTAACCCATGGCTCTTTCAGTCATGGATTTTTAAAGGCATTACTGTTGTTACTTTTTTACGTATATTATAAACATAGAAAAATAATGTATATTATATATATAATATATAATAAATATGTAAACTATATAAAGAGAGAGAGCGGAGAGAGGAGAGAGAGGGAGAGAGAGATAAGACAGAGAAAAAATTAAATTTAACTCTGTGGGTAGGGAGGTTGACTTCCGGGAGGGGAAATGCAAGATTGAAATATATTGCATAAAAATTAATTTTTAATTTAAAAAATGTAGTAAGGAAGTAAAAATTTATATTACCAGGCCAAATGATAAAAAGAAACTATTTAATTTTTGCATATATGATGTCTACCTAAACATGTTCATTTTTTTCTTGGGAGAACAAGATTTTCCTGTTTTTGAGTGGATTCCTATTAAATTTTGCACTTTATCCTTAAAGTATACAGCTTCTATCCTTTTTGGTAGAGGGAGAAACAACTATGCTTTACCTGTTCCATTTCCTCTCTAAGTCAGTGCCAGGATGCTTTAAAATGTTTGGGACAGCCCAAGGAAAAATGTACATGCAGAATGAAATCAATGAATATGTGAAAAGCAAGAAAAATTGCTACAAATAAAGATAATGCATGATTATTCTGGCATCCAGTCTACATCTGAGGGTAGGAGGGCATAGAAAAGAAATTTTCTTTCTACAGTCTGCTAATTAGTTATGCTAGGCCAGTACATATGTGATCTACTTTAATCCTCACAAAAACTGCTAATCAAACTGTCAGTAATTCATAGAGTGAGAATTCCAGTTTTGTCTATCTTGATGGCCAAGGTTCTTGCTAATTAGGGAGAGAAATCAAGTTAAAAGACATGGGTGAGTGTTCAAAGTATATGACAAAAGAAAAAAAGACAGGCAGCAGCGAATTTCTAGAATGCCTAGACTAATAATTGTGTATTTTTAATATGGAAAATAGAATACTATGGTCCTAACCAAGTAAACAGTTACAGGCTATAATCAAGACATTGAAGTCCAATATTATATTGATTATTTCCAGGTTGGTCCAGGTCACTGTAGCAGACACCATGCAGAAGCACATATTACCTAAGGAAGTGTTCTATAACAGTTTCCTCTGAGATTAAAGCATTCCATCAAGCAGTAAAGTACCTTAAGCAGGAAGATAAACAACTCAAAATAGTTCCAGGATGTCCCTGAAACTGACCAGATTCACTAGGTTCCTCCCTACCAGAGTAAAGTGTTTATTTATTTGGTGTGTGTTTGTGTGTGTGTGTGTGTGTGTGTGTGTGTGTGTGTGTGTGTGTGTGCGCGCTCCATATTCTCAGGAAAAGTTTGTCACACAACTGGAGGTGATATGCAAGACTACTATGAATATAACAAAGAGTTCCTAAAATGTGTACTCTATTTAAAAATCTGTATTTATTTGAACATAGAAACAATATACTATTATTTTTACACCATTATTTCAGTGGTTGATAACATCTGACTTCCTGGATTGTTTGTCACATGATAATTATCACATGTATTTATTTTGTCATCTAACAATTATATTTTTAGTTGTTATATAATCTACCAGAAATATATTGACTGCCCCTGGAGTCTGGTATTCCAGGGGTATTCTTGTACTCCGAAGGATCAGTTTACAGTCTTGACTTTCAGTAAAGATGTAAAAAAAAAATTAAGCTCAAACACTTCGTATGATAATCTTAATTTTTTTTTTTCAAATGGGATTGAGTGGAGTAAGCATAGATTATTCGGTACACTAATCCAGTCTTAATAACGATACAATCATGATCACTGGCAAATCTGCAAAGTAAAGTGACAGTCATTTATTTCAAGAATGGGTTAATTCTTGAAGATATACCTAACTTTATGTGAATTCATAGTAATAAAAGCAGTGCAATGAGAGGTGTGAGGCAAGATGAAACTGAGATCACATGAGATCATGCTCTACTTCTTTATAGCACTGGCAAGGAAGCCAATTCAACTGAGCAGCTGTCTCTAGGTGGATAACAAAAGACACCAAGATTTGCCATTAATGTGTCCCTATTAAGCCATGAATACCAGTGCAATCAGAGAAAATAATATGATTGTATTATAATCATAAAAAACTAATTAAAAATACCCATCTCAAGAAGCTTGGCTAGACAATAACTGATCTATCTTTCCTACTAAAATTCATCTCTAAGATATCATCTTATAAATCTATTCAAGCAAATGTAATATAAATGATCATTTGGGACAGATATACATAAATAAATCACATAAAAACAGATATGTATTTCAAACTCTTGGGAACTTCCAAAAAGATGCTGTGGAACCTATGAACTACCAGGTGTAGGTTTCAAAACACTTAGAGAATCAGTGAGATTGAGAGGTTGTGTCATGTAAACCCAGGGAGTACAGCTACACAGGGAATAACTAGAGAACGTCTGTGATATAAAATTATAATAACTTTTAATTCATGAGCTACTAAAGAACACAAATACACAGACTTACTCAAATATAATTGTACTACAGTTTGGAAACCCAAACTACTGATTGTCACAAAAGTATGCTTAAATGAAAAAATAATGTGACCTACCAGACATCTACTCAGTTGTTTTTTTTTTTAACTTATGAGAACAAGCTGTTTGCTATGAAAATGAATCAAATCTAGAAGTGATGTCAAAACCCCTCTCTTCTGATTTCTACTCAACACTTGCAGGCATTAGACATTAATATTAATAAAACATTCTCTCCTACAGAGCTGAAACACATATTTGGCGTGGGAAGGTTACAAATTTGCTTCTGATTTAATGCAACGTGATGTAAATAATCCGTGAGAAAGATGCCATCCTCAAGAGCCACTTGGCCACCCACCCATTGTACCTCTGGAGATGGCTCAGTCTCAGAAGTGCCAGGTACAACACCTCTCATAAATCCTTATCCCAAGGACAACACCTGTGTCTCCACCCTCAACAAGTTTCTACAGACATCTCAAAGGAATATGTTAACCCATTCTCTAACCTTGACCTAACCAGTATTTGTCTGAATGAATAGAACAGAGTGAGTGGAACATCCAGAAATGCAGTCTAAGTTTTTACTGGGTTATAATAGAAAGAAAGTGGAAGATTACCAGCTTGTTACAGTAAAATGTCCTGAAAAACGCTTTCAGACTATTTTTAACATTTATCTGTGGTGAAGTGTTGCAAAAACTAAGCCTAATTTAGAGACCCTTTGGATATAGATTTTTAAATAATTGCATGCAGAAAAGTCTGAAACAAGCAGACTTCAAGGCAACTCTCTCCTGTGTCTCAAGATGTGCATTTGCAGCTGCAGATGACAAATAGATAATTAGAGTCCCCAGCTTGGGGATGTGAAAGATGTGATCTTTTGGGGATGGCCACGAAGCTAATGGAAGAGAAAAGATTCACTTGGACTCACTGATCATAGTATAGAAAAGTCTCCACAGGGAAGAAGGCTAGGGGAATACTGGTAAAGTAATTTTAGTGGCTTTTATTCAGTGAAGAGGACTGGAAGCATAGAGCCAACAATAAACCTTGTTTTCCAATCAACAATATTATCACCGATAAGATTTATAAATTTTTAATTCTTTTGCACACATAACCCAGTGGCTTAACGGAAAGTTACTAACAGTATAATCTTACATGAATACTTCCCTCAAAGGAGTCTGCTAAAAGACCTAGGGAACTACCCTTCTCTCAATGGCCAGTAAGTACAATAAACTGCATGTAGCCTGTCATTATTAATAACCCTAGATAGGTGTGGTCTTCCACACTTTTCCCTTCCCGTCCTTGGGAGGCAGAGGCAAGTAGATATCTGTGAGTTCATGGTCACCCTTATCTATACAGTGAGTACCAGGATAGCCAGAGCTGTTACACAAAGTATTTCTATCTCTAAATAAATAAGTAAGCAAATAAATAAATAAATAAATAATAACCCTAACTATCAGATTTTAAGCATAGCTGTGAAAAGTGTTCATGCCAGAAACAAACTCGTGTAATCTGAATTTACGAAGCAGTGGGTAACAAGGGATTCAGAGGGATTCAGGATCCTTGACCAGGCTGTCCAAATCCCTGCGCACCTGAGGAGGGTTTCCTGTCATCTCCAAAGCTGAGTTGGAAGCTGATAACTAAAGTCCAACCAGACTGGGTATTTCCAGCAAAGGTTTCTAAGCTTGTCCTTTTCCCGCTCCATTAAGAAAGGGCAGCACACCATATGTAAACAACGCATCTATGAAGTAGGAAAAGCCATTATATTCTGTCGGTTCCCAGAGCAGTTTCTTCGAGATCACGCTACTATTTACTGCATTAATTGAAGAAATAATCAACGCCTGTGTTACAAAAAACCTTAAACAGAAAACAAGCGAGTCAGGCAGAAGATGGAAAATAGCTAACAAAAAAAAAACCACTTTGCAAGATGTTCTATTAAGAAGAGAAATGAAACTGGGATGTTTAAATAGAGAAATCGTGTAATATTTTCTGCAGTATATGCCTTTAATTAAAAAGAAAGAAGACGGTGTTGACAAAATCCGTGACACCAGACGCATAGAGCTTCACCTAGGGAGCTGAGCTCAGACTGGTAAAGAATACACCGCCTGTGGAAAGTACATAATAAGATAAATATCTACCTAATCACTTATAAACCAATGTATATCTGTTGCTGGACTTTATGGAATTCACTAAATGACTGCAAATTTATATAAAATGTAAGCTTTTGAAAAGGAAAAGATTTTTTTTATCATGCACAATTATAAATCTAAACTAACTAAAATGATGTTGTAACATATATAAAAGATCATACTGATGATGTAACCAAAATCAAATCGATTCATGACCATGACCATTTTGATAAAGATATAGATATTTCAAACAAGAAAAAGAAAATATTTTAAATAAATGAGGATGAAATAATTATTTTAAAATTAAGTAATTTTAAAGAAAAAATAAGTCCTCTTTCATCCAACACATGCAAACTGATCAAGGGAAAAAGTAAATGGGAAGATACTGGAAAAACAAAATATAATGAATAGAAAATCAGAATATTTTACGTTATGTATAAATGAAAGGCCCTTTAATGATGAAATACTATAAAGAGCAAAAATTTAGTGCAATGATGGAGAAAATTTTGCAAACAGATGCTACTAAAAGGAATAATACTCAAAAAGTTATACAAAGTATACAAACAAAAAATGCTTTTGCTTGATTCTTAATGTTTGCAATTTCTTTCTTTTATTAAGTGATAATTCACAGAAAGGAAGATACAGATATTAGATATGTAAAAAACAAAAAGCATAACATTTTAAACTGTGAATTAATAATTTCTAAAGAAGTTTGAACTTTGGTTCAGGTTGTAAATTTTTGAATTATTACACATTTGCTGTAATGGGGAGTTTGTGGAAATTGCACTTTACATAGGGTTGAGAGTGGAATTTGACTGAGAAAGACTTTGTGGTATATTTTTTGCCTTTTCCCCCAAAGATATGCTTTTCCAGCCTCAAAATCCACTTATAAGAATTGACTCTATAAAACTCCAAATAACCACAACAGAAAATTAGTACAGGGTTCTCACCAGAGGCTGCATCGTAAGGATTCAGAAATTATAGAACACTCTAGAATTTATTTTTATAAATGACTCAGGGGATAGAATAAATCTTTCTTCATGGTTTTAAAATTTAACAGCATAAAGGTTTAGGAAGGGAAAATGTCTGGTATAATATATACCAAATATTCCAAATTTTACCTCAGAGGATGATAAAGCAACAGTAGGTGGTAGATGAGGTGAAATTAAGTCTTAACACGTTTTCTTTGTGGTTCAAAATTATTTACTTTAGAATGTGCAAATATATGTCTTTTGGGTTTTTTGTTGTTGTTGTTCTTCTTATTTGTTCTTCTTATTTTGAGAGACAGGATTACTCTGTATCTCAGATTGGCCTGGAACTCACTATGTATTTCAAGCAAACCTCAAACTCATTGTGATCCTCCTGCTTCAACTTTTCAAGTTCTGGGATTGCAAAAATGCACCACACCACTGGCTATATTTCTACATAGCTAAAAGTTATCAGAGTTTAAAAATAGATTTTGCAAAAATAGTGACATGAATGCCTCTAGCTTAGTAAATTTATGATTATACAAATATAAGCGTAATTCTGTACCAGACATTAGATTCAGCAACAATAACCACAAACCTGACACCGAATACTGTCCTTTGTATCTTGCAAGAACAACGAGGAATCAGGAAAGCTACACTGTGAAACAACAGCACACCCTTAGTGTCCATGGAAACACAGACAAGCCTATACTGAAGGCCAGAGACTAAATATTTCTACTTGTTCATTTACAGTTTGAATGAACAATAATTCATATAGATAAGGAAAATTTGACAGAGAGGGATTCCATAAAGTGCATACATTCATCTGGATTGGAATTCATGATCTCTGTTGTTTCATTACTGGGGTACTAAACAATTCATTCCCTGCACACACACACACACACACACAAACCACACTTAGAATCTGTACAAGCATAGCTAAGTGACTTAATCACTCTTAACCCCCAAGTCTCTACTATCAAACATCCATGACAAGCACAAGCAATGAATTCATTTAGAGAAGAAGCCATTAGCCAAAACCTCAGCTTTGTCTGTGACCTGCTTGTGTTTGTTGAATATTTGCTCTTCTCCCACTTGTTATTTTCCAAGAGGCCAAGGATTACCTGATTTAACACTGTGTTTGAAGAAAGTTTATATAAACAGAATTTTAAGATATGAAATATTTATTTGAATACTTAAATAGAAGCAACACTTAGGTCCAAGTATAGAGAGCACATTTGCAGGAATAAATCTTATTCTCTAATATGTATTTTCATTCTATCAGTGAAATATTTCATGAACTATTGATTGAAAATATAAATTCTATGATATTTTAGGGATGTTTCATCTTTTACAAAAATAAGAATGATTATATTATTTCCAAGTTTTAAAATCTTTAGAAATATACTTTCCTGGTCATTATTCCAAACACAACTATCTGTCTGTATAGTATTTGTATTTTATTAGGCAGTAAGTAACTAAGAATTTAGGAGTCACTTAATGCACTTCCCAGGTTATATATAAGTAAGATGTCACTTTAGATAAAACATGGACATCCGTAGATTCAGGTGTATGTGTGTGTGTATGTGGGGGGGGGGTCCGAGAGCGACTCTGCCATTAAAAGGAAAGATGTCTATATTTTATGCTAATTGGGAAGATATTTACACCTATTGAATATTTAATAATTAGTTGCTAGTACAAACGTTTTGTTGTTGTTGCTCTTAACCCTCTATTCTTTGCGTTCAAGATTTCTCTCTTTCTGATTCTACCTCAGTTACATATCACAGCCATCATAATCAAACTCTGTATGATTTAGTAACCACTCCAAACTTCAACGTAAAATAATTTTTATACCTCATGTTTTCTTTCAGGTCTTCATTATTTTCTACAAAGCCACAGCTGAATCTTAACATTTATCTTCACACATCACTGTCTCTACAGGCTTTTGCCCATCTCTACTGCTTCTAAGTTTTTCCTTAATAAGATGGTGTCACATCATGGAAGGGCCCTCACTTTTGATCAATTAGTGGCTTGGTTTAATTAATATGCTTTTATTATTATTATTGTTGCTGTTGTTGTTTGTGTTTGTGATCTGAGGCATATGTATGAGCACAGTTGACCATGTACCATGGAACTCATGTGTGGAGGTCAGAGGACAACTTCCTGATTCAGTTTTCTTCCTCCACTGTAGATCACGAGAATCGATCATCTGTGGATGTTCTCAGTGAGTAACAGAGTCCTGTCTGCTACATGATGTGCCACCTCATGGTGTACCAAATAATAAAGATAATTAGTGATGTCCCTGTGGTGCTTTGTGATAACGATGAAGTGGAAAGTCAGAGTAGGTTGCTTTTTTTGTCCTTTATGTCAATAGAACAGTACCTTGAATTTGTCCTGTGAACTCCCTTTTGGACATTGCTTATTTACACCTCACTGCCCTCCCCCCCACACACAGCAACAACAATTTCTTAAGTTGCTTGATAATTCACTCTTGCTTCAATAAAAATAATTATCAAGTGCCCTGCATGTAAGGTCATCATTTGGTGGGTTGAAATCTACAGGGAAAGGAGTATTTTTAACATATGTAAGGAATTGTGATTTGATTGGGCACATAAACTGTAAAGGCAGTTCCAAATCTCATAAATGACCTGATCCCTATTGCTAACCTCAGCCTTGTGTTCACATATGCACAAACATAAATAACTAATAAATAAACAAATCATACATTAGGAAAAAAATAGCAAAGTATGATAAAGTACAGAAGAATCTCAGTGGAGCATCCCTTTAATCCCAGCACTCAGGAAGCAGAGACAGGTGAATCTCTGTGAGCTCTGGACATCCTGCTCAACACATCAAGTTCGAGGACAGCCAGAACTTCACAAAGAAACCCTGCCTTGAACAACCAAAACAAAATTATAAATCTAATTACAAAAGTCACTTAATAATTAATGCAATCGAATCTTTTAGAACATGATTGATATGCTGTGGAATATTTTTCTTCTGTCTCTCAGCATAAACTTTTCACAAATAAATAATATTCATATTCAGGTTTGAAGTTAAAATTACTCTGGTATTTTGAGGAATAATATTGCTAATACTTGAAGGTATTTTCCATCAAAATTATATGGGACAACCATGACCGTCGTGTAGAGTTCATTATTGAAGAGATTAAAAGAATCTCCAGAGCTTTTAACTAAACTTGCAGTGAAACTGATGAAGCTTCTGTTGGCTTGGAAATATCCTATGGCTATTATTGACTTAGAGTTTGGGGCACTGAATATAATTCAGATACAAACAAAAATATCATAAGAAAGAGATTTAAACATAAGTATGAATATATAATATGGATTTTATTGTGGAGATCTCAAGTAAAACATACCTGGCCAGGCTGAAGGCATCGTCAATCAAGCCCGCACGGTTACTGACAGAAAGTACCTGTGAGTCCAGTTAGGAAAAAAAGAAAGGATGAGGGTGGTAATTGTGATCATTAAAACGACAGGTGTTCACACTGCAAAACAGATAACTGATAACTAGATCAAGGATGTACCTCGTGGTTCCTGATTAACTGATCGATCAGTAATCTCCAGTTCCTTAGGTCATAGTTGACTCTAAAGTAGCCAGTTTGATTGATGTTTCCAATGATCCAGCTTCCTTTGTCTAAGTATGTTATTCTGTGATGTTCTGCAAGTAGCATTTGAGAGTAAGTAGAGTTTTAATTTTTTTTTAGAGTTAAAAAGGAATAAAGTCTTTTAAATACCAGAAACAGCATTACTAAGAATTTGAAGAAAACGTCACCCTAAAATATAACTGAAAATCCGTTCTTTAATTAATCCCCTCATTTAAAATTGAATAGAAAGTATTTAGTTTGTTACTCATTATTACATCAATTAGTGAGTTTTTCATAATTAACAATTTTGTTTTTGACACAACTCTTTATTCTATACACAGTTTCTATACTTGAAATAAATGTCATCTAGAATTATCCCATTATATTCATAGGGCTTTTAATTAGATTGCATGTGTATTTGCAGCTAGAACAAAAGAAGTCTTTAGACACATACACTATTACTTTTACACAGGAAGAAAGTGATAGAAAAAACAATAGTATTTATTCACTTGAAAGTCAGTCTTGTATCTGGCTTTTACTCATGTTTTGCCTAGGAGTGCAAATAAATAACAGACTTTGCAAAACCATCAAAAATGGTCAAACAAGGGAACCTGATTTGTTCAAGACTTCAACAGCTCCATATAGACTTAGAAATAAAGAGAAGGCATACTTCACAAAGGAAAAATCTGAATTTCTGTTCATGAAGTACTTCAATTAACAAAAGCTGGGAAACATGTTACAACTTCATACATATTTAATATCTAACTTTTTCAAATGTGGTATAAAGCTACCTTCACTTGAGTACAGTCACCTATCATGACTTTGACAAGACAAACATCATTCACAATTGTAATCATTTTCCTGTTGAACTTCAAGACTTATTCATGATGGAATTTGCACCAGTAAAGTTGAATTAAAATTTGCATTGACACGCAGATACAGTTTGGGGTACAGATGGAAAAGACACTAGAAAACAAAACATACTGGTATGTTTTAATTTCTATGACTCAAAACCATAAATATTTCCTCAAGATTTTACAAACACATTAGAAGAAATGAAACTTAGAAATGTTTGTAGTCTTTTAAGGGAGGAATGTATAAATTATTCTCAAGTAAAGAGTACACAGGAAAAGGTTGTATGACACAGACTAATTAATCCAATGTATATTTACAGGCTAGAATTTTTCAAAAGCCAGGCAACAAAATGTAATTGAAGCCAAATTTATACGTAATCCTATATTTATACTCTAAGTTTGCTGTGGTCACAGGGTCTAGGGAAAAGCTACAGTTGTTTTGTTAAATGACATGTTGTCAAACTGCCTTCCGAATGCTTATTCTTATACCATGAATCTATGCGTCTCCCCACTTTCATTGGAAAGTTTCTTTTTGTAGAAGATATTTTTGACAAGCTAAAGTAACATAATAAAGAGAGGCTTTAAATAATCATGCCTGAACTGGGAAAATTAAATCTTAAGTGTTGAAGATAATGTTTTTCCTAAGTAACCCTGATTACCTTCAAATATTCAAAACTTTTAAAAATATTTCTTTTAGTTTTTGAGATTTTTGTGTGATTACATCCTTTTCCTTTCCATTTCCTTTCCCAATCTCACTCATATACCCCTCCTTGCCCTCTTTAAAATGCATGGCCTCTTTTACACTAAATGCCATTACATACACACACACATGAAAATGTACATTATATTATGTTCCTAAATCCACAACCTGTTTAGTCTGTATAATGTCACTTGTATGTATAAACTCACAGCAGATAATATATTATCAATTATCTAATTAGTGTGCTCTACCCTAGGGAAGACTATAGCCTCTGCTCCCGGCATTTTGTAGTTGTTTGTAGATCTTTGTGTAAAGCTGCAGTCTCATGGGCTTTTTCCCATCCACAACGGCATGTATATTGTTGTCCTTGATCAGATCAGGCATAGGCAGTCATGCCAGTGAGACACCACACAAAGAGCTTCTGTATTCCCAGGAAACACCATCTCACAGCAAACTCCCTGTGTTCTGACTCTTATACTTTTACAGCCTATCTTCCACAGTGTTTCCTGAGCCTTAGGTGTGGGAAATGTTTTCTAAATGTATGCATTGGGACCGGACATCAGAACTCTTCATCTACTGGTGGAAGTTTTCTATAAATGGTATCCATTTAATAAAGAGCAGTAAAACTTTGAATTAAGCTAAGTTAAATATGAATTTGAAGTTGATTATGAGCTTGGGTATAAGTTATTTATATTGACATTTTGAGGTATGCCACTTGTGGTGGGTTGAATATGCTTGAACCAGGGAGTGGCACTATTAAGAAGTGTGGCCTTGATGGAGGAAGTATGTCACTTAGGGTGGGCTGAGTCATTCATTCTAGTTGCCTGGAAGCCAGTCTTCTCCTAGCAGCCTTCAGAACAAGATGTACAACTCTCAGCTCCTACAGCACCATGCCTGCCTGAACCCTGCCATGCTTCCCGCCATGGTTATAATGGACTGAAACTCGAACGAGTAAGCCAACCCAATTAAATGCTTTACTTTATAAGAGTTGCCTTGGTCATGATGTTCTTTCACAGCATTGGAAAAACTAACTAAGTCAGAAGTTGGTACAAGAGACTAGGGTATTGCTGTGATATGCTTGACCGGCTTTTGTTTAGAAAATTGTGGATTTTGAGAGTTTGATTTTGGAAAGCAGTTGAATGCTTTAAGTGGGGCTTAATGGCTATCTTAGTAGCAATATGGAAGACTTTGTTGCTGAGGTTGATTTGAACTGTGGAGGCTGGCTCTAGAGGTTTCAGAGGAGAAGAATTTTTGTATGTGGCCAAGACACTGTTCTTGTGATATTTTGGTGAAGAATGTGGCTGCCTTTTGCTCTTGTCAGAAGAGTCTGCCTGAAACTCAGGAAAAGAGAATCAAATTAATTGCACTGAAAAAGGAAGTCTCAAAACAACCCATTTTAGACTCTGTGCTTGCTTTACTCTCATGAAGAGCATTTTGATGAAGTATAGAAAGAAAAAAAAAATACAAAATGTATGGCTCAAATAGTTAAAGGGTGCCAGGAAATGCAATTGAACTAAATCCTGTGTTCAAGGAGATAAACAGATTAAGGGAATGGTGACTTTGGGGCAAGATCCCACCCAGTTATCCTCATTGTTTTTGCATTTTCTGTTGAACAAGGAATAGTTTTATCATGTTATGTGTTATTATTACTTGGTTATTGTTTTCATTTGTACTATTAACCTGGAATGGACTAACAGTCCAGAAATGGATGACACACACTTCTGAACTGCATCTTGAGGAACTGTGTCAAGTAAAGCTTAGGCCCAGGAATGGTGGCACCTTTAATTCCAGGAGACTGAGGAGACCAGATCTCTGAGTTCAAGGCCAGCCTGGTACAGAGAAAGCTCCAAGAAGAGAAAAGCTTAGGTCCAGGTATAGTGCTAGATGCCTTTAGTCCAGACCTCAAGAGAGAGAGGCATGCAGATCTCCAAGTTCAAGATCAGTTTATAGAGTAAGTTTCAAGACAACCAAGTTTAGGCAGTGAAGGAATTGGAGAACAGAAAGCTGGTGATGATGTAATAGAAGAAGGAGGGCAAGTTCCAGCCCCAGCAAGCACCAGAAATCAGCAGCTTCAGCCACATGGCTCTGGCTTTAGAATCAAGAAAAGAACGGACTGCTGGGACAGTTGCTTAGCTAGACCTAAAAACTATTCCTTGTGATTAAGAAGAGACCAGCATCACTCAAGTGAAATCTTCTAGCAAGTGTTTTCTGAGAGCACAAAGAAGCTGTGTGCCAGAGATAGCTTCATGTTGCAGCTGGTCTTGGTAATATGTCAGAATTACCCAGGTGATACTGACTTTGAAGGCATAAAGAGGTCAAGGAAAGCAGCTGAGGATTAACATTGTGAGAGGACATAGAAGGCCACTGGACAAGGAGCAGTCTCAGAAGCAGTTGACTGTTCCGCACTGAAGGGGCCATGCAAAGAAGTTGAGGCTTGGCACCATAAAGAGAGCCTGTGAGAGGCTTCTGGTGAAGCCTTGTTGCAACAGAAGAATCCAGAGACCTGGAGATGCCAGTACCATGGGATGATCACCAAGAACAGCAGCAGAAATAGAGTGGAGTCAACCAGAGCCTAGAGTGCTACAGAGGAAAGAGCTGGAGAAAGAGCTGACTCAAGCCTTTGGAGAAGATCATGTGTGGATCCCAGACATTGTACCAAGAAGGTATAAATTTACATTCCCTTGGGTACCCAAAAATGCTAGAGATATCAGAGCTGTGGGATACCGCTGAGGAAAGCTGCTAAAGGAGGGGAAACATCCCCAGAGAAAGAAGTTTGTTGTAGTCAACACAGATGAAAGGAGTCAGAGATCTGAAGAGAGCTTTTATATCATACATGGAGGTGTAGAGTTTGGAGTTTGCCCAGCTGGTCTTTTTGGTCTTGCTTTGGTGCCATATTTTCTCTCTATGACGTTTTAGAACGGTAATGTATATCCTGTTATGTTGGAGATGTGTGATCTGCTTCTTGATTTTAGAGGGTATTGCAGTTCAGTGATTGGATAGATCTCAGAAGAGATTTTGGACTTTTAACACTGTTGAGACTGTTATAAACTATGGGATTTTTGAAGTTGGACTAAATGGATTTTGCATCACGCTATGGCTAGGTATGGCCCACATAGACTTGACTTATGTGTTTGAACAAGCCTGTGGGGACCAGGGAGTGAAATGTGGTGATTTGGGCATGCTTTTCCCAGGGAATGGCACTGTTAGAAGGTACAACCTTGTTGGAGGAAGTATGTCACTGTGGAGGTGGGCTTGGAGTCATTCCTTTTAAATTCATGGAAGCCAGTCTTCTAGCCGCCTTCAGATCAAGATGTAAACCTTTCAGCTCCTCCTGCACCATGTCTGCTTGAACATTGTCATGCTTCCTATCATGATGATAATGGACTGAACCTCAGAAAAAGTAAACCAAATTAAATCTGTTCCTTTATAAGAGTTGTCTTGTTCATGATGTCTCTTCACAACAATGGGAAATCTAACTAAGGCACTGCTTTTATCCCTAGTCTCTCCAGGCTTTTTATTATAAACGGTGCTGTATTATGTCAAAAGGACTTTTCTCAATCTAATGAGATGATCATGTGTTTTTTTTTTTTTTTCCAGTCTGTTTATATGGTGGATTACACTTACCTATTTATGTATGTTTAACTAACTATTCCTGCATCTCTGGGATAAAGTCTACTTGATCTTGGTGGAGGATGTTTCAAATGTGTCCTTGGATTCAGTTTGCAAATATTTTATTGAGAATTATTGCATATAAGTTCACAAGAGAAACTGATATGTAATTCTCTTTGTTGACTTTCTATGTACATTAGGTATATTTTGTGGTCTTATAAAAATTGGAACAATGACCCTTCTGTTTCTAATTTGTGGAATAATGGGAAGAGTATTAGCAATAACTATTTGCTGAAACTGTGGTAGAATTCTGTACTAAAACCGTCTGGTCCTGGGCTCCTTACTTTTTTTCCTTGAGGATATTTAATCACTGTTTCTATTTCATTAGGATTCATAGGTCTATTTAAATTGTTTATCTCACTTTGATTTAACATTGGTAGGTGATATGTACTGAGATAGCTATCTATTTCCTTTATATTTTCTAATTTGCTGGACAACAGATTTTTAAAGTATGTTTTTATGTTTCTCTGGACTTCTTCGGTATCTGCTGTTATGTCTCATTTTTGTCTCTAATTTTATTAATTTAAATATTTTCTGTATACCTTTAATTAATTTGGACAAGGGTTTGTCAATCTTGGATTTCTCAAAGAATCAATTCTTTGATTCATTAATTGTATGTATTGTTTGTTTCTATTTTCTTGATTTCAGTGCCATGTTTCATTATTTCTTGCCTTCTAATCCTTTAGGTTGTAATTTCTTCTTTTTATTCTAGATCTTTCAAGTGTGCTATTAAGTTCCTTGTATGCGATATATACATTCTTTTTGATGAAGGTACTCAGTGCTATGAACTTGCTCTTAGAATTGCCTTCATTATGTCCCATAAGTTTTGATATGTTGATATTAATTTTTATTCCATTTAAGAAAGTTTTTCATTTCTTTCCTAATTTATGTCTTGACAAATTTTTCATTCAGTAAAGAGTTTCTCAGTTAACATGAGTTTGTAAACTTTCTGTTGTTTCTCTTATTGCTAATACCAGCCTTAATTATTTGTGATCTGATAGGATGCTGGGTGTTATTTTTATTTTCCTGTATGTGTTCAGACTTGCTCTTTCTACATGTATGTGATCCATGAGCTGCTAAAAAAAAGTATATCCTTTTGTTTTGGAGATATATATATATTCTGTAATATATGTATAGTCTACAATATATGACTAGTGAGCTTAAATAACATTCTAAATTAATAAATTCCACTTATATTTAAATAAATAAGTATGATAATTTTATTTTTAAAGCTTGTTTTTTTTAGTGTGTGTGTGTGTTGTGTGTGTGTGTGTGTGTGTGTGTGTGTGTATGTGTGTAGGTAGATAATAAACACATATTATAGGTTCATGCAGACACCAGAGATACTGAATCCCATGAAGATGGTGTTACAGGATGCTGTGAGCTACCCAAAATGTGTTCTGAGAACCAAACTTGGGTATTCTGTAAGAGCAGTACATGCTTTTAACTTCTATGACATCTTGCAGAACCACATATTTAGATAACTTTTATTAGGTTGTTTTCTAGTTAAGTTGTAGGGTCAATCTTAATATATGAACAAATGACATACATTTTGCAAACATCAAATGATAGTGTATTCTACATCATCAAATTCATTTTCCAAAGCTGTTCCTTATTGACAAATGGGATAGTGATATTTATAAATCTCATGTAATTTTACTTGTTCTGATTTTTATCATTCTATTAAAAATATTATAGATTATAGTAAAATGAGTGTATAGGTAAAAAGAATGATAATAATCTCTATATCCTCTACAATGCCTGTCTAAAATAAGACAGGCATCAATTGTTTTAAAGCATTCTGTTACTAAACTTATACCCAACTCCTGAAGATATTACTATTCATGAATATTTGTGTAGGTCTATTACAAATGAGAAACAATTCCCAGAAAGATTTTGTAATATATTTTAAAATGTCTTTGCAGTAGTAGTTGATTACATTCCCAAAATATTCTGGAAATTAACTAATAGCAGAGAGTGAATTTTAAAAAGATCTTTTCTGATGGCCTAATGAGGTATGGTATTTGATGAGTTCTGTAGAAAATAGAAAAGTATAGAAGTTATATTTCCAGAGTTCCTCATAATTGAAAATTATATTTTTGTCCAAAATGACATAAGACTCATACTATATCAGTGTATAGAAGAATTAGTATTTTACGACACATTTTAAGTAACTGTGGGAATGACAGTAGAATGATAATTAAGCATTTCTAGGCAAGTATGCTACTTGTAAAACATGATATTTAAAAATAAAATAAGTGGAAAAGTCAGCTAAGAGAACATGTGTGATGATATAGGATGAATCATCCCAGAGATTATGCCATATATTGAAGTCTAATGAAGCAACATCTCTTAAAACCTATAAACACTTATATGCAAGTTTCCAAAACACTGTGTTGTGTAGAGAGAGGTCCTGATGCTGAGGTCTTGTTCCCCACTGGTTCTTGATTTGTCAGTAAAGAAGGCCAGGGACTAATTGTTAGGCGGAAGGTACAGGTGAGACTTCTAGGTCCCAGGAGGAAAAGGTAGATTCAGGGAAGAAGAGAGGAGCTTTCTGAGATGCTTTGGAGGAAGGAGAACACAGCATCCATGTGATGTCTCAAGGTGAGTTTGGGCCTGTGGCGTCCTTTACAGGTGGGTGGCCAAGGACGTTTGGCAGGGGCTAGGTGGTACTAACCACTGAAGTTTAACACAAGTGAAGAGATGGAAATAATGAATTGTCAAAGGCATGCTTTTCCAGAAGGGAGATAGTAACGCCCAGCACTTGTGCCTAAAAGACAAGTTATAAAGTAACTAACTCTGTGTGTGTGGGGGGGGGGGGGTGTGGGTGTAGGTGGGTGGGTGTTTTGTGTGTGTTTTATCCGTGGATTCAAGGGTCTCCGTGGGAGTCGATAGAGCAATCACGTCCTGGACCAAAGGTGGGTAGAACACAAGGGAAACCAGAAGGGGCTAGTAGCATGGCCGGTCCCAGGCAAAGGCAGTAGTATTAAAGCTACCCCCAACAGTGTTGAGCAACTAACAGAGCACCAAATCAACCTGTTATAAATATGAGTGTGTGGTGTGTGTGTGTGTGTGTGTGTGTGTGTGTGTGTGTGTCCAAGAGTTGAAGAAAGAAAACCAAGCTCAAAACAGCAGCCTTTCACTTGACTAGACAATTGGCACATTGGGCAAGCATTCATCAAGACTTGATCACCACATTTGTGGAATGTGCATAAGAGATAGTACTGATTTTCAGTGGTTGTGGGTCATAAGTAAATAACTTTGGAGGAAAGCCATACATTATGCCATTTTTAATATTGGAGATTAAATTATCTTCAGTGCTGCATTTTTCTTCTTAGTTCCTTTCACCATTCATACCAATTAACACGCAAGTTATTATATTCATAAATGTTTGGACTATTTGTATTTTCATAGGAAGAATATAAAATATATTAACCTGTTTTTAAAAATATAAAAACAGGTATACATACTTCTTTTAGACTATAATAATCAATGTTTTCTGTGATTTAATTATTCATCCAATGCATCCTTAAAAATTAATTGTCAATAAGATGTGAAAAACTAGATGAAATTTATGAATATTACATACCAGTGACATACCTTAATGTTGTAAAAAATGAAATTCACATCACAGATACTAAAATTTCAAAACATTGACTGACTACCATAACTAAACGTATAATTTATTTTAATGTATAGTGATAGGAATAAAGCATTACTTTTAATGTTTTTAATAATTGTCTATTAGTTGATTATATTTTCAGCCTAATGAGACAAAGTAATATGGAAGAAAGGATACAAAGTCAGTTTTTTCCCCCACTGAACTCTCTTTTATTTTATTGTTAGTCATCAGAATGAAAGACTTCAAGACAAAGTGGATGACATTCAAAATGGAAATGAACAGGTAGCACACACACAGTAATCTTTCCTTCCCCTTTCTTCCACGTTTCCGCATTTATAAGATTTTTGTAATGGGTTAACCTAATGCTACTTGTATTCTATTGCTATTCTGGGGCCCCCAACATGGGTTAACCTAAAGCTGAGAGATTCCACATGTAAGATACTGAGCGACCCTGCCCCCAATTAATTGTGATTGGTAAATAAAGATGCCAACAGCTAATAGTTGGGCAGAAGAGGCAGAAGAGGGTTGAAGTTTCCTGGGCTTAGAGAGGGAGGACCACATGGAGAGAAGGAGGAGAAAGAAGTGGTCATGGAAGAAGAACATGCAGGAGGGAGAAGGAAAGCCACCATGGGCTAAGGGCCAAGAGAATGTACCCCAGAGGGCTGTGCAATTGAAGCTAAGATCAACCCAGAAGAAACATATTAAGTAATAGCTCAGGTTTATCAATAGAGTAATAGATTCTAACAGCATGGAGGGTAGGCAGCTGCCCAGCAATTGTGATGCATAAGGCATATTAAAAAATATAAAGGCTGTGTGTCTTTCATCCTGTAATATAAATGGTCTAAGGTAAGAAAGAAGCCTCAGGCCGGGATTTTTAATACTTCCAGATAAAGATTTTTCAAGACATATTTACTTCAGATGGCATCTCCTGTAAGCCTCAGCATCTTACCTTGCCCATGTATACATCAAACAGAACTTACTATGGGTTAGTGATAAATGGTACACTGTCCTATTTAGATGGAAGAGATACAGCTTTAGGGTGAGGAGGTGTCCCATCTGTACCACAGTCTACTGTTACAGTACTCTCCTAGAACTTTGGTCACAAGTTTTACGTCTGTGTATAATGATCATATAAACATAGGAGATGTTGGGTTAATACTCGGTCTAAAAGAAAAGGTTATTTTTAATAAAAACAATGTGTAGATATTTAAAAATAATCCTCAGACGTATCCATCAGTAAGACAAGGAAAGTCATGGCAATACTTTCCACTCTCATGTGATTAAGAGAATGTTATTTCTAGAGCTGAAGGAGACAGACCTGTGAGCCATGTTGGATAGGAATCAGACTACCACTACATCTGACCAGAGCTTAAATCAAAGTGTCTTAACTGTAAAATATCTTTACATATTTCTGATTTTCCATTCCCATACCATCTTCCAAGGACACTTTATTTTGTAGCTGAGGATTCCTCTGCCTTATACTGGTAACAGTAGTAACATTACAACAGCAACTTTGTGTTCTTGATCATCACTTTGTAATAAAACATATGAATAAATAAAACAGTTCTGTGAGTGGAAAAAAGATTTGTAAAGATAGATAAGACTTGACTCAGACCATAATGTAAGTGCCAATTTCAAGAAAGAGAATTAAGAAAATTTAAGCGTTTTATTTAAATAAAAAACACCAAAATAATTTAACATAAACATTTTGACTCATCCTTATTATATATACATATATATGTATGTATTATATATGAATTTTAAATATATATATCCTTTACAAGGTAATTATCTATAAGAAAATCAATGCTTCTTTATACTTGATTTTGCTGAAAATTAAAAGGCTTGTGATTTTAAAATGCTTCCCAGAAAATAATAAAACAATGTAAATAACTAGTCTGTGAGAAAGGCAGTAAATCAAAATCACACATGACCATCTAAATCTAAATGAAATGTTACATAAAAGATAATTGTCTTTTTCTCCAAGACATTGGAATACAGAAATGGAATAAACTTGTTTTTTACTCTAGCATGAAGGATATAGATTTTGGTTAAAAAACATAGCTTTCTTTCTGACAGTGAATTGAAATAGCTCCCTATCTGATTTGAAGATATTTAGAAAGAGAATGAAATCTTATTTCTTTCAGCTCCTTGAGGCCTGATTCGAACTAGGAGGGTGTTTGATGACTTTCCTAAGTCCCCACAACTGGACCTACAATTACCTAACACCAAGAAAAATCTTGTTTTTTCATCCTTTATAGAGACAACCTGATAAAGAAAAGGTAGCCAGAGAGAGAGCTTAAAAATGAAGTCTCTGCTTCAGTATCCTGCATACTCTACAACTACTTGCAATTACATTTCAATTACATTTCAGATTAGACACTTATACAGTTCGGAGAAGATTAATACTCTAACTACTTCTTTTTGCTTTGAAAGAAACAAATTTAATATTTACCTATCAGTCTAAAATTAAGCTATTTAGAAACCATATTGTGCCTAATTTTGCAGAAGTGATTACGGTTACCATTTTCTATTTTTAATTTGTCTTTATTAACATTTTGTAGCAGCGGAAAACAGGGGTAAAGATTCTAAACAATTATCTGAATGCAAACAGTTCCCTGGGAGAGAATTTATATTTTACCTGATTTGTTAGACACCCAAATAATTGCTTCTGAAGACACATGGCTTCTATTTCCTACCACAATGGTTAATGGAATCTGCCACAGGTAACTGGAAAGTAAAAGAAAGCTTTAAGAATAAAATCAGGCATATCAGCTACACTAAAACAAAAGCAGGCAAGCATTATCTATATACATTCTGTGCAGTTTCTAAAGCTCTTTTTGAGAAAAATATAATCAATCCATCAATAAATCATTGAAATCAATTAGCAAATATATTTCAGGAGTAAATAATATATGCAGAAGATAAGCTTACCTTCCCAGTGCCACTGAGGAGCCTTGATGTCTACAAGTTTTAACTTCAATGCAAAAGAACTTCTACAAAACAACTTATCTTGCAAAAACAGATTTGCATTTTAGAAATAAATGCAACTAAAATCTATAAATTCAAGCCAAGCTGTTTATTGATTAAAGTCTAAAAATAGTTTTTTCTTAGTTTTCTTCTGAATTAAACTAATAGACAATTCAGTAGTTTCCTACATTTTTATATTTTATTTATTGTCTAACACATCAGACCGGCATGATCCACATATTTTACAGAGAGATTAATATGGCAAACCAAAGTACTCAGCAAAGAATAAAGAATAAAAATTATCAGTTTTCATGAAAATTCAGAGTTATATAAAGAATAACGTAGGACACACTGCATATTCGGGTTTCCAAAATGAAATTTCTAAGTTGATGTGTCAAAGAGCCACCAACAGGCGGGTCAGCCATGAATCTCACCTATTAAAAAGAAACATTATATTTCATTTACTTCTTCACAGGGTAAAACTAGAGGTCTAGACTCATAGATGAGGTGATATCAACTTAATCTTAAATAAGTAGCCAGACATACAAGAAATAATTTTATCATCAATCTATCAACTTCACTTTGTTGCCTTCTTGAATTATAAACTATTTTAACATTGCATTGTACCTTTAGCAATAGTGGTAGCCAACAATTACATTGTAAGAAAGAAATCCTCTGAAATATAACAAGACATTTTGTGCACACTTAGTAACTGTATGAGTGAAAAGTTTATTGAAAAGTTTTAGGAGAGAGCAGATGAGGTAATAGACTGTGTAGCGAGCATGTCCAGACCCTGGCCTGCCTGTCTTCCTCAATGGTTTTCATTTTAGAGTGAATAAACATTTAATGCTAATTATGAGAGAAAGGCAGGATATGTGAATATATGTGTGCATATATTGTTGGGAGGAGGGAATTCTTTATAAAAAATAGTGTCAATATTAAGGAGAGCTCAATATAAAGTTCTGCCATCAACTCAGAAGTGAAGAGAAACCTGGCTGGGTTGGTGCATATGATTCTGTGTAGATCAGAGCTTTAAGAAGCAACTTGGCATATGAGGGGACGTTATGCAACATTGCAAAGTAGTGATTTCATGTATTTAAAAATGCCACAAAAATGTCCAACTGTCTAAGTAACAAGATTCTGGCACAAATGTCATGCTAAGTCACACATCAGCCAACTTTACAAAATCTTTAGTTATATAAAGGATCTTTCTATGCTGCAATACAAGGACTATGTATGAATAATATAATTACTAGCTTCATTAAAATCCTTTGAGTATTTTTATAGTCATATTCTAATGTCTCCAGGGGGAGAAAAGAAAACAAAGAATTAACTCAGCTTGGAAAATATTTACAACTTACTAGAATTTTTGGTATAGAGCAACTTCTGTTACATCAATGAAATACATAGTGCAGGAAAGAGTTAAGAAAGCTCTATTCAAATATCAAATAGAATTGATATTGAGTCGTTGACCAGAATGTCACAAAGAATTATATGATCAATAATATAAAATTAGGACAGTTTACTTGAAGTATAGATTTTATTATTTTTTAAATAGAAAATCATTCCTGGACTAAATGCTTTGAATTAGCATCAGATCCCTTTATGTGTTATTGGCGAGTGGTCAGGGTTTCTGAGCTCCGTGTGCTTCTAGCAGAGCTAAAGCTCTCTGGTCTTCTGTATGTTTACACAGCTCAGATGTTACCTTTACTTTTCAAAGATCAGGCTAAAGCTAGTGTAATAATGCTTGTTATAGGTCAAAATATTTTTTGTTCAAACTTTATCCTGTTATATTTTATGTTTCCTGTATGTTTCTCTACATTAGTGATACTTTGTCATGATAGCAGTTCCCAAAGACCTGGACTAGTCTCTCTCTAACGTTGCAACAGCAAAGTACTTCCTAGCAATTGCCTCATAATATTGATCCTAGATGCAGACAGGGAGGGGGTAACTGGGAGCATTTGGTGCTGCATGGACCAAAAAGGGTACAGTAGACACACTGCCACTAGCCCTGACCACAACGAGACTGCAGCAGGGTGATATGTATTGCAAGAATCCAGAGAGTTGGATGCCAACATCAATGGATATCTAGAGTAAGGAACTTAAGCCCCTGCTTTATTGCTGGAGACCAATCTCAGCGTCTAACAGGTTTACTAAACAAGAAAACCTAGGTTTAAATCCCAGAGCTCACATAAAGTCATAGTACACACTTGTAATGCCTGATGTAGACACAAAGTCGAGACTACAGAACCCAGACCATACAGCCTGACATATTTGATGATTAAGCCTCAAATAATATACAAAGCAATGACTGACACCCGAGGTAGTCCTTTAACCTCCACATGTGCAGTTTGACACACACGAGCATACACACACACACACACACACACACACACACACACGTACTTGCACATGCACAGACACACACACAAAGAATAAAAATAACGACCCTGCTTTCCTAAGTCAAAATCTCTATATAGCCTTCAGAAAGTATCACAGAATTCCTCAACCATGGCTCTGTATATCCATGCCTGGACCAAGCTAACCTGGAAATGATTTCAAGTCCTCTTAGTTGACACAGTAAAATGTGGGTTTCAGGACTCATGGATTCCCATGAGTGATAAAAGTCAAATGCCTTATTTTCCAAAGAAATAAGAGAGAACAAAGTAACTCAACCAAAAACTCTAATTGTGTTTATTAATTTCCACCCTGTCCCTCTCAGTGTCCCTCCCCACCCCTACAACCCCACAGCCCACTCTTATTAGAGCTTCTTATAAGAAATGAAACTCGTTAATAAAACTTTTATCTCTCTTTCAGCTCATCCGTTAAAATAGGAAACAAAAAAGAAAACATGGAATAAAACCATTAAGGGTTTCAAAGAAAGTTAAAATAATAAATCATAATTCTAGACAGATATGATGGCTGGGACAAAAAGATCTCTGTAAGTTCTAGACTAGCTAGGAATGCATAGTGAGCCTGAGACCAGCTGGGCTACATAGTGAAATCCAATTTTGAAAAAAAAATCCACCAAACAGGAAACAATTCTGTATGTTTTATATCTAGCCAGTGAGCTCGAACACTAATTGAGAGGAAAAGAACATATGTTGATCCTACATGGCCCCACTAAATCTTGGAGTATTTTAGGGTCTGCATTATGTTCCTTTAACTCATACATTATTAAGTACAAAACTTTGGTTTAATGAGTTTTTCTGCATTGCTAGTTTCAGTTCTCATTTGTCTTGTAAGGCAAATTTTGTTCAATTCCACTTAATTCATGGCAACACATTTTAACTATTGAATTTAATTCAAGAATTATTCATAGAGAAAGCCCAAATCTTATCTTTTGAAAGTCGCCATATTAATTCAAAGCTCTGCCTTCTGAAATAAATGCTGTTACGGTGAAAGTTAACATCTTGAAGTAGGGATAGAGAGAAGTTTCAATGGCTAATAGCATGAGCTTCTCCTTCAAACGTCCAGGTTTGAATTCAAGTACCCACATGGCATGTAACAACCATCTGTAACTCCAGTGCTAGGGAATCCAATGATCTTCTGACCTCCCTGGACTCTAGGTATCCACATATACACAGACAAACATCATACACGATAAATAAATTATTGAATTGTTGAATTAAATAGTTTTTAGAATCTTGAAGAAATAGCAACAAAAGAAAAACCACAATGAAATGGCCAATAAACATATTAAAAACAATATTCCATTTATATTTTAGAAATTCCTTAACAAAAAAAATTAAGTATTTCTCTCAAAAATTTTAAATGCAAAACCTGCCTCAACAATTTAAAACCCTAAAATGTAAAGCGACATTTAGAAATCACAGTGTGTGTGATACCTGCTATTTTGAAGTTGAAGTGCTTTGGTTTTAGCGCCAATGTCATAAATGAAATGCTGTTGGGTGATAAATATTCTATTTTCTGCTGTCATGTTCCCCAGGATGGTGATAACAGGATATCCCATCTGGAGTGTCCACTGATCCATTACTTCTTGTATGTTCACGTATTTTCCATTCCTTTTTAAAGCCTTTACAACCAAAAATTGTATAAATTAATCTATTAGCACTTCTCATAAGCATAGTTAACATTAATCTGTTCTCATTTTTACCATTACTTTAATATGAAATGATTTAAAATCAGTGAAGCTAACATTATGTACTAGTAAAATTAATTTTTGCCTTGAGATTTCTAGATGGTTATGTTCCATATATATATATATATATATAAATATATATATCTGTTTTATTAAAATTAAAATTTTACATCGCAGAACATATAATGTGAGTTATTGTTACTTTAGCATTATTTTGTGTTCCTGATAAGTCTAAAATCATGTAGTAAAAAATTTCTAAAAGTTTTAATATTTCTCTTTTTCAACATGAATCTATCATACCACATTAAAATATCATTCAAAAGTGTTGTCATGCTTCATGCACAAGACTTGTACAAGATCATACTAGTTAAAATCTCAACATGGGCTGCAGAGAGGTATCACAAACCTCAACCCGAGGCAGAGGAGCTAGTGAAAATTATTGACCAGTGGGAGAAGAGTAAATTTTCTACAAGCAGTGGCCCCTGAAGGGTTCCCCATGCTTCTCTGCTACATACAGATGGTCTTACACCAACTCACACACTGGCAGCAGTGAGTAAGGTTTTAAAAAGGAACACATGAAATTGACATTGGATCATGATGAGAAGAAAAAGGGGAGCCATGAGAGAGTATTTTGATGGCTAAAATAGATTATGGACATTTATAACATCAATTAATTAAAAATAATGTCACTCTTAAAGCAGACAAGGCGTTTTTAACCAACATTTGTGATTCAAATAACTTTAAGTCTTATCTTCTTTATAGTACATAAAAAGCACCAAAGTAATATGAAGAAAGAAGAATTATACAAAGTAAATACAAACTGTCGATGTTAATGGTTTAGAAACAAAATTCAGTTGCTGAAGAACATACTTTGATATTTCAGCTTCCTCTACTTTACCTCTGATAATGTATTCCAAAGATCATTTCTGGCTGCATTGCCATACTTGTGAATGGTTAAATAATCCTATAAGAATATAAAATTGTAATTACCATTCAAAGGTTAAGCAATTACCAGTAAACACATTTATTTCTCAGTTCAATTAACCATTTCCATATGTGGAATTGCATTTAGGCAAAGAGGAAGACACGCAAAAAGATTTAGAATCTCGTTTAAAAATATTCCCAAGAGGTTTAACGATAACATATTTCCTAGCTCACTCAACAATACTAATTCCTTAACAAAGATTTTCACAGCTGTAATCCTGACATATGGATTCCCAAGGTCAGGATATACTCTATATCAGCTCTCTTTGAGAAATTGGCCTCTGCAGTGAAATATGTAGAACAAACCTTCTCATCATCCCTTTCAATGTTTCAAAGGAAATAATATGCTTTCATGGAAAAAAAAAAAAGAAGAGCATTCTTCTTTAGTTGATATATGCTGATGGTGAGCGAACTATCCGCACTCCGATCTCTCTCTCTGGGTCTTCTATACAAAGGAAAACCTGACATTGCGAAACAGATACTTATTTCTGTAGTTTGAAGCACATGCTACTATCAATAAAGAAGTACTCCTAAGTTTGTTTCACAGCTTCAGTCTTTGGATTTCCCATTTCTCATTATGTTCCATTAGTGGTTAAACCTACACACTTTGTTTCACACCTAACTCCATTCTGAGAAGTGTGGTCTGTCTCATTATCGAGGTGACAGCTATCAAGATAATTAGTGACAGGGTTTTTTTTTTTTTTCTGATTTCAAAGAGAAAAATGAACAGAAAAACTGACACATTTAAAAAGTGAAGAAATCCTTCCATTCAAAATTCTTTTCCCTTAATATCATGTAGGTAAGAAGACACAATTTCTTTCTTTCATTTTCTTTTTTTTCTTTTTTTGTAAATCAAAGTTCTTGAACGGAAAAGAGTTGCTGACTTTTCAATACTTTATGTGGAACAGGGCACTTTGAGGATAATTAACATGAGGGAAGCAAATTTTAAACACAGACTGTAGAACTCAGCTCTTGGTGGCAATTCACAGCAGAGCAAATGACAGTTCCCACTTAATCATATGCCCAGGGAGGTGACGTCCAACCCCTACTTAGCAACCACACATTCAACTTCATCATCAGGTGTTATGAATAACTTTACTAAAAATAGAACATACATACAACTCCTCATAGCCAACATGAATCCCCCATTCACCCTTTCACTAAGATTCAGGAAGTTTGTTCAACATAAACCCAAGAAATACGTTTTGGAGGGGGTTGTAGCAGGGGCGTGGGTTTTAAATACATCACTTCAGCCTTCAATTTCATTTTTTTTTCTTTATTTCAGCATTTAAATGAATGGACTTGGGAAAAATGCAGTATTAGCCACACCACCACTACATGGAAAAATGGCAATGGCTACTAACAGTAGGAAAGACAATTTTACTCAAGGACAAGCCCCACTGGTAAGTCATCTGATGCCATGTGGTCAGTGTGAAACCCATGTATATATGAGCAACACCAAATGGACTCTTAAGAATATCAAGGTTTATTATTATTATTACTATTGCTATTACTATTATTATTATTAATGAATGCAAGAAAGGATAGGAGGGAGCTTGAGGAGAACAGTGGAAATGATATAAACACAATGCAGTCATGGATGAAATTCTCCAAAACAAAAACTAAGAAAGAAATTCACTTTGTAAGGTATAACTGAACGTTCTCCTCGTGGATCGTGCTTCTAAAATGCTAGAAAGAAGAAACAAACAGTACTATAAGGTCCAATAAATTAATTTTTCTTCTCATAGGCCATCGACATCCCTACTGCTTATGCCATAAGTTGATCCTGTTCTATTGATCATCAAACTGAGTTCCTGGTCGCCCTTACAGTTCATAACAAAGTTCCACTTCAAGTGAATTGGAATATCATTTGTCAGAGTAAAGTGGCAACCACAGCGTAAGTATATCAGTGTCAATAATGACAGCATTTTCCTTGGGTCCCTTTAGACACAGTCCTCAGATGTAGTGAAGTTCTACATATGTTAAATATTTTTCCCAAAATAAAAGCTTGTTGTTATGTTATTCTTTTCCTTGCACACTAACACAATCATTTCTTAAATGAACAAAATGTCATTGCCTAGCAGAATTACAAAAAAAAAAAAATCCAAAGGGCAGTAAATCCTGTTCTAATAGTTAATAATCCATGTATTCACTTCATAAAATATGTAAAGCACTTAGCATGAATCAAGCAACATTGTAACTTTGTACATGCTGAGGAGATGTCAGCAGGGCAAAGCTTACTAAGAACAACTGCAGAAAACCTAGATGTTAGTTGTTTGAAGAACTTATGTCTATCTTCTACCCTGGAGAAGTCAAGCTCCAACTACCATTTTGCAAGATATGTTCAAACGTCTGTATGTAATTAACACAATCTTATGTTCCTTTAAAACCTGCAAGGCAATGAATATGGAGATGCTCACACATATGAATCTAAAATAGAAGTCAATGTTTACTCCCAGGTATATGAACATGAAGCAGAAATAGATTTGACATTCTTATACAAAATTGAGTGCTTTAGTGTAAAGAATTGTGGGCACTTCACATTAGGTACTTCAGAAGTAGAGCTATTGGAAATAACAAGCAAAGAGAACCACTTGACTATGGAAAGGGACATGGCAGATAATATGGATGCTAAACATATATCCAATAAGCATATAACTTTATATATGTACTGATGAAGAGAGGTATCATGGCATGGGGACTTAATGAAGAAGAATGGGAATATGACAGTCTGGAATCAAATCCAAGGTTGAACACACACTTTCTATATGACGAGTGAGTTGTGGACAAGCCACTGTATGTAAGCTCTTTTTGCCTATTTTCTCATTTATAAGATGAGTATATTAAGAGCACACTACATGCAGTTACTTTTATAAGAATACATACAACATTGGAACAGTAAAGAATTCCTAGGACATCTTGAGAATCCAATAGGTATTATCTCTTTTAATATTTTTGACAAATTCATACTATAAGTTAGAAGATTGTCTTAAAGAATGAAACCCTGTCATTGGTAATGATGCCAAGTAAAACACACATGAAACACTTTTGCCAAGTCTGTAGAACACATGAGTTCCTATATATTTTATCTCATTCAATTAACACTACACCAGCAATTAACAAATCAAAGACTGGACTTCAGAGACTGTAGCCCATATCCAAATCACAAACTGGCTATGCATGTGTACAACTGCCTGCCCATCCCAATGTCCAAGATGTGATACAGACATAACGAGAGTCCCACTGAATATTGAGTCCTTTGCCTTTCTGCATCAGCTCCTTTTGGCAGCATTTTACAGTGATAACTTTTTTAATTTTAATTATTTTATTTATTTACATTCCCAGTCACTGTTCTTCTCCCAGTGCCCCCTCCCACAGTTCCTTATCCCATTCCTCCTTCTTCTTGCCTTCAAGAGGATGCCCACCACCACCACCAGGCCTCCCCCTTCCCTTAGGATTAAGTGTATCTTCTGCTACTGAGGCCAGACAATGCAGACCTCTGGTATACATGTGCTAACTTTCTCTTTTGTATTAATTATTTTACTTATTTACATTTCAAATGTCATCTTCCTTCTGGGTCTCCCCTCCATAAATCCCCTACTCTAAACCCCCATCCCTCCATGAACCTCTCATCCTATCCCCCCTTGCCCTCAACAAGAAAGTCATCTCTATGCCTCTCTTTCCCCACATCCAAATGATGCTCTATGGTAGAAACATCTCCCCAAGAGCCTCCTACTCCACTTCACTTCTTTGATGCTCAGTCTCCTGAATGTTGCCTGGAAGAATCGAAGTGCCCCGGTCTCTGCTTCATCTCTTTCAACTATAATCTCTGTCAGAAAGCCAGAATATTTTCAGTCAAACTTTCATATGAACAACTTGTAGGCTCCAAACATTATCCAAACTCCATCATGTAGCTCAAATCTATACCTCTCCGAGTTCCTCTCTTGTTCCATAACCTCACATGAGACACTGATGTTCTTAAATGTGACTAACAAATCTACTCTAATTCTCTTGGTTATGAGGTTTTCTATATACTGTTGCCTCTGTTGCCCACTTAAATTAGATTTATCCTCCCGGTTGAAACTTTCGTAAATTTCCCCAAGAATTCTTTGCTTCCCACTCAATACCTTGCTTAATGCTAAACTATTGTTGCTAGACCCCTCTTTATTGTATTACATAATAACATTTTCAACGTCATGTTACAATTGCTTGTTTACTGTCTAACTACCCACATTATCCATGTAAACTGCAAGGAATCAAGAAACGGGGTATTCCAGTCGAGTACTGTTTAACCAACAATGTTGGGCATAGCCTGGTATGCTGAAGTTACTCCATATATGCCTATGATTCATTACTTGATGTGCAGCCTAACTCTCTGTTAAAAACTGATAATGCAATGATTAACTTGTGTCTATTAGTTTTGTGTCTACTAGGCTCACCCAAGATGTCCTCTTTAGAGAGTAATATAGAATCTAATTCATTATTTCAGTGAATACTTGTCAAATATATGACTTACATTTCGTGCCATCAAAAGATTGGACTACTGCATCTGAGACAACTTTCTACTTTCCTCTGTTAACACATGACATGATTCATGACGTTTCATGTATGAAAGGCAATTAGACGAAACTGACAAGAGGAAAAATGAAGCCAGTGAGCTCGGGATGTAAAGTACTTTTATCTTCCAAGACATGAAAATAATTATGGAATAGTTGTTCTCCTCTTAATAAGTCCTTCATCCTGATGGGATGGAGAATTAACCATGCCAGTGGCTTATTCCTGGTGACATAGATAACGGTCCAGTAAAGTCTCTGTGGCTATTTTCTCTGCGTTGAGATACAAGTAGCAAAACTATGCAAAGCACGATGACTTATAAAACAGCAAAGCTTCTTCCTTCCTGTGAGAGATCTCACAGAGCTGAGGCTCTCTTTCACCCCTATCTGCTTCACTCTGTTTTGAGGCTGGATCATAGCAAAAAATCCCAAGTACCCTCTTCAGACAGGCCAACTACAGAGCAAGAAGGCAGCACCCTTCATGAGATTCCTTCGAAATGTCATGAAGTTTTGCCCTCAAATATCACACTGACAACATTGTGCACTTCTCCAAATTACATTGTGTGCTTCAACAAAATCCTGTTAATACATACAGCTTAAGGTAGGATAATTTGGTTCCATACACAGGAATATCGTGGTTATCTAAAATAAAAAAGACTCCCAATGAGGATGAGGAATCAAAAGAAAGCAGAATGTAACACATAAGAAAGCACAGGGGCCTAGATCCGGATTGAACATGTATGTTTGTGTGCATTTTCATAAGAAGGGGAGACATGTTTGAACCTCAGTGATGACCAGGGACAGAACCGCCTCTATGCTAAAATCACTCTCCAGAGTATCAGGTAAATTGAAGCACTCCTTTTTTTTTTTTTTTTTTTTTTTTTTTTTTTATTTCTGAACACTTGACAAGGAGACTGAAGCAAAGATTTAAAATATTGTTGCTTTCTAGCATAAGTAAGTATACCTCAAAGAATTTTTAGCGAGCATTTGTTACTTTTTGGCTTTCCAATATTTGAGCTCTGTTTTTATAGAGGGGCAACAGTTCCATGTGGAATGTGGGAAGAAGGCAAGAACTCCTTCTCAGTGTTGAGATGGAAAGGGCAGAATGCTAAATATGCCCTCTCGCTTTCCCTGGCGGCTAAAGTATAACCATGTGTCCTGGCCTCCAAGTGGTTGCTTCATAAGTAGTGATGCAAACCATGTGGAAAGCAGAGGGACAGTCCCCAGGGATGAGATGTTGTCACAAAACATGGAGTGACTAACACGACACAAACTGAATCAGCTGCTCTTAGGTGAGTAAAGTCAGTTTTGCTTTTCTGTCCTTTTCAGTGATGTCATGGACCACCCTTGATTTAAAAAAAAAAAATGTATGTAGAATTAAATATTTCAGAGTTTATTGTATAGTTTAAAACCCCAAATTATGTCTAGTACATCCATGGAGTACTTCGACAAATACTGACTTTCAAACATCACTTTGGTGATCGCTAGATAGTAAATGAAATTATGTCTTTCAATTTATGCAAAACACCACCAAGCTCATTTTGTAACTGTTTTAGGTTTTGAATGTGTTCTGGATAGATGGTATGGGGAATGAGGGGTGCTTAGAAAAAGAAGAGCCAGGCGAGCAAACTGGACTAGAGGCAGGCAAACAATCTATATATAAACAAATGACTATGATAGAAGACAGAAAGTTCCACAAAGGCTGTGAACATAAAGTGACAACAAAAATATTTTTTTAAAAAACTTGTTCATCTTAATCTAAAATCTCAAGTAGAGCCCTTTAAACTGGGAACCAACTTCCTATGACCTTAACTATTTTAAGCACATGGAGTAACGTGGTTTTCAAGTGATGTGTGGAAAACTTAATGATTAAATGTTCACATCACAGGAAAGATACACAGGAGCTGATCAGTCTTAACTGAGTCTTACTTGAGCCAGGTCCATGTATCTCAGACCATATATGCAATTCCTTGACCTTGAAAAAAAACAGAACACAGAGATTGGAGCCATCACAGAAAATGAAATAAAGCAAACTGAGCTACGTTGTAGAATGAGATATTTATTTTGGTTAATATTTACAGACATTTTTGGAAATTATGAGGCTAATTGCACGAGTAGCAAAGAACCGAGGGTGAAAGCCTCACGGAAAAACAAGGGGAATGTATGTAGCTTAATTCTAACAGACAAGAAGAAAAGACAGACAGGAATAAGTCATGATTTAAAGATTTCTCTGCTGCTAAATTTTGTATGATAGGAACCAAAGCCATTATCAACCATGTTCCAGGTAAGAAGTTTCAAACATCCACATGCAGTTTAAAAAATAAAATAAAATAAAATAAAATAAAATAAAATAAATAAAATAAAAATAAATAAATAATAAATAAATAAATAAATAAATAAATAAATAAATGAGGCATTGAGAGAACAAAGCTATTGGAGGAGATACATGAACAATGGTGGAATATAATTGCTTGCAAGCCATTGGGAGTCAGAAATTTTAAATGTGTTTACCCTAAATTTTCCTTCAGAAGTAGCTTGCTTAGATATGTATCCAGCTATTTATTCAGGAACAAAAAGGTGTTTTACATATTTTAAAAATCTATCACCCTGTTTAATGAATGTAAATCTTGTACAAATTAGTATTTTTTTTTCATAAGAGATTGTCAAATATAGCGTGAAACAGAGTATTTTTAAATCAAAACAACCTGCCAGGCTTTGAAAGGAGTTTTTGTTTGTTTGCCTGTTTAAATTACAGACAATAGAATATCCTCACAGCACTTTGGTTGCCAAATATCTCCTATGTAGCAATTATGGATCACAGCATCAATGCCTACAAGTAGGTGTATTATGGGGTACAATATTGCCCTTGCTACAAATGTACTCCGTGGCAGAAAACCTGAAGGGGTTGTCTGCCTGTCAGCAAAACAGTGCAAATATAATAGTCTACAGGGGTGTTTCCAGGTACTAAACTATCCGCACCTCTTGCTTTTGCTGCTAGCTTGAAATATTACCAAGACATAAAATGAATCCGTTAGTAAAACTGAAGTTTGTGAGATGCTTTTTTTTTTTCTGAATGCCTTGAAACAGGGCTTTGACCACTACAAGCCAACAAAAATAGATAAAGCCCTGAAGTCGACCTCACTTCAAGAGACAGCTAATCAGCTCCTGCAAGTACCCTGCACCCACCACCTCTACCTTTGTGCTGCAAGGAGATATCGTGGAATGCTCTCTTCAGTTTCTGTCCTGCACTGGTCCATATGACCCTTTTTTACTCCTTCAAGAAGGACTGAACCCCATGTCTCTTCTTCAGCTTTTGGTTTGAGTTGCTTGTATTCAGCTTTGCAATCAATAACATAGAATCATGATGTCTTGTGATGGACTCACTCGATCAGCAAGCCACTACCATTAACGATCACGGTCAGGAAGATAGATAAGCTGAGAGTAAGATCGGACACCTGGAAAAATCCCACAACCAAGCCCCAGGCAACCAGCCTGAGCGCTGGAGACCATGCACTTATATCAAGGCTATATATAATGAGAAAGATCTTGTCTGAGGGACTGGGGGGATATCGAGGGTGGGAGTACGGGGTAAAGGGGTCACAGGAGCAAGAGAAGATATATCCTAGAGGAGGGGAATGGAGAAAAATTAAAAATTTATAAAATTTCTGAAAAAAATAGAAACATCTAGAACATGCCTGTAGTTGTAAAAAAAGATTGCACATTGTTTTAGTAACAGCTATGTCTCGAATGTGCTGGTGCTTTAGCTTTAATGTTATGTCTTTAGTCAGTCTTTTCCACCAACCCTAAAAATCTAGTGCAATCTACTACCTAAACTAGGTGGTAATTTAGAAAGTCACATGTTTCTAATAAAATTTCTTCAATTAAAATGCTACATAATAAATCTTAATAAAAATGTACAAGATTTAACATACCTTAGAAAGGGTGAAAGATTTTACATCAGAAGGGTAAAATACTAGGAGACCAAAGTGTGGGACAGAAACTGAAGGAGGGGCCGTCAGGACTGCATCCACCATGGTATCCATCCCATGTGCAGTCACCAAAGTAGACACTGAATGTGGATGCCAGGAAGTGCATGCTGACAGGAGCCTGATATAGCTATCTCCTTAGAGGCTCTACCAGGGCCTGACATATACAGAGGTGGATGCTCACAGCTAACCATTAAACGATCATGGGGGTTCCCAATGGAGGAGTGAAAAAGAAGACTGAAGGATCTGAAAGAGTTTGCAGCCCATGGGAGAGCAACAATACCAACAAGCCAGAGCTCCCAGGGTCTAAACCACCAGCCTGGGAGCACACAGGGAGGGACCCATGGCTCCAACCTATATGTAGGGGAGAATGATATTGTCAGGCATAGGTGGGTAAGGAAGTCCTTGGTCCAGTGAAGGCTGGATGCCCCAGTGTGGGGGAAATCATGGTGGGAGATGGGAGTGGGAGAGTGGGTGGGGGCATATCCTTATAGAAGCAGGAGGAGGGGGAGAGGAAGGGGGTTCCTGGGTGGGGAGGAATGGCAAAGGGGGATTACATCTGAAATGTAAATAAAATATCCAATAAAAAGTTTTTAAAAATAAAAAAAAGATTGTGACATACAAGAAAAATTTGAAAAATATCTATCACAC
Organism: Mastomys natalensis; assembly: GCA_021653895.1. Classification (NCBI taxonomy): domain Eukaryota; kingdom Metazoa; phylum Chordata; class Mammalia; order Rodentia; family Muridae; genus Mastomys; species Mastomys natalensis. Next base: position 699,725 of record JAJTUV010001097.1, on the reverse strand, counting down.
TAAGAACATTTAGCATTTAATAGCAGCGTTGGTTGTAAATAAATACGTTGTTTTTCAAAAAGAGAATATATTTACGTAGGTAAATATATTTTTCAGTTCTTCCTCCAAGAGAAGCCAAATGTCCCCAAAAGAGAAAATCCTGTGATCTAACTGTGGTAAGGAAATGTCTGCAGGAAGCAAAGAGAGGAAGTTAACGGAAAGGGGAGAGAGGGTGAGAAAGGTGAGGACACAGAGGGGAAGAAGAGGCCTTGGATTCAGAACGGAGAGGGCTCACGCTGGTCCTCCAGTTGTGGGTAAACTGTGCTTCTTTTCTCTCAGTTCTACCGAAGCCATGCATCTATGAATTCCTGACTTTTATTGTAAATGTGAAATGAGGAAAAAATGTCACTGGCATATTTTATTGCCTACTGATCTGTCTTCTTTAAAGCAAAATTGATGAATACAACTTCTTTCCCTCCTATTAAGAAATATGAGTTGCCATTGACTTTTTATTTTAAAGGACTTGCTTTAGTATAAGAGGTAGAAATTTTGATTTTTGTGCATTACAAAATATACTGAATATACTCTGCAATGTGCTTATTCATTTAGCTTTGTAGTTAACTGTTTGACAAATTTGATGGTGATAATGGCAGACCCAATCTCTGAAAAACTTGCAATGGTATCAATATCATATAATATTGAGTGATCAGAATGAATCATTACCAAATATTAACCTTTATGCATACAAAAAATATGAAACCTTCACAGCATTTTAAATGGAACAGAGACACATATGAGTGAACCATCTACAGTAATTTTATATAAGTGTGATTCAGCTATTATCTTGATGAATGTACCCTACTATTTAGGAGTAAACTTGGATGTACTGTCTCTCTCTGACTTTATACATATGTGTCTGAAAACACACACACAAGAGAGCAAATACTCAAAAACATAAACTTACAATTCTCAAATAAAAACGTCAAATACACGTACTTACACATAACACTCCACTGGAACAGCTATTGAAGGTGTTACTGCTCCTGATAATCACCGTGTCTTCGTGCCTGTCATTACCCTCAAGCTATCAGAATTTTATGAGCACAGACCAATAATAATGATATTTCCTTTTTGCTTTTATCCACACCTCATTGCTTACATTGATTTGCATAAGCAATTTCCACCCTGATAATTGGAGCCAAACATGTTGTTATAGGTTACCTTATGGAAAAGAGCAGTTAAATACTAATTAAGAGAAATCTTTCTCCATTCAAACATATTTTAGAAGTTATTGGCTTATTCCCACTGGCTGAGCAGGAAGATGCTCACTCTCTGATGGGAATTTTAGGGTTTGAGTTTGCATCAAGCTTAACAATATATTTTTTTTTAAATATTTTTTACTCCCTGATGTCACTCATAAAAACAGGCAGAATGATACTGCCAGACTCAGATTGTTAGGGTAATATTGTCTTGTTTTAAAAGAAAAAGAAATCGTACTGTGGATTAATTATTTTAATAGCTCCTGGACCAATCAATGTTCCTTAAGGATTGCATATTAGTCACTTTATTTTCAGACAAATTGAAAAAAAAGAGGAAAATGAATTTAGGTTTATTAAAACAAGTAACAAAGAAACATGGAGGCTCCAAATAATTTCGCAGAGATTCTGTCTGCACACGGTATTACCAACGTATGTTATTTTTAAGGTAATCCTATAATACACAAGTGGAAAAGGGCTTCAGGCTATAGAAACTGAACCTTAATTACAAAACTAAGGTTTAAAACTATAGATACTAATGAAACAATCTTCTGTATATTATTACCATAAGCATTTCTACTTGTGGTTAAAAATTAATGTTTATATATTGAATGATAAGCTCTCTGGTGAATAAAAATGCACCACTATCAACAAGACAGTAGGATGTGAGCAGTGTTTTTTCTGGTAAGTTATCTGTACATACGTTTATTTTTATGAACAAGAGTGACTCCAATTGCTCTTGTCTAAAGGAAATATGGGGACAAAGTGTAGAACAGAGACTGAAGGAAAGGCCATCCAGAGACTGCCACACCTGGGGATCCATCCCATATCAAAGCCAGACACTATTGTGGCTGCCCAGGAGTGCATGCTGACGGGAGCCTGATATGGTTATCTCCTGAGAGGCTTTGCCAGAGCTTGACAAACACAGATGGCAGATGCTCTCAGTCAACCATTGGACTGAGCACAGGGTCCCAAATGGAGGAGTTAGAGAAAGGACTGAAGGAGCCGAAGGGGTTTGCAACCCTATAGGAAGAATGATAATATCAACCAACCAGACCTCCGAGCGCTCCCAGGGACTAAACCACCAACCAAAATGTACATGTGGAGGGACCCATGGCTCCAGCTGCATATGTAGCAGAGGATGGCCTTACCTGGTATCAATGAGGGGAGAGGCCTTTGGTCCTTTGAAGGCTCGATGGACCAGTGTAGGGGAATGCCAGGGCGGTGAGGTTGGAGTGGGTGGGTAGGTGGGGGAGCACCCTCATAGAAGCAGGAGGAGGGGCATGGGATAGGGGATTTGCGGAGGTAAAACCGGAAAGGGGATAACATTTGAAATGTAAATAAATAAAATATTCAATAAAAAAATAAAAGAAATAAAAACACCAAAAAGAAAAAGTAGAACATATGCCATGAAAACAAAACAACAACAACAAAAAAAAAAACCAAAAAAAAAAAAAAAAAAACAATTTATTCAAGAAGTCCTTAGCAAATATCACGGAGGATACCCATAGATTAATTAGAAAATTACTAAATATAGAGAGCTATGCAGTAAATAATAATGTAGTTTCAACCCCAAGGCAACACAACTTGATTTTCATACCAGAAAACTAAAGTCTGTCATTAACAGGAGCTGCAACGGATGCTCATCTGGTTTAAGAAAGTTGCATTGCCACGTACGTTAAAGCCCACCCAGTCTAATATCCAGAAGGCTACCAGGAAGCTCAAGAACAGAAAGTCATTCTTGCGCAGGCAGTTTAAGCTGTATCTCCATCAAATTAAAAGAGCCGTCCTCAATTAAAAATATCAAACACCAGTTGCCTAAATGATCATTGGCACTAAATAAATCCTATTTTTAGAAATTATGGAAGATGGAAAGTTTAGTTTTGCATTTTATGAGTATAGGTTACAGGCCAGAAGAGAATCCATGGCTTGTAGGAGCTCAGCATTAATTAGAAAGAGAAATGAGAATTATTTCTCCCTACTTATACTATTGCCTCAAGCTTCCCACAAAATTTGCCTGTTATCATTTTGTGTAATGGATTATATATAACAGTAGATATGTAGAGCTTGCAGAAATATAGTCACTGCTGTGTCTTGAAATATATTATTTATGAATGGTATGTATAATCAACAACAGAAAAGTTTAAACTCGGCTCATTGTGCAAGTTCCACTTTCAATTTAAACATAAAATTTAAAACTGACGTATTAGCAAAATCGTGAACTAATTTTAACTTGTGAATATAACTTATTTACAAGATGTTTAAGATAATTTTCTTTAAAGAACATGAAAAAGTGAAGCAATTAAACATGAAACTGTACTCAGAAATAATAAGATATACAAAATCAGGAATTATTTGAAATAGACATTATTAGCCAATTGTGGATTTCCTCCTTGGTTTCTTAAAGCTTATCTCTGTGTTATATAACAAATAGGAACAAAAGAAATTTTCTTGAATCCCTGCCTTCTGTGAGACATTCATTTTGAATTTAAAATTCATATTGGCGCATAAATTCCTGTGTAATATATAAAATATTATTTATTCTCTAGTCAGATGTTTTCTAAAAAATATTGAATATATAAATGGACCCAGACATCTACAGGATAAATGAATGCATAATGTATTTGAAAATAATGTTTGCCATGTTTCTAAAAAGAGCTTAGGATAGCCCATAGAGGTTCAAAAAGTTCAGCTGAGCCCAAATTTTGTTGACATAAAGAAAAAGCAGCTGTCATAACACTGTTTTAAGTACAACAGGGGAGTGTTATTTAAGTTCTCAAGAAAAGAAAAGAATAAAGCAAGAAGCCTGAAAGAGGAATGGGGGAAAGAAGGAAGACTAGAATATGAAAGAACACCTCATTTGCATTTTGGGTTTTTTCAAGCCTGCAAATATAAACCTAGTACGTTTGAAAATAGTAAACTTTCATTTGACAACACAGAAATGCCCACGGTTAATGTAAAAAACAATTAATAGATTTTCCTCAGAGGTAAATGCTGACATCCCAGAGTAGCCCTTTCAATAACATTATAAAGCAAGGCTCCCCAGAGCCTTGTGAATGGCAAGCTTATTAATATGAACTCTCTAGCCACTCAGCACCATGACAAGAAGTGTCTGTTCAGGAGGTCATTTCCAAAATGTACTCCATACATCTTCATGTACGAGAGATGATAATTTATCACCCAGACAGAAGGATCTCCTGTAAACTAATCCAAACTGCTGATGATACACTAAATCAGCTTGAGTGATAACTGGAAAGGAAGCTGCAAGCCAAGTTCTGAAGGACCAGATCCACATGATCAATGAGACATCACGAGGCAAACCAAACGCAGTGTTGACAAACATAGTCCCTCGGTTGAAAATTAACCAGATCAAGTATTGGATCATAACACTGCACATTAGCACTAGCTTCGCATGAAATTTTATTTTAATGGGTTTTTAAAAGCAATTTTACATAAAATTGAGGAGGCTGAGTCAGTGAAACAGGATATGAACTATACTCAAAATAGTATATTTTACGTATCATAGAAAATACTACAGACTAAGGAAAGACTTTGCAATACTGTGTTGAAATAACTTAACTAGTCACTCAATCTGATGGGCAAGTGCACATACATAGTTAAAAGACAAATAATAAAAATTTTGCACAGGAAATGATTTCATATCAGCTTGCCACCAGGAAATCAAATTCAATTTACATTGCCCCTTGTGAAGACTTAAATATTTTCTGAAATGATCAGGCTGCAATTTCGGTATGGGAAAACAAAGCAGTGGGGATAGGAAAGGACATTCCTCCAGGTAGTTGATATTCATGGAGGGTACTTCTTGAAGAGAAGCCAAAAAAAAAAAAGAAAAAAAAAAATTCTCAGCTATGTGATCAGAATGTAGCCTTCAAGCAATCGGCAAATAGAGCCTTCATCCCTCAGCAAATATGTTCAATGGACTCAAACATTCTAAAGGCATCTGTAATGAAAAGTCTTGATTAAAGTAAATTTCAATGCCTGCTAAGACTAATCTGCAAAAGTAGTCTATAAAGAAAATTATTCTTCAACAAATTCATATGCTCTCTTTAATTTGTTGCAGTCAATATATAGTTTGTCATATCAAATTTAACTCTTGTCTTTGTATTTTATCTCTCAGCTTATATTGCATAAAGACGGAAGTATACTACAAAAATATGACCTGATCCCAGTTGTAGTTTATTTAAATTTCAAAATGAAAAGCTTACTAAGAACAGATAAGATTGATTGCTCTCTCTGCCTTGGCGTAATTGTATTTCAGGTGAACATCAATTTACTTTAAAGGACACTTCTAAGTAGCAGAATGCATCATAAATAATTCATCAATCACAGTGACTGGAAGTGTGATTTACTCCGGCAGATTCAACAAAATTAAAGTTCCAGTTCTCTATAATTATATCTGCTCTTAATTTTTAATAATTTGCATTTTTTTTTACAAATTCATGCTTAAACTTCACACTTGTTACCCTAACTGCGGTAAATATAACTGTCTTTTGGGGATTTTTTGCCATTTTATTGAAAAGAGAGAGTCTTTTCTCATACAATATATCCTGATTTCAGTTTTATACTCAAAACGTTTCCCGTCTCCTCCCCATCTTCCCTCCCACCTGGGTCCAGAATCCATTCCCTTTTTGCCTATCATTAGAAATGTACAGGGTTCTACGAAATAAAAGCAAAACAAAAGCCACATTATTATCTCCTTTAAAAAAAAAAGATTCACTTTACTTTCAAATAAAAGTATTTCGTTTTCATGGGGAAAGTAGCAACTGTGTATACCAGTAGGAAATCCAACTTCTAAGTTGTATACTAGTTTGAGTTTGGGCAGATAGTACACTGAGTATTCCATGACGTTTTTTTTTTTTTTTTTTTTTGGTTATACTGAAGGACAGAGCCTGCCTGACACATCTCAAATTTCTGCATCAGAGTAGTAATTTCCCAAAGAGTGAACTATCCTTAAATAAATGCAATGGCAAGAAAAGATAGAGCCCATAGAAAGCATGTTACTTACTTGCAATCCCCTCTGGAAAACTGAATGACCCATAAAATTAGCCAGCATTCTAATTAAAGCAGCACCCTGTGGGGAAAGTATTGAGAAGAAAAGAATGTCAACCAACAAGTGTGATTCTAACAGTGCCACATGTCAATCAAGAACATCTCACTTCACTCACTCTCTTCTATTTTGAAAACGTTCAAGGAGAAAACCATGAGAAGCTGTCTCACTTGGGGGTTGAAAAATGTCGCGTTTGGGCCATGTAAATATTTTGTGACTCAAAACCTTCTACCTGGGGATGAAAATACCTCAGACAGATTATCTCAGGGAGCTGGATGTAATTACAAGTAACTGTTACTTCTGAGAACACTGTATATGACAATGTTAATTAAGCACAGCACTTTTACACAAAAGCCCGTGACCTGGTGAACTTAAGCACACCCGGGTTAAGTAACATTTGTATGAAACCATAATTTGAGAGTGCCATGATTGCTTACTGAACTCCTAACTCAGGTGGGAATACTTTGTGGGGGAACTGAGGGAGTGTGAAGCCGTCAGATTTTCTGTGCCCAGATTGTATCTCTCATGTTTTTAACATTTTTACTTGGAAAAATGACTAACATTCTCTCGTCTTATTTTCCTCTCCTGCAACACAGAGTTACTAACAATACTATTAGGTGAGATTTTTTTAAGCTTAAATAACTAGTATGTGTGTGTGTGTGTGTGTGTGTGTGTGTGTGTGTGTGTGAATGTATATGTATGTAAATATATATACTATATATATTTATGTGTATTACATAGTATATATTATATGTTTCATATATACTATGTATTCTGCATATAATAATATATATTCTCATACATATACAATTTATAAAAACCTATACACATATATTTATATACCCACATATTTAAGTATGCATATATGTATAATGGATATCTGTTAAAAACTAATGTATATATACAGATTTGTGTGTATATGTGTGTGTGTGTGCGCGTGTATAAAGCAGGTAAAAAATGTTCTGAAAGATAGTGTGAACCATCAATGTTATTTCATGTTTGCTCATTTTTTATGTCACATCTATTTATTTTTGAAACTGAATGTAGTTATATGTACCAACACATAAGCAAGCATATGTGGTTAATATAAATGTGATTAATAGAGTAATATACTAAGTCAGAGTTGAGAACTATCATTAGAGTATAATATAGCATACTATCAGCACAAAATTGTACAGAAGTGATCAATTTGAAGCAATCAAAGTAATGATGGGTAAGCCTGGATGATCACAAATCTGTAAGCAAACTATAAATTAGTCTTCCAGGACTTACAAGCTCATATGGAGCTGCTCCAGGGTTATCAAGCAGTTAATGCATAAATACAAATGACAGTCTAGTTTTAGTGGAAATTCCTTTGCAGCTACATATCCCCCTCCAACATCCTTACAAATGCAGCCAATCCTTTCTCCAAACTGTGTCTTTTAATTTTTATTATTTCACACTAATTGTATATGCTGATAAGATTTGCTATGATGTCTGCACAGATTCATCCAGAGTGTTCTTTTCCTAGAGAGAACCCTGCAACATTCATCCAACCTATGCCTAGTCAGTCCGGTGTCACAGCCGTTATTTTTCACTGTTTGACACTAAAACTTTTCCCTGTAATTTTGAAACTTTGAAGCAATATAATATTCTCACTCCATTAGTCAATCACCCTTAAAGGGCTGTATTTAAAAAAAAAAATCTTTATCCCCCCAAGAACTTGTTCCTTAAATGAGAATATTATAGTCATCTCAACAAATAATGAGCTGACAAATCATAAAATTTTATGTCCCTCCAGATATTTTCCCTTTCCCATCTTCTGATCATTATATATATATATATATATATATATATATATATATATATATATATATATATATATAAATTTTTACTTCTTGCTCTTTGTCTTCTGCACACTTGTATAAGTCCATAAAATATAAGTATTTATGATTCAATCTAGAGAGCTGGTAAGAATCCCCTTTAGATCCCATCAGCTCTGCTCCCTGAATTTCCTTGACAAGTTCTCCTCCTATGTATTTTCCAATCTAGTCTACCCACCCTGAGGGTAAAATCTGTCATTCTTCAACAACACTAACCCTTGCCACCTGGGGAGTGAAAGACTCTCGGCAGTCAACTCCAACTTCCCTTCAGAGCAGAAGAGCCATTTCAGATGATTTAACTGATTCCCTCCAGGTCATGATGACTTGGTCCCTTGTCAAGCTATAAAAACTATCAGTTCAGCATGGACTAATGACAAAAGAGTACTTTGTAATCATAAAGAATAGACCTGGTTTGCCTGTCTTGGCTAGAGCAGGGTGCTTGGAAATAAAATTTAGAAATATAGTCAATATTCAAAAGTCAATAACACTGAACTCTCGTCATTGTTATTTTCTATAACTCAATTACATTTCAGAAAACACGTTGCTTCAATAATTTGACGTTGCCTGAAGCAATCTACATTCTTCAATACTTAACTGACCTTTTCTTGTGAATGCTAGTTTTTAATCCCTATTTTATAGAAGTCTGTAAGCTGGTTACAGGATGGGCTGACCAACTGATGTTTAATCAGTGGGTTTGACACCTACTATGCATGGCACAGTCAGTGGGCTTGACACCTACTATGCACGGCAAAAACGAAGGCTATCTCTTACAGCACAGTCAAATCATCACATATATTTTTGTTTAAAGGAAACACTTAGAAACATTTCTCTAAATTCTCAAAATATTTATCCATCAAGCCACCCTCACTTATAAAGTGACAACTTGTATTCACTTGCAATTGAAATTTTCAGCCGCAAGAAAACAAAGTGGACATTTAAGGACCTTCAGAAGCTTTCTGGAAAGGAAAAGTCATCGTGAGTTTATAAAACAAGGGCCAGGAGAGACACTGTGGTAAGTGACAGGATTGTTTAGGATATAATAAACAATGTTACAATAGGAAGCGTGGAAACTCAATTATCCTTTAGTCATTTTTCTTGCTTTATCCTCTATTCATTTGGTTTATCTTGCAATAATCTGAGTACTTAATGATTTCAAAGACCATAAATAGGACCAGAGAAAGAGCTTCCTCTCCTCAGGTTTGACACAGTCCTCTGCTGTTGGCTAAGAGAGGCTACCTTAATTCAATGATGGTTGACAAAGACAGAAACTGTCTGCACACATGGCAGACAGTTTGTATCTTAAATACTAGCTATTCAACAAGGATATAGCCTTTATTGTTTACCTGGTACATTTTCACAACATATAATTGTGTTTTAAAAGAAGATAAACTGCCAAACTCAGTTATTTTCCTTAAAAGAGCTTAGTAAGTTGGTAGTATGTTCAATATCCCACAGAATACAAATGGGGATGGTGGGCATGGCAGAACCGAGACTCCAAGGAAAACGGCGGAGTTCGCCGTCCCAAATCAGAGTCTACAGCATCCATCTCCATGGACCTACTTGTCAGTACAGGCCATACAGCCCTCCCAAGTGCACAGTAGAGGTGTAATAGGCTCAGCCAGAGTTACATACATGAGTCAGAGTGGAGCCAATTAAGCTTGCCCAGAACCCCCCCTTCTCCCCTACTAACCGGGCCTGCCTGATTAGGCAGGGTCATCCAGATCATCACCTCCGCCATGACATAAAGCCTTTGGAACCAGGATTCCTCGTATCATTGGGCTGCGGTCTGTCGCTGCGCAAGCTCCAGCCACTGGACTGGCTTCCTCGAATGTGACAGCCTCCACCCAAGGCCCAGCACTGCCTCGTGGTCCAGGGGCCGCTGCTGCGCCCAGGTTTCCAGGATGATCTAAATGTATCTCATGCTGGAGGGAAAAGTCTAAGAATGACATTGTGTTATACATGGAAGGTGGATTTTCAGGCAGCGTCTTCACGATGTAACGTAAATGGTATCAGCATAGTCGGGCAGATGAGGGGTAAGAAGCCTAAAGTATGGAGATCACACAGATTTGAAATAATGAAGCCACAAATTGGGGGATTGTGTGGAAAGTAACTTTGAAGCAGGTTTAGAGCTCTGAGTTGCGGAGCTAAAGTATTTGGAAGGTAGGGGGCTGAAGTGTGATAGCCCAGGTAAGGCAAGATAACCTGAAACAAGCAAGAGGAAGGCGTGGCAAGAAGATGGTTTAACAAAAATAACGAGGTGAGTTTGCATTTTAGTCTAAGAAAGAAGACAACAATAGAAGACATGCATAAATATACACACGAGAAGAAATTAGTTATACTAGCAAAATTTCTTGGAAAATGTGAAGTTTTAAAAATAGTTAAGTAAGCAGAAGACTGGAAAGGAAGTGTAACAAAGATATAAGTTACTGGAGAGGACGTGGCCGAAGTAATTCAGAATGCCAGAGAAATGTGCTCCTGTCTCAGTGAGACAACAGAAAACAGAAAATGGGATCTCTGGGGTTTTCTACAGACTGTGGTCTTCTCTGTACTGCTCAGAAGAAGCACTCAAGAAGTGTGTATTTATGTAAAATTAAACTAAAAGCATAGGGCAGTGCCTGTTTGTGTCAAACAGCTGGAGGCAGCTTGGGTATACAGAGAGTCACAGAAGGCATGGTTGAAATTTTGCTTCCAAGTTCAAGAAAAGCAACATCTAACAGGAATGTGGTCAGCTGTAATTAAGAAAGAACTATGTAAATAGCCTGTGGGTATAAGTCTCTCTCTCTCTCTCTCTCTCTCTCTCTCTCTCTCTCTCTCTCTCTCTCTCACCACCACACACACACACACACACACACACACACACACACACAAAGAATATCTTCTTCCATAAAGAATGACTCAGTAGGGACACTCAATGGAACCACACAGACCAAGGGATGAGTATTAGAACAAACTTCCAGGAAAAAAAGAAGAGGAAAATCAGTTAATCTTGGAAAGATGTGCAGAGCTTTTCTAAGGCAAAACTGAACAGGGAAAAAACAGAGGAAGAGGTCACTAAGACATTTGAGAAACAAAAGCACAGATGGAAATGGACTGAGGGAAACAGACTGGGGCTGTGCAAGGTCTCACTACAGTGGACTCACCACCAAAAACACTTCTTGGTACACAAGTGATTCTTAGAGAAGCAAAGGTCTGTCTGTGTTCCACAATGCAAAGACAGTCTTTAGATTATGTGATCCTGGGACTACAAGATTCAAAATAATAACAGTACTAGGAAGGGGTAAACCTAGGGGACCTGTAGATAAGTCCTATATTAGTAGACATCACTCAAAATGTATAATCCACTAAGGAACAATGCTGTGATATAGGCATGCTATAACAAAGAAGATATCATTATTTTGTCTAATCAAAAGTTTGAGTCTTAAAAGGTTGAATAACTTGCTGAAATGGACCTAAGATAAGTAAAAGAGCATGATTAGAATCCGACTTAAAGCTAACTCCAAATCATTTAACTGATACAGGTTACTGTCTCATGATTCCAATCAAGATAGAACCTAGACTCTTCAAAAAAAAAAAAAAAAAAAAAACTGTACAAAATAAGAACCTGGAAGGAAAAAACACTGTTAGAATTGTTCAGTTGAGAATCGGTACCACGGTTACTGCAGAGGATGCAGGGAAATTGATGCAATAAAATGTGAAGTGACTTTCCAGATATCCTCAGATGGAAATGAAGTGGAACACCGGGAGACATGGAAGAAGGGGGCACATTTATGAACGAAGACACACCAAGCTGCTTTAACACGCTCAGTTGAAACCAAAGGCTACAAAGATGGAAACCATATGAAAACACACTTCTCAGATGACCTAACGTTTCTCTATTCTGTTTCATGAAAGCCACAGTCCAAGTCAATGACTGAGTAAAACTGTCACTACATGGAGCCCATTCCAGTGAGATAAGAAGCTCTTCCATGGGAATCTGGTTAAGGACACCTCTAGTCTGCGTGCTATTTCCTGTAAGAGGCTATAAGCTTGAGTTCTCTCATCCCAGGGATTCTTCCAACACCCTCCCCTTGCTTGGGGTATTCCCTGAAATGTATCTCTCAAATTCCTCAAGTTCTCTTGACCAGTAATCTTCTAGGTACCATGGTATCTATCCTGTAGAAGACCAGAATTGATTCAGGAGGGCAGGTGGCAGTACAGAGAGCCTCATAAATATGATCTACTCTTGATTATGTCACAGACAATAGCTAGTAATCATTCTACTTTACTAACAAGAGTATAAAGAAAACAGGAAGTTTCTTTTCAAGTCTTGTACAAATCTCTGGCTAGTAAACATTTATGCCAATGCGTATTTTTATGATTTGTTCCACCATTAAGAGGAAAGGATGCGACAAACCCCACACATCTGTGCAGATGGGAGTGACTAGAAAGGTACTATCATGTATCTCAATATCAGTATCTGTGGGCACAATATTCTAGAACCTTGTTACTGGATAGCTTCTACACAAATAGCTTCTACCACGAAGTTGAATTTAACTTTAGTTCTTTCAAAAGCAAAGAAACCTATACAGTGAGAATCCTTGTTGGATTCCACGTTGCTGAAAGGGTTATTATATTGATTTCAAAATCAAAGTGAAAATGTAACTTTCAGAAAGATGCCTCTTCATTAAACATGGACACACATAAGAGAGTACAACAATATTCTGACATAATTTGTTAATAAATAATGTCTTAGGTCTTGAAAGAAGCATAGTTTTTACAGAAACATGCTTTCTCTTTTTAAGATAATATGAGTCCTTTTTAACGTGGGAAAAATGGGATGGAGAAAGAAAATGACAATCTTAAATATCTCTGACTTACCAATTGATCAAATTCCCCACATGCCCCCCTCCTTGTTCTCGTTGAAGTTTATGGCCTCTTTTCTCCATTAATTTTGTTACATACATATGTTTGTGTGTACATCAATACAGAAATATAGCTGCTCAGTCTGTAAATGTCACACACACCATATATATGTGAATTTATATAATATTTTTAGAGATGATAATTTGGTATTGGATAACCTAGGTGTGAGTCTCCCTAGGGAGAGCTACTTCTCCTGCTCTCGGGCATTCCTTAGTTGCCTGTAATTATATTATCATCTCAAAAAATAATTAAAAAGAAAGAGGACAAGTTAGACAGAGGATGAAATAAAATTAATTCTAATCATGAGAGCAAAATTAATGCCCAATTGCTCATCACCCACGCTTAGAACCTCCGAGTTCTTATTGATTTATTACTTCCTGAGGCCAAGCCTTTACTTCTGTTCAGCTGAATTATTTCATGGCCCCTTAATGACAGCCCCAGATGCATTCTCGCCATCACAAATCCATCCTGTGGGCCACATCAGACTAATTTTAATAATTACTTCAGAAGCCTAATGTCTGCTAAGTGCTCTAGTTCTCCTGTCAAGTCAAGCTTGTTAGATGATTTAAATATCTACTATTAGGCTTAAGAGGTGGTCATAATGATGATGACAACTGGATAATTTCAATTGAGAATAAGAAGAAAGTCTACCTGCATTTTTGACAACTCTTAAATTACTCATAAAATAGAACAGTGTTTGCCATATAGCAAGCTTCCAAAGCAGTTTATTGAACTGTGATCTGTAAGTTCCCTAGATTCTAAAATCTTTGCTTCTGACCACCAATCCTGGGGTCATAATGGGCCATAATAATGATATTCAATATTTCTCTTCTCCCCATAAGACCAAATAGTCAGCTTCTTATCTACTTAAATTCATTTTCTCATGTGACCTTGTATTATATGCTCACATCTTTTCATATTTACTCTAAGAGGAAAGATACCTGCACATTCTTTTTTAAAAATTAAACTTTATTATAATTATGAATGGGGTTGAGCCACTGTGCGCATGTGAAGGTCACGAGGCTATTTCATGGAGTTGGTTCCATCATCCATCCATGTTGACATGGGTTTCAGGGATCTATCACAGCACACTGTGTTTCAGAGGCAAACTGCTTTGGACTGCTCACCAATCTCACTGGCTCTTGGCTCCCATACACTTTTAAAAAACACGCAAAAATTAATATTATAATAAGAAGCTTTTCATGGCTATGTTAACTCTTAATGTTTTTCTTTCTTCTGAAGTCGTAACTCACATTAAACAGTTTCTGTCATTATTTTGTACATGAAAAGCTGTATATAGCTCCCATCATTCCTATATACTAGGTGCAGTTCTGCAATTTAGTGAATATAACTTCTCCAATGAAGTAAAATCATAACTAGAAGAGGTATCTACCAACTCTTTGTTAATCTCCATTCTGCAATCCAGTTTATGACAGTGCAGCCAGTACACTCACACAGTCTCTTATGCCATGAAATGCACCATATATTCTTCACTGAGACCACAAAAAAATGGCAATACACAAGTAACTAGTCAAGCAAGACAACGAAGCCACTAGGAGCCCTATATCCAGGGAAAAGACCACATGTCCAGACACAAGAAAATAAGGATCTTTTGGGTGACACACTGGCACAACCTTTAATCCAAGCATTTAAGCAGCAGCAGCAGCAGAGAAAGCAGATTTCTGAGTTCAAGGCCAGCCTAATCTACATTGTAAGTTCCAGGGCATCGTGGAATTGAGGGGGGCGGAGTGTGCTGGAGAAGAAGAAGAAGAAAGAAGAAGAAGAAGAAGAAGAAGAAGAAGAGAAGAAGCTTTCAAGTACACAAACTATAGCACTTATATATCATGAGTAACCTCAAGAGTACAAAAGAACATATTATTTTCTATAGAGATAAATGGACATGGAGGGATAAAATGAAGAGCAAACGTTAACAAAATAGGACTCAAAGAAATGGTTGCAAGGTCAAAATGGAACACAAGAATACATAAATAAAGAATAATAAGAAAGTAAATTCTAGATTAAAAAGTGACAAAAACCACAAACCAAAAAAAAAAAAAAAAAAAAATCATGCCAAAAAATTACAGCAAATATGATTTCTAAAAACTTTCATATTATGTATGAAAATTGTGATAAAAAGTATTTATTATATTTTTAACATTTAAAGATTTAAAAACTGATCAAGAAGCAAAAATGACTACAAGAGGTTTAAAAACATCATAAATCCTGAATGCACACATTCCAAAACAAGTTTTACATGCAAGCAAACTTTTAAGTGAATTTTATACATGTTATTTTGTTCTAGAAAAAGTACAACAAATTAACTATAAAAGGACTGCAAACTTCCTAAATTTAGATGATGCTGAGAAACTCTTATGTGAATCTATGAAAATAAATGCAAATGTATGCACATATTTGGGTAGAAAGTTTCTGGAAATACCACTTATATAATATGCAATATAATATTATATACATGACATATGTTATATAACATATTAATATAAACAATTCAATCAGTATATTGTAACTTTATATATATAGAAATCTGGAAATACAAAGAATGAGAGTTGACAAGATGCACTATAAATTCATTACATTAATGTTTTACAGAAGACAAATCATTTAACCTTCAATGTCTAGGAAAGACATTTTATAAGATTATTCAGATATTTCAAAAATTAGTGCATATCTTAATCAACTAGGAAGTACGACAAAACATTAATATGGTTTAGAACATTCTTCAAAATTATAGTCAATGGTGGGATATTACATCAGTTCTCTATGAACATGGACATAAGGTATGCATGCATCCTACTGGTACTTATATTTAAACATACAATGAAGCAAATGAACTAACAAAAGAAATGGACATAAGAAACAAAGCAACAAGTTAACATTATTCAGAGATACTGTGAGAGTTCTTGTAGAAACTTAAAACAATCCATAGAATTAATCTTGAAAATCTATACAATAATGCAGCAATGCTGCCCCAACACAAGATCAATAAATAAAATCTAAAATGCACATGTATCATTAAAAACTTGGCAAAGGAATTAACTCATACAATCCTGTTCTCAAAGAAGATACAAATAAAATAAAGGCAAAAGCAATAACAAGAATTTTCAAGATTTTTAGCATTCATAGAGAAAGTGGTGTAACTTCACCCAACACACAGCACTAAGGATAAGTAACAGCACTTATTGTAAGAATAGAATCATTCCAAACATCAAATATTTCAGCGTCATCACTCTTTCTTCAAATATTTTCAGAGATTTTCTTTATTTGAAAATTCACAATGACGAACTAACAAGATTTAAAATAGAGATGTGAATAACTTTCACATCATATGACACACTTCTGAATCTATAGTGTTTATAGACAACAAGCAGTGTTAGAACAGAGTAAACCCACAGACAAGGAAGTCGGGATAAGGACTATGAAGGGACCTGATAATGATGTCACCAGCAGCTAATGTGAATATTTCTTCTTCTTAAAGGACCAGTGGAAAAACAGTAAGGAATGCAATTAAAAAATTGAAAGGATGATTATCCAATCAAAACTTAAATTAAATTTGCTATCATAGAAGAAACAGTAACAAATATATAAATGAATTGACATGAAAGACATCAAAATGAAGAATAGAAAATTTTAAAATTTAAAATATTAGAAGATATAAGAGAATAGCTTTATAATTTGGTCATAACAAATGACATTGAAAACAAAAGTATAAAGTGTAAAAACAAAATGGACAAACCAACCGTAAATTTAAAAATCTGTATGATAAAAGACACAAAAGCTATTTATTAGTCTTGCTAGCTAACAACTAGTTTTAAAAAAATTTAAAAATCCCTCTTTACTGATTAAAAAGGATAAGTAAACAGATTAAAAATACAAAAAAAAATGCTGGAAAATTGGAAAACATATAAACTGGAAACTCAAGAAATACTAAGCACATAGGGAGAATGTGTTGAACAAGGAAATATAAATTAAAATAATAAGATAATGTACAGCTATAAACCAGAGAAGCAGCTGGAATAGAGAAAGTACTCAACAGCAGTGTCAACTTCGAAAATGGTTCCCTGTATGTTCGTAAGGTATCATGTACACAAGTAGCAATTGCTCACCAGTAAAGGGCACACCATGGTAAACTTACAAATTACTTTTTGTTTGGAACATTGCTCATTATCATATGCCTGCAAAGCCTAAAATTAGTGTAGACTACAACCCACATTTTGTATCAAGCAGTAGGCGATAAACAGCTTAGTAGAATGATGTAGACAGCCGGTAATTGATGTAAAGACTAAGACAACTGAGCGAGGTGACTCTACCAGCAGTGTGGACTTCGAGTTGTTTGCAGGATAAGATAATCGGGAAAGAACACAATGGTATTTTTAGCAAAGCTTTCCAACAAAGAAGAGCCCTGTGAACAAAATGCTGAGATTTGAAATGTAGAATTCAGAAGAAAGTTTGCAGTGAGATAGACCAGACCACCGGCATGTGGAGTGAGTACAAATATAGAAGGCGCATGGAACCTGGAAAAAAAAAAAAAAAAAAAAAAAAAGCCCTGTGTTTCTTAACAATGGGAGGCTATAAAAAAAACAGTCTAATTCATAATTTGGAAAAGAGTGGAAAAATGGCCAGTGAATGAGTAACAATCCAAAATAGTGTCTTTGGGGATAATATTCATTGCTATAAAATATGCTTCAGACAGTGAGTCAACTGGGATGAAGACTAATAATAGCTTTCAATGTGGAATTGATTTTTGACTTAGAAGAAACTTGGTCAGTGGGTTACAATAAATGATCACAGTGATCTTAAAGGAAAGGAACTGTTCAATAATTATGTTCTTTTCCCTAAAAGATCATAACACTTGGGGAAATGCAAGTCTAGGAACCTTCTTAGTGTGATGAAAATATTGTAATATGGACGAGTCATAAGAGGGACAGTACTATTCAAGCAGACAGCAGAAAGGGTCCAGTATAGCTTAGAGAGATGTCCATATCATAGCAAAGACACTCATCCACTTCAATGAACAGCCATGGAGATGAAATCCAGGATTTGACAGACTGGGTGCTTGGGAGGAGGGAGAGCATTGACTCTTTTATTGCTTGTACTATTCCATAAAAGAAAGTAGCAGAGTCATATGAAAATAATGACTAATAAAGGACTGTGGACACTGAGAAAAGAAAACATAAGTACTCACTGTTTATCATCCTGAAAAATTAACTTGGGAAATGTATGTGCTATGCCTTACACACCAGCATTTTCTAGGAAAGCTGGGGTGTGGGTTAGGAAAGGAATGAATGAGGGCTTTCAGGTCTATTGCTTTACTTGTCTGATACAACATTAGTAAGTGTTAACTAATAATCAATTACAAAATAGTATGTTTTATTTACTGTTTGTTTTTCAGGGAATGACTATATGACTTGACTATTCATGTGTCTGAAATCTGTCTTAAGATTTTTACTTTAAAATGACAAATATACTTATTTGGGGAAAAAACTGTCAACCTATATACCTTATAGTCTCATTATCAATTCTATTTGTTATAGAAGTGTCTTATCCCTTTAACTCTATGATTTATCTGTAATGGTTTCAAGCAGTTTTTTTTTTCTGCAGTTTGCTTCTTATTTAAAATTAATTTATCCGTATAGAAAAATGCTGCATAGAATTAGCCATAGATGTAGTCTAAACCTTCCTACAATTATGATTATATGAATAATAGTCTCCTTTAAAAGTTAACTTAATACCCTCATCAGAGAAACTTATTCTTGTAGTACATGCCAATTGATAAAATGATCTACAACTGATCAATTCAAATAGAATAAGAGATTTCAGAAATCTCAGTCCAAGGTATGGTACTCACACCACACACCTCTCCTCAAGGCTGAAGATCTATGTATAGGAGAAAATGAAAAGAGTAAAAGAGACAGAGGAGATGAATGAGTTTGAGGACACAGTATTTCCCATACACAATAGGGAAGATTCATATAGGACTCACAGTGGTTGTGGCGGCACACACATGATCTGCACAACTCAAACCAGACAAAATTCTAACATAGAGCAGGGAAGGTTTGCATGCATTTGCATCCTTAGCTGAAGAGCTTCTAGCATTCGATTGCTGCGAGGATAGAGAAAGCCAGTCAATGCAGTGATGCCTGGTGATAACTACACTGCAGGGAAGGTTCAACACCAAGGAGTAGCTGGCTACCACAAAGTTGACTTGGTAAGTGGAGAAAAGGAAGAAATAAGATTGAGTGGGTAGGAAGGTAGGAGAGACGTTGGAGAAGAAGGATGAATATGCTCAAAACATACAATGTGAGTTTCTCAAAGAATCAATAAAAACATCACAAAGTCAACTTAGCAGTCAATATAGCATAACTTACACTAAAATATGAAGGAATTAACAACTGTTACAGAATAGTGATAAAATATATATTATCTTTTCTTGTTTAAAAAAAAAATTAATGGGAGCTAGGGAGAGGGGTTTGCCAGTAAAATGCTTGTGTGGAACCCATGTCTAAAGGTCAAATGAGATGTGTGTCGTGTCTATATTCCTAGCTATGGAGAGGACAAGCGATGGATGGTCCTTCCAAAGTACTTATTTTCATTTTTCTAAGCCTCAAAATTCCACAAACCAGGGTTGAATAGACAAGGGGACTTAATTTTGTTTTCAGAAGTTCAGGCCACACATTTTGCTTAAAAAAAAAAAAAAAAAAAAAAAAAAAAAAAAAAAAACCTAAATTGTTTTGGATCACAACTTCATTGCTTCAATTCACCAGCCTGAGAAATATCTTCAAAGCTGTCAATATCACCTGGGCTTTTGAATATCAGCCAGCAAATACTAATCCTCATTTATTCTGAAATATTTATTTCCTATCATAGGTAAACTATCATAACTGGAAATTTATGTAAATTTTAGAGCATTAAGAAAAATACACTTCCGCTTCCGGTCTGGGCCCAGGCAGCAGATCCCTGGAGGCAGCTCTGCACTGAACCTCACAAAACCCGGCAGAAGTGGGGCACCCAGCAGCTCTGACCCAGGCAGTATCTCTGGTAAGGAGACAGCAACACCCACCCCAAACAGGGAGTAACTGGGACCCACCGGGACCCACTGAGACCCAGGGATTTACTCCTGGCCCGGAGCGCAGGCTCCTTCCGGTCTGGGTCGGAGCTCCCAGCAGATCCCAGGCAGGAGCTCTACACCAAATCCCACAGAACACAGGGGAAGCAGGACTACTAGGAGCTCTAACCCAAGCAGCTTCCTACGCAAGGAGGCAGCAACACTTGCCCCAAACAGGGAGTAACTGGGACCCACCGGGACCCAGGTACTCACTCCTGGCCCCAGCACTGGTTCCCTCCGGTTGGGACCTGAGCGCGCAGCAGAGCTCGAGCAGCAAACCTGCACGCAATCTCACAGAACCCAGAGGAAGCGTAGCTCCAAGGAACTCTAACTCGAGCAGCTCCTTAAGCAAGGAGGCAGCAACACTTGCCCCAAATAGGGAGTAACTGGGACCCACTGGGACCCAAGTACAACTCCTGGCCTGGAGCACTGGTTCCTTCCAGTTTGGGCCTGGGCGCTCAGCAGATCTCGGGCGGCCACTCTGCACCCAATCTCACAGAACCCAGAGGAAGCGTGGCTCCTAGGAGCTCTAACTCGAGCAGCTTCTTAAGCAAGGAAGCAGCAACACCTGCCCCAAACAGGGAGTAACCAGGTCCCACAGGGATCCAGGAACTCACTCCTGGCCCAGAGCACTGATTCCTTCCGGTCCGGACCAAAGCACTGAGCAGATCCTGGGCCCTAGCTCTAATCTCAGCAGCGACACCCAACCTAAACAGTTCTGACACAACCAAGAGAACAGCAAAGACAGGTTCCAGCCAGAGACAGCACAGGTAGCACCAAGGAGAACCAGATGGCAAAAGGCAAGAGCAAGAATACAAGGACCAGCAACCCGGAACACATGTCATCATCAGAACCTAGTTCTCCCACATTAAGTCCTGAACTCCCCATATCACCAGGAAAGCAAGAGTCAGACCTAAAATCACTTTTAATGATGATGATGGAGGACTTTAAGAAGGACATAAATAACATTCTCAAAGAATCCGAGGAGAACACAGGTAAACAGGTAAAAGCCCTTAAAGAATCACAAGAGAACACAACCAAACAGGTGAAGGATTTATACAAAACCATCCAGGGCATAAAAATGGAAATAGAAACAATAAAGAAATCACAAGGGAGACTACTCTGGAGATAGAAAAACCTAAGAAAGAAATCAGGAGTCACAGACGCAAGCATTACCAACAGAATACAAGAGATAGAAGAGAGAATCTCAGGTGCAGAAGATACCATAGAAAATATTGACACAACTGTCAAGGAAAATGAAAAATGCAAAAAACTCTTAACACAAAACATCCAGGAAATCCAGACACAATGAGAAGACCAAACCTAAGGATAATAGGTATAGAAGAGAGTGAAGATTCACAACTTAAAGGGCCAGTAAATATCTTCAACAAAATCATAGAAGAAAACTTCCCTAACCTAAGGAACGAGATGCCCATAATCATTCAAGAAGCCTACAGACCACCAAATAGACTAGACCAGAAAAGAAATACCTCCCGTCACATAATAATCAAAACACAAAATGCACAAAACAAAGAAAGAATTTTAAAAGCAGTAAGAGAAAAAGGCCAAGTAACATATAAAAGCAGACCTATCAGAATTACACCAGACTTCTCACCAGAGACTATGAAAGCCAGAAGATCCTGGTCAGATGTTCATGCAGACCCTAAGAGAACACAAATGCCAGCCCAGGCTACTATACCCAGCAAAACTCTCTATTACCATAGATGGAGAAACCAAGATATTCCATGACAAAGCCAAATTTACACAATATCTTTCCACAAACCCAGCACTACAAAGAATAATAGCAGGAAAGACCCATTACAAGAGAGAGCAATCATACCCTAGAAAGAGCAAGAAAGTAATCCACCTCCAACAAACCCAAAAGAAGATAGCCACACAAACAATGCCTCCCCTTTTAGCAAAATAACAGGAAGCAACAGTCTCCCCTCCTTAATATCTCTTAATGTCAATGGACTCAATTCCCCAATAAAAAGACATAGACTAACAGACTGGATACGCAAACAGGATCCGACATTTTGCTGCATACAGGAAACCCACCTCAGTGACAAGGACAGACACTACCTTAGAGTAAAAGGCTGGAAAACAATTTTCAAGCAAATGGTCCTAGGAAACAAGCTGGAGTAGCCATTCTAATATCAAATAAAATTGACTTCAACTTAAAGATATAAAAAAGGATAAGGAAGGTCATTTCATATTTGTCAAAGGAAAAGTCAACCAACATGAACTCTCAATTCTGAACATCTATGCACCAAATGCAAGAGCACCCACTTTCATAAAAGAGCCCTACTAAAGCTCAAAGCACATATTGCACCTCACACAATAATTGTGGGAGACTTCAATACCCACTCTCAGCACTGGACAGATCAGGGAAACGGAAACTAGACAGAAGTACAGTGAAACTAACAGAAGTTTTAAACCAAATGGACTTAACAGATATCTATAGAACATTTCACCCAAAAAACAAAGAATATACCTTTTTCTCTGCACCTCATGGTACCTTCTCCAAAATAGACCATATTATTGGTCACAAGACAGGCCTCAACAGATATAAAAAAATCGAAATAATCCATGCATCCTATCAGATCACCATGGTCTAAGCTGGTCTTCAATAACAACAAAGACAATGGAAAGCCCACACTCACATGGAAACTGAACAATACTCTACTCGTTGATAATGGGGTCAGGGAAGAAATAAAGAAAGAAATTAAAGACTTTTTAGAATTTAATGAAAATGAAGACACATCATACCAAAACCTATGGACACACTGAAGGCAGTGCTAAGAGGAAAGCTCATAGCTCTAAGTGCATACAAAAAGAAACTGGAGAGAGAACACACTAGCAGCTTGACAACACACCTGAAAGCTCTAGAACAAAAAGAAGCAAAAACACCCAAAAGGAGTAGACGGCAGAAATAATTAAACTCAGGGCTGAAATCAACCAAATAGAAACAAAGAGAAGTATACAAAGAATCAATGAAACCAGGAGCTGGTTCTTTGAGAAAATCAACAAAATAGATAAACCCTTAGCCAGACTATTCAGAGGGCAGAGAGACAGTATTCAAATCAATAAAATCCAAACTGAAAAGGGTGACATAACAACAGAAACCGAGGAAATTCAACAAATCATCAGATCCTACTACAAAAGCCTATACTCAACAAAATTGGAAAATCTGGATGAAATGGACAATTTTCTAGACAAGTATCAGTTACCAATGTTAAATCAGGATCAGATAAACCATCTTAACAGTCCCATAACTGCGAAAGAAATAGAAGCAGTCATTAAAAGTCTCCCCACCAAAAAAAGTCCAGGTCCAGATGGTTTTAGTGCAGAATTCTATCAAACCTTCAAGGAAGATCTAATACCAATTCTCTTCAAACTGTTTCACAAAATAGAAACGGAAGGAACACTACCTAATTCATTCTATGAAGCCACAATTACGCTTATACCTAAACCACACAAAGATCCAACAAGAAAAGAGAACTTCAACCAATCTCCCTTATGAATATCGATGCAAAAATACTGAATAAAATTCTCTCAAACCGAATCCAAGAACACATCAAAACACTTATCCACCACATCAAGTGGGCTTTATCCCAGGAATGCAGGGTTGGTTCAATATATGGAAATCCATCAACGTAATCCAACACATAAATAAACTCAAAGAAAAAAACCACATGATCATATCTCTTGATGCTGAGAAACATTTGACAAAATTCAACACCCCTTCATGATAAAAGTCTTGAAAGATCAGGAATTCAAGGTCCATACCTAAACATAGTAAAAGCAATATACAGCAAGCCAGTAGCCAACATCAAACTAAATGGAGAGAAACTTGAAGCAATCCCATTAAAATCAGGGACTAGACAAGGTGCCCACTCTCCCCCCTACCTGTTCAATATAGTTCGGGAAAAGTCCTAGCCAAAGCAATTAGGCAACAGAAGGAGATCAAAGGGATACAAATTGGAAAGGAAGAAGTCAAAGTTTAACTATTTGCAGATGAATGTTAGTATACCTAAGTGACCCCAAAACTTCTACCAGAGAGCTCCTAAACCTGATAAACAACTTTAGCAAAGTGGCTGGGTATAAAATTAACTTAAACAAATCAGTACATTCCTCTACACAAAGGATAAACTGGCTGAGAAAAAATTATGGAAACACACCATTCACAATAGTCCAAATAGTATAAAATATCTTGGTGTGGAATCTAACCAAACAAGTGAAAGACCTGTATGACAAGAACTTCAACACCCGAAAAGAAATCGAAGGAATCTCAGAAGATGGAAAGATCTCCCATGCTCATGGATTGGAAGGATTAATATAGTAAAATGGCTATCTTGCCGAAAGCAATCTACAGATTTAACGCAATCCTATCAAAATTCCCACTCAATTCTTTACAGAGATAGAAAGAGCAATCTTAAAATTCATTTGGAATAACAAAAAAACCCAGGATAGCGAAAACTACACTCAAACAATAAAAGAAGTTCTGGGGGGAATCTCCATCCCCGATTTCAAACTGTAATACAAAGCAATAGTGATAAAAACGCATGGTATTGGAACAAGACAGTCAGGAGGATCAATGGAATAGAATAGAAGACCCAAAATGAACCCCATACTATGGTCACTTGATCTTTGACAAAGGAGCTCAAACTATCCAGTGGAAAAAAGACAGCATTTTCACAAATGGTGCGTCCAACTGGAGGTCAACTTGTAGAAGAATGCAAATTGATCCATACTTATCTCCTTGTACAAAGCTCAATTCCAAGTGGATCAAGGACCTCCACATAAAACCAGCTACACTGAAACTAATAGAAGAGAAAATAGGGAAAAGCCTTGATCATATGGGCACAGGGGAAAAGTTCCTGAAACAGAACACCAAATGGCGTATGCTCTTAAGATCAAGAATTGACCAAATGGGATCTCATAAAACTGCAAAAGCTTCTGAAAGCAAAGATACGGGTCAACAGGACAAAGCGGGAACCACAGACTGGGAAAAGATCTTCACCAACCTTACATCTGATAGAGGCTAATATCCAAGGTATACAAAAGAACTGAAGAAACTAGATTCCAGACCATCAAATAACCCTATTAAAAAATGGGGTAAGGAGTTGAACAAAGAACTCTCAACTGGGGAAACTCGAATGATGAGAAACATCTAAAGAAGTGTTCAGCATCCCTAGTCATCAGGGAAATGCAAATGAAAACAACACTGAATTCCACCTCACACCATCAGATTGGCAAGATCCAAACACGGTGACAGCAAATGTTGGCGGGGATGGGAGAAAAAACACTCCTCCATTGTTGGGGGTTTTGCAGCTGGTACAACCACTGTGGAAAGCACTGGCGATACCTCAGAAAATTGAACTGGTGTTCCCTGAGGACCAGCTATACCCCTCCTGGGTAATACCCGAAGATATTTCAACATCAACAGGGGCCCCAATGCCCACTATGTTTATGGGGCCTTATTCATAATAGCCAGAACTGGAAAGAACCCAGATGTCCTTCAACAGAAGAATGGATACAGAAAATGTTTTACATTTACACAAGAGTACTACTCACCTAAAAAAAAAAGCCCCAATAAATTCTTAGACAAAATGGATGACTAAAATATCATCCTGAGGGGAGATGACCCAATCACAAAGGAACACACATGGTATGCACCCCACGATAAGCGGATATTAGCCCCAAAAACACAATACCTAAGATAAACCCACATAAACCCCATGAAACTCAGAAGAAGGGGGAAGACCAAAGTGGGGGTGCTTTGTCCTTTTTAGAACAGTACAAAAGATCAACCAGAGCCCCAATCTAACCTCCAGCCGAAACAGAAAGGCAAGCAAATCCTCTGAGAGGCTCTACCACACTACTCAACAATACAGACACCAGAGCCAAACAGTGGAGGAGCTTGAGGACTCTTAAAGAAAATAGGTGGAAGATTGCGGGCCCAAGGAGATAAGAACTGCACAGGAAATCAACAGAGTAAACGAACCTGAACCCTTGGAGCTCTCAGAGACTGAATCCCCAAACCTGGACATCCCTGCTACACAGATCTACCTCCAGGGCAAACCCTAGGCCTCCCGCACATATTTTAAATGTGCACTTGGTTTTCATGTAGGTCTCAACATCTGGAGGGGGGGCTATCCCAAAACAGCACCCTTTGAATGGGTAGGCTTCTAAAGAAAAAAAAAAAAAAAAAACAAAACAAAAAAACAACAAAACAACAAAAAAAAACAGTTATTCAGTTATTCAGGAATATTATTTTTTATATCCTTGTATTCAGTTTGCAACTATTTTCATTGAGAATTTTTGTATTTATATTCAGAGGGATACGACTATAATTTATATTTTTTTGTGGTTTACACTTATTTCCTATTTCAATATTATTTGCTTTGTGAAGGACTTTTTTGGTTCGGGAATTTTTTAAACATAACTCAAAAAGTATTGCTTTTTAAAGCTCTATAGAATTCTTGTATAATAAAAAAAAAAAAAAGAAAAAAAAAAAAAAAAAGAAAATACAAAAGAATAAATGTCCGTGAACTAAACATGTGTTACGTTAAACTTGCTGTAAAACAATATTTTAAAACTATGCTCATGACACCCAACAAATGTCACAAATTAAATATATAATATAATCATTATGACTGAGTTTTAGATCCATTCAAATATGAAATAATAACCCCAAATTTTGTCTAATATGCAATAAGGTGTCGTTATCTTTAAGTAATGGGATTGGATTTAGATGAACAAAACATAAGAAAAAGTTATGCAAACACAATATATAGCATACAAGCAAATATCTAGTAGAGGCGTTATAGTTGGATATTTAAATAAAAGTCAAGAAAAAAACTAACTTGAAATAATCTTTTTCATTAAAGTGTGTATTTTGTAAATAACCCAAACTTTCATTTTTTGCCACTAGTAGTCATATGTCAAATAGTCAAATGTTTGAAAGTTACTCATAAAACAACTCATAAAATCATTTTATTGCCTAGTTAAATGAAAGTTTCATTTATTTTTTTTAAGTTTTATGATATGTAAACAGACATACAAAGATAAATATAGTTAAATATTTTTGTTAAAGTCTAAATTATGCCAGTTCCATTATCAAAGTATTGATTATTGTTAATAATTATTTTTTTTTAATCATTTTATTGAATGATGATGTTTTATGAGATATATGATTCCAAGTTCCCTTCTCTAATTTGTTCTGCAATTTTCCTATTTTATTTTATCAAAATAATGCAGTGTCCCGGGTCCCGAAGTTCAGTAACAAGTAGATTCAGCCACGTACCTTTCATGGATTGATCTTTTAAAGTATCCGCTTCTTCAAATTCTTATTTGCAAAACTTCTCTTTCTTAGCAACTCATACAGTGGGTATTATTAATTTTTAAACTACTTATTGGTAGAAACTGTAGACATATTACTTCATGTTTCAAGTCTCCTTTTGGTTGGTTACTAATCCTATAATTTATGTCGTGTTGTTCAGACAACAATTATCTTAAAGGCTCTGTTAGAGATAGGTAATAATTGAAATTATTTTTTAGAAATGAAATTGCAACGTCATTCCTCAAAACTTTAAAAAGCTCTTTAATCTCCCATCAAATTTTCTTTGACTATTGAGTACTATGTTAAGGTGTCTGTTCCCTGCCACAGTTCACTTCGAACACCACTTTGAGCGACATTACACCTGGTGGTGTTTTAGCTTGAGAACACAGTGCACAGAGTGCTTGGAGCATCTGAGTTCTGGAGCCTGTCATTTAATAAATTTTATTTCAAATACCAAAAAGGCTTTCACAGCAGAGGAAGAAAGATCCTAAGTAAGGTCAAGTAATAAGAAGTGGTAAAGAAAGGGGGGAGATTTACATGGGGTGGGGGTGGGGGAGCAAGACAAAAAAATAAAGTGCAAAGAGGAATAATAACATGAAGGATATTTTTAAAAGTCATATGAAAAATTTACTATTTTCACTTTTTTTACCAGAGCTTAAAAGGAGTTACACTGTAGGAAATATTGTTCTTACCAGAGGCTATAGGGTGCAAATAAAAGTATACTATGGTCATAGGACATGCATAAGTCAAGCCAGTATTTAACAGAGAGATTCGTATGTTGCTGGCTAGCTTTCCCTTAAACGACTAGAAGGTGCTATGAGGCTGCTAACCAAGTAAATCACCAACTTTTCTTTTCTGTCTGTAAAGTCCGCAAGCTACGCAAACTGCCCGAGAGAGTGCCCAGTGATGCAGTCATGGCACAAATGCTAGGAAGTAAACAATTCTTTATGATGGGATTTGAACCCCATGCCTCAAAGAAAACTCATACTTGGATTGTAAATCTGACTAAGAAGTGGCTAGGGATCTAGGCTCCAAGAGAACTACTATTATTATTTTGATAACGAAAAATTTATCAATGTTCCTCAAACACAATCTTGATACCAATAGATTGCTATAGTTTTCAATATTCATTAAAGAAGTGTCTTTGTATGGTGAACATCAAAAAGCTTACAACTAGTCAAAAGGACAAGGAAAATCAGAGTCTTTTGGATATAACAAGACCAGTATATTAAGATTCAGGGGCCTCACCTGGGCGGGTGGCGGCGCATGCCTTTAATCCCAGCACTTGGGAGGCAGAGGCAGGCAGATTTCTGAGTTCGAGGCCAGTCTGGTCTAGAGAGTGGAAGTTCCAGGACAGCCCAGACTACACAGAGAAAACCCTGTCTCGAAAAAAACAAAAAACAAAACAAACAAACAACAAAAAGATTCAGGGCCCCATGCCTACCTGAGAAGCTATTACACCTAATAGCTGCTAAGAGAGGAATTATCAATTTCCTTTAAGGATGCATCTTAATAAGCTGGTCATTATCTCTATATATAATGGCCATACTAATTGGACTACTAGGCTATCCAAAAGGAGGGTATAAAAAGAGGGAGGGTAGATCTAAGAGGTGTTAATGGAAAGAATAGGGTGTGTAATATTATATAAACACGTTTTATACATACATAAAACTGTCAAAGAACTAATATAAATATTATGTTAAAGAAATAAATAATGCATCCATCTAAAGTCCAAAATTATTTTATTCCTAGAGTAAATAGAAAATATGGATTTCTGAGGCTTTATTTTTATGTTATAAAACATATATGTGACTTCATTTTTCTAAATAACATTAAGAGGAAACATCAGAGTCTACTGTAATTCATATGCTTTGGGAAACATCCATGCTTATTGATCTAGTTAGAACCTCCAGGATAAAATATGATTCATATAGGTTTTGATTTTGGGTGCAAAATGCATACTGTTCAGCAAATTAAAAACAAAGCCCGTGGAAAAATGAAGGAAATTCAAGTCAAGAATCTTGAGAGTTGGGGTCAGACCTCTAGAACATGAGCATATGTTCCACATAATGAATTTACTAGACAGAGCATAAAAAAGCTTGTCCTCATATAGGCACAAGACTGTCATTGTGGATTTTTTTTCATAAAAAATGGAGACGTGTAAGATGCTTATTCATTCAGACAAAATATGTGAAACTTCTCCCTGCATGAAGCTTTATCTAGCTTCTACTCGGCCTCTCATATGTTCTGACACCACTGACAAGACAAATTGTAGTATTATTTTTTCATTAAGCATCCATATGAGGAATCTTCAAGGATGGGCGTACAAAGAGCATGATGAGATTTTTAACAGAAGACATCATTGGATTCAAGAACATATGAATAAAGGCACGCTTCTCAACTCCATATGCTATAAAACTGATTTACCATCCTACTCAATCCATAAAAATAAAACATGTATTGCAAGAGATACCAGCAAATGGTGTTTCAATCATGGCATTAATCCAGACAGGTAAATAAAACCCATTGAGTTCTGCGTTTCATGTTACCAGTCATAATTAATATGGGAAGAAACACGACCTTTAGGGCAAGGACATGAAAACTGAATGACATTTTTGAATCTTCGTTGTTGGATTTACACAATGATATAAGTGATCTTCTAAAACACATCTTACTGTATAATGTTTGCAAGGTGAGAATGATGGTTTTGAGTATGACTTTTTCCCAACTTCCCCTTCGCTATTCAGTTCTGAGGGCAAGTTTACAAAAGGAATGAAACACTCAGATTAAAATTGATCAAACTACTTTACCTGTTTTCATGAAAATAATTATCTCCTTAGTGATTTCATCGATAAATGGATTATCTCTCTTTTGCTTTTTCTCCAGAAAGAGACAAGTCATAAGTTCAGTCCGATGCTTTTGTGCTGCGAGGGCAATGGCAAATGGGGTAGATAACATCTAGAAGCCAGTCAATGAGAAAAGCCCACAGCCGCCTCTGTTTGTAAAACAGAAGGATAGCATTTTGCTCCAGCTTTTGGTTTTGTTTTCATGTGGCAAAGCAAGATTATCCTCTCCCTAGAACATTCAAAACTCAAAAACATATCATCGAGAGAACAAAAGCAGCCAGCCATTTATCATGAAGTAAATGCCCCTGTCATAGTTGCTCAGGAACAGAAAGAAGAATGAGCCTGAATTTCATTTCAAGGTAATTTACTGTAATGAATTCAACAGATGTATATGAGAAACTCATTTTTTAACCTTTGCATTTCAGTTTAACTGCCATTAAGCTAAGGCAATGAAATCTGAATGTGCAGATGTAGAGTTAAAGGGGAAGAACTACTCTTCGAGATCATTGTACTTTTAATCCTCCACTCCAAGCACTAGGGAGTCGAGGTAGACAGATTATCTTGGCTACAACTGTGAGGCTCTGTCTTCAAAATCCAAACACACATCATATAAACGGCATCCACAAATCATTTGAAAAGAACACCTATAAAACAAACTTCCTCATGTTCATAAATTATGCTGTGGTCTTTCTCCCGTGAGACCTACAAAGAATTATTAACACTCTGCTAGTCAAACATCTACATACAGGTCCATTTATCAAATGCTCCAAATCTTAGTTCTTGCATAAACCTACCTTTCCCCAAACCTGCCCTTTCATTCTTTCATTTTGAAACAATTAAAAGCTAACATTACCTTGTGACAAGATACATATAAAGGGAAAGCAAGTGGGCTACCCTTTGTTCTCATTTTTTACAGAAATGAAACAAAAAAGTATTCTATGTGAGGTATACCAAATTTCCCATCTTGGTCACATCATGGCTCAACAGGAAGACAAATCACTAAAAAGATGTAGATCTGAGATGGGGAAAAAAAAATCACTGATCTTGATGCTGTAAGACTGTTTTCTGATTTTCAATGATTGGAAGGATTTTAATATATTTATAACTTAGGGATATTTGATTAATAAAATTTGTTTTAAAAGCAAAAAGCATAAAGAATGTTTCCTGAAGCAAAAGTGGAAAGCAGAGACACTTAGTTCAGAGTAAGCAGAAGTAGAATTGGGAACCGCATTGCTGTACAGGGAGAATTGACGGTTTTAGTTCATCAAAACTTGGCCTTTGTGAGAAAAGGCTCCTGGAAACGTGGAGAGGGAGATGTGCACCAGGATTCATCTTAGACGATTGGTGTTCTTTGAAATGCTTCAAAATTCTCTATTAGTTTTATCTAAGTAATAACTAAGATGCCAAGGAAGGGATCAGATGTTCAGTCAGCTTAAGGAGAGCAACAGGCAAGAGAGTCCTAATCATGATTTCCAATAGGAAAGTTGTAGCCTTGAACTAAGAACTCTGTTTAAAACTAATATATATATAATATATAATATATATATATATATAATTTTATATATAATATATAATACTATATATATATATATAGTATTAGTGTGTGTATGTGTGTATCTATCTATATATATATATGTATATATACATAATATGTGTGTGTGTATACATATGTGTATATATATGTGTGCATACACACATATGTATGCATGTGTACATATAAGTATATGTATGTATGTTGTGTGTGTGTGTATATACATGTGTGTGTGTTGTAACAATTAAAAGAGAAGTCATGAATTTTAAAGAGAGAACAAGGTGGTATATGGAGAGATTTGGAGAAGGAAGGGAAGCAGAGAGTTTTCTGTGATTATATTTCAATCTTTAAAAAAGACTAATGAAAATTGTCCAACACACTTCTTGCCAGGTTTTATATATTTTAGGAAAAAATTAATCTAAAAAAAGTTTTTAAAGATCTGAGAAATTCTGGGAAGCAGGGTTGGCAGGGATTTTTGATGCATGCAGTTAATCCCGCTCTTGGAGGCAAAGGTAAGTTGGGCCATTGTGAGTTCAAGGCAAGCCTGGTTTACATAGCAAGACCCTACCTTAAAAAATGCAAGCATTTAACACTGTATGAATACATTACAGTAAGGAACCATGACTACTTTGCTTACATTTATTTTTCATGCTGAAGATTTAGCAGCACAGGCTACTCTTCCAAAGGACCATTGTTCAATTCCCAACAAACCATGACAGCTCACAACTGTCTGTAACACAGTTCCAGGGGATAGGAAAAACACCAATGTACATAAAATAAAACTACATAATTATAAAAAGAGAGAGAAGTTTAAATCATTTCATGAAGGAAAACTCACCTTCTTCCAGGGCAAAATTTGGTAATGTTTAACTCTGGCCTAAGCAATCACACATAGGGTAGAACATAGATTGGACAGAGTAGGGTTAAATCTTGCTCTCGCTGCTTCTAAAGCTGTGTGAACTTGGGAAGCGTATTTGAGACTTTAGCTTGTTATAATTTTCAAAAGGATGGTGCAAGGTACCAGGACCCATGAGCCCTTAGTAAATAATACCTACTGAAATTAAGAAAAAAAAAAGTGTAGCCTTTGAGATTACTATTACAGTTTTATTTTACTCGAACTTTGAAAATGATATGAAAGAAAATAAAAGTGGTTAAAGTGGTAAGAAATAAAAGTGGTAAAATAGGGTCTGTGGTGATAATTCAGTATGCAAAAGCTCTTGCTTCTAAGCCTAACACTGGATTTGATCCCCAGAATCCATATGGGAGGCACACACATACACGCATGCATATGTGCATACACACACAAACACACACACACACAACACACCACACAGCAACAGGTTTTCAACTGATAAAGCATGAATTTGTTAACAGGTAAGATTCTTTGCTCTACAATGAATATCTTAGGGTTCAAACTCAAAGTTCAGTTTCTAGGGATGCAGCTGGTTTGTGCAGAAACTCATTCTTCCCCTGTGCTCAGAAAGATTAACTTAACAAAGAAGAAACAGATAGAAAAGTTAAGTAAAGTTCAGACTTGAATCCTCATGTTGCCAACCCAGGCTTCTGTATGCCTGCTTGTGGCATGGCTGGATCTCATCATCGCTATCTCCGAGTGCTGCACTCCATATAGTATCCTCAAGGTACTGTCTCCTACTTCATAATTATATCTTTAGCTTTTCTGTATTAATTAAGTTTGTATTTTGAAATTTTTGACAAATTTGGCAATTCATACATGTACATACTTCATGTCTAGAAATTAGCTTTGAATCTGTGGCACATCCACTTATGTACATGCATTTTACAGCATGCACGACACTCCATCGCTAGGAATCCTAGTCTGCTTTTTAAAATTATCTCCCACATTTCTCGTTTTCTCAGTTTATTAATGAACTATCACTACTTTCTACATAGTCTGCACATTGCCTTTCACATGTATGAATGTTTCTGTTGTCTGTCATCTCAAGAGCATGTTTTGAGAATGTGTTCTTTATATGATAGGTGATTTTTTTTTTTATGGGAAATTGTTGTTTTTCATTAAGATTTATTTTTGGAAATCTGAGGTGTCATAAGATGGTGGATTTTTCTAGGAAAGATTTATATTAGATTTGGAGGTATATAGGAGAGGGATATCTTGGGATAAGACAAGCATCTTAAATTAAATCTTGGCCCGGGGTTTGCAATGCACTAAGGCAGACTTCATTTGAGCTCCAGCTCAAGTTGAAGCTTGTATAGAGTTGAAATTTTCCAGAAGTTTTCTATTTTTTTTCCATTCCTTACCAGCTACTAGAGTTCACAACTGAGTTTCCTTGTGGTCTCTTAAGGATGAAGGTTTATTTCTAGGTCATCAGATGCTAAGGTTCAGGCCTTTAAGGCACTGACTTTGCAGAAGACCTCCCGTTAAACTTCTTACCTTCGGCCTCTTCTTCTCTCTCTACCTATGTGAACCAATGAAAACTATTCTCAAATTCTCCTGCTTGGGAAAAATGACCTTAAGACAAAAGTCAGATTCAGTAATTAGAGGAAGGGAAGAAAGAAAGTCTGTCTTCCTAAATTCAAGAATACGATTGATAAATCTCAGTCAAGCCTTCTAGTAGTTATGTGGGAGAGAGTGAAAGAGAGGGAAGGAGGGGGAGAGGGAAGGAGGGGGAGAGGAGGGGGAGGGGGAGGGGGAGGAGGGGGGGAGGGGGAGGGAGAGGGAGAGGGAGAGGGAGAGGGAGAGGGGGAGGGACAGGGAGAGGGAAGAGGGAGGGGGAGGGGGAGGGGGAGGGGGAGGGGGAGGGAGGGGGAGGGGGAGGGGGGGAGGGGAGGGGAGGGAGAGGGAGAGGGAGAGGGAGAGGGATGAGGGAGAGGGAGAGGAGAGGGAGAGGGAGAGGAGGGAGAGGGAGAGGGAGAGGGAGAGGGAGGAGGGGAGAGGGAGTGGGAGAGGGAGAGGAGAGGGAGAGGAGAGGGAGGGGTAGAGGGAGGGGAGAGGGAGAGGAGAGGGAGAGGGAGAGGGAGAGGGAGGAGAGGGATCTATTTTTTAGAAGCAGAAAAATAAGCAAGTTTGTGTCTGTGTCACCAGGACCTTAGCCACACCACAGTGACAGAGGACCACAGAGAGCTTCCAGTCCTGGGTAACTTCCCCAGTAAGATATCAAATGACCCTTTGCCTCTCCTAACATAGTCTCTGAAAAATTGCAGAAGTGTGTCCAAGATAAGATTTGAACATTTAAAGGGAAATAATGTATTTACCTCAAACAATAACAAAACCTACATGGTAAAATATTGTACTGTTGTTGGAAGATAGAATTATATCCATACCAAAAACATGGTGCCTGTTTGAAGCAGAAATTCTGAGTCTTATGTCTTTGTTAATAAAGAATTTGTTCTTTTTAAATGAATTAATTTATTTTAAACTCCACATTTTAATCCTCTCCCGGTCCATCTTCCCACTGTTCCACATCCCATACCTCCTCCCTGGTCCCTTGTCTCCACAAGGATGTCCCCACCCCCCACCCCATCCCAACCTCTAAATTCCCTGGGGCCTCCAGTCTCTTGAGGGTTAGGTGCATCTTCTCTGACTGAACACAGACCTGACAGTCCTCTGCCATATATGTGTTGGGGGCCTCATATCAGCTGCTGTGTGCTGCCTGGTTGGTGGTCCAATGTCTGAGAGATCTCAGGGGTCCACGTTAATTGAGAGTACTGGTCCTCCTACAGGTCGTCCTCCTCCTCAGTTTCTTCCAGCTTTTCCCTAATTCAACCACAGGGATCAGCAGCTTCTGTCCATCAGTTGGGTGCAAATATCTGCATCTGACTCTTTTAGCTGCTTGTTGAGTCTTTCGGAGGGCAGTCATGATAGGTCCCTTTTTGTGAGCACTCCACAGCCTTAGTAATAGTGTCAGGCCTTGGGACCTCCTAATCGCTGGATCCCACTTTGGGCATATCGCTGAACCTTCTTTTCCTCAGGCTCCTCTCTATTTCCATCCCTGCAATTCATGCAGGTCCTTTGGGGTCTGAGTTACTTCACTCAACCAGATTAAAAAAAAATGGGGTATAGAACTAAACCAAGAATTTACAACAGAGGGACCCTGAATGGTTGAGAAACACCTAAAGAAATGTTCAAAGTCCTTAGTGATCAGAGAAATGCAAATCAAAATAAACCTGAGATTCCACCTTGCACCCATCAGAATGACTAAGATCAAAACCTCAGGCGACAGTGCATGTTGGCAAGGATGTGGAGAAAGAGGAACATTCCTCCATTACTGGTAGGATTTCAAACTGATATAACCACTCTGGAAGTTCCTCAAAAAACATGAAATAGATCTACATGAAGACCCAGCAATACCACTCTTGAGAATATACCTAAAACATGCCCCACCATGCCAGAGGGCCACATGTTCCACTCTGTTCATAGAGGCCTTGTTTGTGATAGCCAGAAGCTGGAAACAACTCAGATGTCCACGACCGAAGAATGGATACAGAAAATGTGGTTCATCTACACAATGGAATACTACTCAGCTATTAAGAATGAGGACATCCTAAGTTTTGCAGGCAAATGGATGGAACTAGAATATCATCCTGGAGTGTGGTAACTCAGACCAAAAGAATTTGTTTGGTGCTTTGTAAATACCACCATTAAAGACAGAGCTATATAATCTTTGGAGTCACATTTTGAATAATGCTAAGAAAATGTACCCAAGTAGTAAGACAAGAGTGGCTAGCTCTTTGAATATTAAGTGCAATATGTAACAATGGTGTGGTGGTTTGAATGATACTGCTTTGAGGTTTCAGAAGGTCAAGCCTGGCCTATGGTCATTCTTTCTTCTGCTGCCTGCTGTTCCAGATTTAGAATTCTCTACTCCCTCTCCTGCACCATGCATGTCAGCCTGCCTATTGCCTTGCTTTCTACCATGATGATAATGGACTGAACTTCTGAAACCGTAAGCCATCCTAAATAAATATTTTCCTTATTAAGAGTTTCCATGGTCATGGTGTCTCATCATAGCAATATAAACCCTAACTAAGACAGTTGGTAATCCAGAGCTTTAAAAGATGGCATGTAATATATTAATAAGTCCTGTTTGGTTGATTAAATTCAGTTGTGTGGTTGTGCTGA
The DNA here is from genome assembly GCA_021653895.1 of Mastomys natalensis. Taxonomy (NCBI): domain Eukaryota; kingdom Metazoa; phylum Chordata; class Mammalia; order Rodentia; family Muridae; genus Mastomys; species Mastomys natalensis. The sequence goes on along the minus strand of JAJTUV010001097.1, from coordinate 662,718 downwards.
ATAAAACCTTCATCTGGCATGCACACAGTGCATTTACATACATGCAAAACCAGTACTCCTACACATAATATAATACAATTAATAGATCTTAATAAAAAAAAACTATCCAATCTGAATGTGGTGTTGTAAACCTGTAAACCTACACTACAGAGGCAGAGGCAGGCAGATGATAAGTTCAACGACAGCTTGAGTTTAACAGGGAGTTAAGGCCAGTCTGAGTTTCAAATTGAGACCCACATCTCAAAGAAATCTACCAAGGCAAAAACATCACAGATACTCTACAGGAAATTGTGGTTCAACTGTATATTCTTCACGTGTGGGTATTCTGTTGTTGTAAGCATATAAACTGCTAGCTGTGCGAATGTCTTTATTTCTGAAATTTTTAATAAGTTTTATTTACCTTACATCCCTATGGAGGCTTCCCCTCCCTCTGCTGTTCCCAGCCTCTTCCTCTCACCTCCCCTTCCCCTCCGTTTCTTCTCAAAGAAGGAGAGGCTTCCTATGTATAATAACCTCCTTGGCCTATCAAGTGATAGTAGGACTAAGTGTATCTTTTCCCATTGAGATGAGACAAGGCAGCCCCATTAGCAATAAGGGGTCCAAAGGCAGGCAACAAAGTCAGAGACAGTTCCTGTTTAGTAGACCCACATGAAGGTTAAATTGCACGTCTGTTACATATGTGCAGAGGGCCTACTTCCATCTTGTGCATGCTCTCTGGTGGGTGGTTCAGTCCCTGTAATCCCTATGGGCCCAGGTTAGTTGATTCTGTAGGTTTTCTTGTGGTTTCTTAATCCCTCTGGGTTCTTCAATCCTTCCTCCTGCTCTTCCACAAGATTCCTGAACTCCACATAATGTCTAGCTATGGGTCTCTGCATGTGTTTCTATCAGCTGCTGGCTGAAGAAGCATCTCAGATGACAATTATCCTGGCTCTTGTTTGCAAGTATAGCAGGATAATGTCCACAGTGTCAGGGTGGGTGCTCTCTTCTCTCTCTCTCTCTCTCTCTCTTCTCTCTTCTCTCTCTCTCTCTCTCTCTCTCTCTCTCTCTCTCTGTCTCTCTCAGCATGAGTCTCAAGTTGGGCCAGTCATTAGTTGGCCATTCCTCAATTTCTGCTCCACCTTTAACCCTGAACATTTTACAGGCTGATCAAACTGTGAGTCTAAGATTTGGTGGTTGGGTTGCTGTCCCCATTCCTCCATTGGAGGTCTTGGCTAGTTTCAGGAGGTGACCATTTTAAGTTCCATATTCTTTATTGATAGAAATCATGCTTAGGGTCACCCTCATAGATTCCGGGAGTTTCCACTGTTCCAGGTTTCTAGCTCATTTCAGAGATGGCCACTCCCCACTGATTACAGTTCTTTCTCCCAGTTCTCTCTCCCTCTGTCTTCTCCACACTTGATCCCTCCTGTTCCCCCCCACCCACTCTCCCCACCAAATTCCACTCTTCCACCTATGCTGTATGTCTATTTTGTTTCCTATTTTTCAGATTAAAGCATCCTCCCTTAGGTCCTCTCTGTTACTTAGTTTCTTTGGGTCTGTGTATTGTAACATGGTTATCTTATTATTTATGGCTATTATCCACTTATGAGTACATACCAGGTTTGTCTTTCAGGATGATCTTTTCTAATTCCATCCATTTGCCTTCAAAGTTCATGTTGTCATTTTTAAAATATCTGAGTAATATTCCGTTGTGTAAATTTATAACTTTTTTTACCCATTCCTTAGTTGAGGGACATCTCATTTGTTTCCAGTTTCTGGTTATTACAAAACAAGCTGCTATGTACATAGATGAGTAAGTGTCCTTGTGGGACAGTGGAACATCTTTTGGGTATATTGCCCAGGAGTTATATGGCTGACTCTTGAGGTAGAACTATTCCCAACTTTCTGAGAAACTTGACAAATTGATTCCCAAAATGGTCATACAATATGCACTCTCATCAGCAATGTAAGAGTGTTCTCTTTGCTCCACATCCTCACCAGCATGTGTTGTCACCTAAGGTTTTTTGTTTTAGCCATTTTGAAAGGTATAAGATGGAATTTCAAATTAGTTTTGATTTATATTTCCCTCATAACAAAGTCTGTGCTTCTCAGCCATTATAGATTCTTATGTTTAGCTCTGTACCCATTTCAATTGGGTCATTTGGTTTATTGGTATCTAATCAAGTTTAAGTGACCAAAGACCTCAGCATAAATCTAAATACACTAAATCTGATAGAAGAGAAAGTAGGGAATACCCTTGAATGCATAGGTATAGGAGGCAACTTCCTCAACAGACAACCATAGGCTCAAGTAATAAAAATTAATAAATGGGACCTTATAAAACTGAAAAACTATGTAAGGCAAAGGACACTGTCAAAGGACAAAATTGTAGCCTACAGAATGAGATAAGTTCTTCATCAACCCTATATCTGACAGAGGGCTGATATCCAAAATATAACCTAAAGTTTTTATAAATGGTCCTTTTTGTAATACGAAGACTCCATCCTTGATTTTTATCTTTGTTTCTTCGTGTGTGTGTGTGTGTGTGTGAGCTGTGTGTGTGTGTGTGTGTGTGTGTGTGTGTGTGTGTGTTTGATCAGTAGAACAACCCCTAAGTCTAGGACCTTGCTTCTTTATCCTTTGAAATTTGCTTTTCTCCAGCTATAGCAGAAACCTATCATCCTGAAAAAAATCTAGACTCAAGAAGCCAACCTTACCTTTTCTAACTCTAGTCTAAAGAAATATACTGTGGCTTTTCTCTGACTCTTTTCAGTTTTCATCTTTCGCCATGTCTCTCTCAATATTCTTCATAAAATGACTTGAAATTCACAAAGCATTTGCACGAATGACCTTGGGTAACCTGGAATCCCGTTCCTTCCTGAGACTCACTGAAGCAGCATGCAAGCTTCATGGGATTAGAGCCACATACAGTTGCGGGGTGTGACATTACAGAAATGAAATACTCTTTTATAGCTCCATTTATACTAATTGAAATGTTTCCTATTCTTAATTATAACTGTTAGTAGAAACTAGCATGTCTGAGGCACTGTAAAAGTCATCCAAATTGTGCTTTTCCCAATACACTGAAGAACTCTACTTGATAGCAATAGCAGCAGCAGTACCTCACACGGGTAAATATGCAAGGACTCACCATGATCTGGCCCTATGCTTCATAAGCCAGTGACCACCAGTCTTTCACGGAGACAGCGTGGAAGGATCAAAAGAATGAAGCCCAAGCCAACAGTTACCCCTTCTAAGGCATTGCAGCGCAGTGATAAAGACAAAGGCTGTGTGCAGCAGAAAGGTTTGAAAGCAGCAGTCTAAATCTTCAGTACCAACAATCCAATATGATGCCCGAAGTGCAGGGAGGTAAGCCTCCTTGAACAGCATTAATTGGGCAGACACACCATTGAATAACTAGCTACCTATTTTCATCAATTCATGTTTTTTCTTTCAGTTTTATCATTTAGATGGCAAATCAGAAAGGAGAAGCTAGTAGGCAGAAGTATACGTGAAATATAGAAAATAGGATGTCTTAAGTATTTGGTTTTTAATGAGAAAAAAGAAAAGGAAAAAAAAAAATACACGTTCAAGCAGTGATGAATCTGTCAAACATGTATGTGAAAGACACTTTCCTTCCATCAGCCAAATGCACAAATTAATAATTTACCAGGAAGTAGTAAAGGCATTTATCAAAAAAAAAAAAGTCAATATAACTATCTCTTCCTACTTTGCACATTTTCTTTCCAAGGTCATAAAAGAAAGACATTTTGACATCATCCCTGGACAAGAACAAAGCAGAGACAAGGCTCAGAGAGAGTCAAGTATGTTCAGTGCAGAAATTCTTTTGATGATTTGTAGCAAATGAGCACTAGACCCTTCATAGACAGATGGGAATTAGCTTTAGATTTTATAATATTACCTACAAAGTGAGTAGTTGCTTCCTTGGCCATTCATATATCTGTGTCTAAGGCCAAATGAGGAAACTGGGTTTTTCACACATAAATGTGTGAATGCAAAATTAATTTCAGAAATTATGAATTTTTATCCCATTTCCTATCATGCACTATGAAGTAAGATCAGAAGGAATATTTTTTTTAGTCCTCCAATTTAGTTAGCTAATTTGAGGGCAGATTTTTCTATTTTATTCTTAAATACTATCAAAGAATAAAATTTTTTCTATGGCTCCTATTGAAATACTTAATTCCCTTTTATGTCAAGAAGTTCTTTCTGATATTAACTGAGATGTCTTCCTGCAATTTGGGGCTATTTATCTTACTTTGACCTTGATGTTGACAGAAAAGTGGTGCACAGGCTAGCTATAATGACCACTTATATGTTAGTGCCAATTATGGAGTCACCTCTTAGCCTTGTAGCCTTCAGGGGATTCATATGTACGTTCTTAGCTTGTCCTGACAGACTCTATCTTTAAATGCTTCTAAATCAATCTCCCCCTTCCTCTCATCTTTTATGCTTCTCTCTCTCTCTTTCTCTCTCTCTCTCTCTCTCTCTCTCTCTCTCTCTCTCTCTCTCTCTCTCTTTCTCTCTCTCCCCTCCCTCCTTCCCTCTGTCACTTCCTCCCTCCCTTCTTTTTTTCACCCTTCTTTTGCCCACTCTCCTCTCTCTTCTCTTTCTCCTTTGGTTAATTCTTTTTTTAGTCATTAAGCTTGTTTATGTTTTAATGAGTAGACCATAACCACTGATTATTATTTCCAGATTTTATAATCCTTGCTTTATTTGTCTGTCAACATGTTATTTACCTTAAAACATTAGTGTTTGAATCACACAGAAAATCCCTTACCTACTGTGTCTGAAAAGATTGTAAAGTCAATTGTGCTTCCTAACACAGCAATATCACAATAGAAAAGTATTCTAGTAGAACAAGATGCTGAGTTATAATTGAGATGTGAATTTCCACTCTGACACCCAGAAGCCTGAATACATCACTAAATGCTCCAGGTGTCTGCTAACTCCTATATGACTTAGAGGTAATGCCATTTACCTTAATGGATGAGAGATTAAAGGAGATATTGGGTGGTTCCTGGCAGTTCCTCAAAGAACAACCGATGCTATCATTAGTTATTATTGAACTCTGTGTAACTAAAAGTCCAACTGTTTTACAGAAAGGATCGCAGTTGCCACAGTCAATCAGTGTACACATCAGCTACTCAACACCATTGATGAATGTGCTAAAGAGGTCAAAATAGTGATTCCTTTAATAAGGTCATGCATAGAAATATTAGTTGACTACAAACAAAGAAATTAAAGCCCAGAGGGAGAATCAGTTTGGAAAAGTCAGAGATGGAAAGGTTTGTCCAGTGGAAGGATGACTGTGTGAGAGGCAGGAGAATGAAGAGGGAAAAAAAGAGGAGATAATCTGAAAGACAGATCCCAGCACAGTCAACCACACAAGACAGAACACATCAGAGAAGAGAACAGCGGGCAAAGTCAACATTCCCTTCCCCTTCGAAACTCACGTATTGTGCCTGAACTTCTTAAGGGGCTTTGATTTTCTCAATTCCAATAAACAGAAGTCATCTTTACCTTTGAAACACCATAATAATATTTCTAGTATTTATGGGGCAAATATAACACTAGGTGGCCTGAAACTCTCTGCATAGCCCAGGTTGGTCTTGAAATTTCAGAAATGTTTCTATCTTAGCTTCCACACAGTGCTGAGATTGCAGACATTTGCCACTGTGGCTTCTCTGACGACTTTTTTAGTTTATCTCAAGAGATGCATATCCAGAGCCTACTGTATGCTAATTTTATATATATATATGTGTGTGTGTGTGTGTGTGTGTGTGTGTGTGTGTGTGTGTGTGTATTCCAGACATATATGTCTCACTTTATGAAATTTATATTCAAATGGGTGAGTGGGTGAGACACACACACAATACTAGACAAGTGTGTAATATGTTAGAAAGTGACCACCATCATGGGGCAGAACAAGTAGATTAAAATAAAGGGATAGAAGGATAATAATAAATATGAGATCATTGCTTTGGTGTAGTCTCTTTTAGAAAGCGAAGTGTGAATAAAGCTTCCCAGGAGAGCAATCTGGACACTGTTGGGATAAACAATATTATCTATAGAAGGAATAAGCAGACCAAAAGCCTAGTGTGGGTGAAGTTTGATAGAGAACGGGCGTCAATGGGAAGACAGATATGAGAATTCAGAGGCGGAAGCAAAGAGTTATCCCAGAACTCGGTGGGCTCAGTATAGAGTGAGTGGGGAGGGGAAGGACCTTGTGTGCTATTGTAACACTGTCTACAGTCTTTATAGAATTTTGAGCGAAGAAGTAGTACAATCTGACGTGGTTCTAGAAAGCTCTCTCTGTATGCTCCATCAAAGGATACTTCTGCTTAAATCTGGCAGTGATCCAGACAAGGATGTCACAGAGATGATATACTTGTCTAAGTATATCATCTAAGAAACCAAAGTTGATACATTTAGAAATTGTTCACACCACAACTCATTTTTAAGATATAGTTGTCTATAGACTATTTTGTAGATACAAGCGCAGAACTGAAGCTTACATTTATCTCACATATTGTCTTAGCCACTTGCTAGAAGCATGATCCTTGGTGGTCATGGAACTAAACCTCAATGTTCACCATATATAAAAATGCATGCATCCCAAAGTTTCAATTAGGAATAAATGGTGTGATGCATGTGAGGCAGTTCACTGTCAGGTCGTCGAAGGATATCTTGATTCTTGGGTGAGCATGGGCCTTTGAACCTGGACTCCCCATTGGAGAAATGGCAGGTGTTCGGCCACACCCCAGAATTCAGGCTTCTACATGCGGTCACATCTCCATTAAGCTGCACCTTGCAGTCATGGTTGGCTAGAGAGGGTGTGACTAACAGGCTTCAGCCATATTCATGAGTTATCTAAAAGCCAGGGGGCATAGCTCAATTAAGTTATTCCTCTCCAGTCCCTCTTTCTCCCGCATAATTTAAGTCAGCTCCCTCTGCTTTTAGGGTTAGGGAGGCGCACATCCAGATCCAACTACCATGCCATGAACAATAAACTTCATGGAACTCCAGACCTCCTCGAGTTATTGTGACCCGCCACGCAGTCCAGGGATTCCACTCAGACCCTTCTCGTGTTTGTGGGACCCTGCGTGGAAAGCCTCCGGGACTCCTCTGCCCAACCCCCCACCCTTGCCCGCGGGTCCCTGGCCCCACCGCGGTGTTTTTTCCCACAGTTCACCAAAGTTTTCTGTACGTAGCTGCTAATGCTTTTTAAATTTTTTTGATTTGCTGAAAAAAAAAAGATTAAAAATAAAAATTTAAAAAAAAAAATAATAAATAAATAAATAAATAAATAAATAAAAAAGAACATGCATGATCCCCCATTACACTAATGCTAATTAGAGCCATTAGCTTAATATCCTGGGCTTTGTATCGACTATTTGATTACATTTTTTAAAGAATACATAGTTTTACCCCAACAGAAGGCATCCTGGCTACATGTTGTCTCTGGGTGTTCACTGTAACTTGACTGAGATGGCACAGTCCGTGAGGCTCTTAGGTATCAAAGGACGATGCACAAAAATGCATGGTTTATCTTCTTTATGTCAAAGGATGTCAGAATCATAAAAAATATTTTGTCAAATCTAGTTGTAGAATGTATCAGCAAAATATCACAAATTGAATTTCTATTATCACTTCCTTTTCAAAAAGTGGGGTCACCAGTCTATTGCAGATTTTCTCTACTTGACAAATCTTGTGTAATATTTGTTTAATCTTCAAAATAAACCAACTCACATAGGAGTTTCTGAAAAATTGTTCCTGCTTTTAAAAGAGCCTATTTAAAATGCTGAAGTGAAGTCATCGCCTAATTTGGTCTTCTCTTGGAGCTTGCAGCAGTTCCTTCCACCTTGGCATCATATGTAAATTTAATGAGCATTCACTCACTTTCATCATCCAGGTCATTGGGTCATTGATTCTTATTTCCCTGTGTGCTTTTAGAGCAAGGATGCTGTCCCAATCCATCTTTCACAGCCTTTCTTGTCTGTAGAGAGCATCTTGCTACTTTTTTTGTTACATTTTTCAATAAATGCTTCTTCATTTTCCAATTACAAACTAACTTGTTTCTTTATTAGATCTCTATTTTTAATCATACAGTAGCTATCACACTTTTTCTGCTATAAAAGAGAATTTTAGGAAGTTATCTTTAATACTAGCCTTGGGACTACTCGGGATGAACATCCCTCAGTGATTCTTTAAAGAACTTCAATTTTCCAGCTCAACTTCACAAAAATCAGTATCTGATCTACTAGTTCTAACCTCCTCTCTCTATAAATCTCTACTCTCCTGTAATCTATTTTTCTGCAAATTATTTAGAGTGAAATGAAATTATAATTCAAGAGGAATAAAAACATAGGTAGGAATAATTAGGACATTATTAAAGAAATAGTTATATGTAATGGTAAGGCAGTGAATCAGAAATGCAATGAAGGGTTGGCTATGGGCTAAGGTGAGTATGGACTAGAAACAGATCTTCAGGGACAGAACCACAGAATGGGCAACTGATTGTTTTGTTTTAAACTAAATGCTAAATAAAATAACTACAAAATGTCTACCGCTTATATTTCCTGTCTCTATTTTAAATTGTGCAAATCAAGCTTATCAATTCTATGTCTACTACATCCATAGGGTTGTTTTATCTTAGAAAATTATTTAAACGGTGACATGACTTCTTTAAACACTTCTTGGGATCTTCTTGGCCTGCAACACTTACTATAAGCTCCTTGTGACAGTAGAGCTTTGCTAGTTCATACCCAGCTTGCCCAGCTGGAAGTCTACTACCCAAGCCTTGATCCTAATGTGAACACATGTGGGTCCTTCATGTTCCAGTAATTTCCATGGTGTCCCATTTCTGAGCCTTCTTTACAGAATGAGCTTCGTGTCAACTCTACCACAGCAGAGGACACTCTCTAGCCTACACTGGCCACTTAGACTATTATTTCCTCATAGATGTGAGATTAGTCAAACTCTGTCACCTAATTTAAATAAAACAAAGCTCTTTGGAGAGACAGATAAGGCTTCTATTTGGAAATAAGAAATTTTCTTTAAGTATATTGAGATCACAATATTGATGACCTGATTATATTAATCTAGTCTGATGCCACCAATCTAAAACATTAAGTAGATAGGGATAGAGCTAAGAAACTGAAGAAAGGTTGGTTTCTGATGGCATGTTTCAAATTTCTCATTTCACTATTCATACAGTTATTACTACACCTCAGATTTATCAATTAATTTAGTGAACAATATTTTCTATTGTTTGTGCTATTATACTTAGTTTTCTTTATTTAAAATAGAAATATTTACATGCTATTGTAAATATCCACAAGACTCTGTAGAAAGTGCCTAGAACATAGGCAGGGGCTTGTCTGCTCATGTTGGAAAAACTGCAACAGTCAAGCTTTCTAATCAAATATAATGATGAGGAATGCTGGTTATTAAAACTAATTTTCTTAGAAACATCCCTCAATTGACTATCATTGTGTGCTTCTCTTTAAAATTAAAATAATAATAGTAAAAACTACATATGGTGATTTTAAGAATTAAAATATTAGATTATAAAACATTGTCACATTTTCTAGCATAGACTGAACAGTCAATGAACATTAACCATTATTAATTATTTATATCCAATCATTATTGTAACCACTCAGATATCCTAGAATAGAAAGGTTTATCCATTCTACTTATAGGTTAAGTGGATCATTGAATATTGCATATATATTATATATGTATGGATATATATACATACACATATATACATATTTATACACATATATACACACTATATATGTATATATACATATATCTTATATATACATATAAATTATAGGGAATATATATACTATATATATATATATATATATACACATACACACACACACACACACACACACACACATATACACACACATAGTCATGTTCCCCATATTTTCCATGCTGTTCCATTTCTGAGCCTTCTTTACAGAATGAGTTTCCTGCCAACTCCACCACAGCAGATAAGCTCCTAGCCTACATGTAGTGTGTGTGTGTGTGTGTGTGTGTGTGTGTGTGTGTGTGTGTATCTGTGAGTTGTAAGAGATTGATTAAAGACAACTTGGAGAAGTAAACTAAGATACTGATCATATAGCAAAGTTTGATGCTGAGATCAGCAATGTGAAGTCCCTGATACTTCAGCTTAAGGTTCCAATCTTCATTTTTTACATTCACATTTGAATTTTTTTTGTTTTTTTGTTTTTTGTTTTTTCGAGACAGGGTTTCTCTGTGTAGCCCGGGCTGTCCTGGAACTCACTCTGTAGACCAGGCTGGCCTCGAACTCAGAAATCTGCCTGCCTCTGCCTCCTAAGTGCTGGGATTAAAGGCATGCGCCATCACCGCCCAGCCACATTTAAATATTACTTTTTAGATATGGTAGCAAGTAACTGAACTACTCTTTTCTCAAGTCTTTGGAAACAGGAGTTGGAAATGGCAAAGAAGTAAAGAAGAAGGAGGAGGAATGCTTATAATATAACCATGATGAACAAATGGGAAGAAACGGACCCTAAATGAGTCTGAGCCATGTCCTCTGCATATGTTATTGTCAGGAGCCATAATGGGATAAGCTAATAATTAGCAGGTGATCATCCTGAAATGCTTGCCTCGGATTATAATCTGCAACAAGTGTGCCCATCAGCAAGGCTATGGCTGGACATTTTTTAGGAAAAATCCCTGCTATTAATATGCTTTTCCTATTATTACTATTATTATTAAACATATGTAACAATCACTAAGCAATAGCACACCCCTTTGGAGCAGATCTCTGCAGACCCACGAAGACGTACTGTCTCATAATGATGCTATATAGACAAATAGATGACTTCTTAAGTCTTAATGATGATCCTATAAGAATTCCTAAAATTATATCAATGATTATTTAGCTCTTTTATAGTGGGACTGGTATTAAGTCCCTTTCTGACAATCAATACTGCTATGAGAACTCTTCCAGTCTCCCAAGTGTCATCGATTAAAAGCTCTGAGATAGTAACCAGACCTTTCCTGCTCAGAGCACATTCTAATGTGGTTGTAAAACAATTAACCAAGAGTCACTAAAAGGGAACTCACAATTTATTATAGGTGCTAGGACAGAAGACAAAATATTGCCTGGGTTTATCTATACAAAACTTCACTAATTTCTTAAGTTACAGTTTTAAACCTTCGATGAACCTGTGGAGCTAGACAGATGATGGATGTTTAGTCAGATAATTGCTCCTAATGGATATACATGTAAACATTTTCTGTTGTAAACTTCTATTTCAATTTATGATTTGAATTTTGGTGTGAACTTGTGATGAACTTTGTAACATGTGATCATGTACTCTGAATGATGTATAAGACAAAGGGACATTCATTAGCGGCTCACTTTTTCCTCTTCTCTACTCTTCTCTCTACTCCTCTCTTCTCTCCCTCTTCTTCTTCCTGCTTAGAATCTCTCCATTTAGGACCTTTCCACTTTTTCTCTTAGATAGCTTTCATAGGAAACTTTTTACACTTAGTAATAAACTGTGATAACTTCTTTAAGTGTCTTTTCTTCCTGTGACCTCAAACTAACAGATCTAAGTTAGAGCCTGGCAGCACCTGCAGAGAGAGTACAAAGGCCATTTGCCTAATCCTCTGCTGTCCCTGGCTGAGGTGTTAAATGCCAGAAACAGTTTCTACCAGAGGGAGGGCCAGCTACAATAGCCTAACCCTAGGTCTTGCCCCTGCCTATGCTCTTCCCAACCCCTGGGGCCTGCCTCAAGAAGAACCGAAGATCACCTTCTCCTCCCACCAAGCAGGGCCAGGTTCCCGGCATGTAATGACTGTGTAGTTTGGTTTTCTTGTGAGAGAGTGGAAGTGGGGATGTCTCTGACTCCTTTGCCTACTCTTGGGACCATTTTCCTACTACTGTGTTGCCTCATCTAGCCTTGATATGAGTGTTTGTGCCTAGTTTTATAGTAACTTTGTCCAGTTGATATCCCTGGAAGGTCTGTTCTTTCCTGAAGAGAAATAAAGGAGAAATGAATCTCAGGAAGAAGGAAGGTGTATGTTGAGGGTATACTGGGAGAAGTGGAGAGAGGGCAAATTTTGGTTAGGATGTAATATATGAGAGAAGAATTTAAAAAAAAAAAAAGAATATAATAAGACCTGAATAGTTCTGTTAATGAACTATGCCTAATTGGAATTTGTAGAATACTCTTGCCAACATCAATGTACATACAGAGGACCAAATAATACCAATGTCTAGGTCATAAAAGAAGACTCAACAAACATAAGAGTTGAATCATATAGTGTATATTCAATTTCTATATCAGAAGTGAGAAATAAACAGCATACAACTTTCTGGCAAACTGTAAGTACTCAGAAATTAAAAACCTACTCTCAATAACGGATATTAGTTAAAATTAAACAGAAAATTATAAAGTACAAGTGAATGGAATGAAAATCTCAGTACAAGTACTAAACTTTTAAAGACTTCCCTGGAAAATAAATCTATAAGAAAAAAATTATATAAAAAATATTTAAAATTAAAATTGGTAAATGGAGTTTTGTGTTAAAACCCCTAGCTTGTATCTTAAGAAATTATAAAAAAATTAAAGGAGGATTAGAAAATGAAGTTTAAGTATTCAGAAGAAGGAAATAATCATTACATAGTTAATCTATATAAGAGGAAACAAGAGAAAAAGTTAATAGTTATCAAAATGTTCTTTGAGAAGATAGAAATGCTTATAAATTTTTAGTTGCACAACTAGGCAAAAAGGAGTAACACACAATTGAAAAACTTCTGGAATGGGCTGGCATTATTTGAGATTCTGTAGCAATTAAATAAGTAAGAAACGGCTAAGTAAATTTATGTCAATAAGTTAAACTGTTTAGATAAAATAGAAACAATCCTTGAAACAGAAACAGTATATCAAACCTCACTCAAGCTTAAATTAAAAACTTAGAACATAAATAATTTTAAAAGGAAAGTAAGTTCACAATTTTGATGATTTTCATGAAGTAAATTCCAAGTCTATATTGCTATCCTGGGAAACTATTAAACATTTTAAAAAGCTTTGGAAATGCACAAATTGTTAGAAAATCAAAAAAAGAGAATAAGCTACCATTTCATGATGTGCTCATAAACATTATAAAAAATAAAATAAAAGGCAGCAACAAGAAAGATAACTACCAACTGAGCTTACCAAGGGCAAAGAACCCCAATATACCCACTGAACACTGGTAGAGAATATCTAGATTTGGGTTTAGAAAGTTACTTGAACAGTAGGCTACAAGAAAAATAATGGACTGAGTACTGCTTGTCAGCAACTCATTGAAGGCTGAAAATTTGAAAATCAATTAAACCTGAGACATAAATAGACTAAAAGGGTAAAGAAAATAGACAGCTACCATGATATATGAAAAGGGTTTGATCGAATCTTCATCCCATTCTGATTAAAACTGAGCACTTAGGAAGACAATACAACACAATAAAGGAATACAATACAATAACCTATAAAACTTTAGAAATGTCCAGTGCCAGGCACAAATGATCTTCCTATGCATTATTAATGATAGAGGCCTGCTGAAAATAAGCTACAGCTACTGTTTACCCATGGATGAGACAGCTATGTTTACCTCTTTACCGCCATCCTCTGGTTTGGGGAATGCTGTGAACAAGGGAGAGAAAGAATATAGTAGCCAGAAGATGGTAACAAGAGATGTGAAATATTGTCCTTTAGACATCACGTGCTGTCATACAGATGAACTCACAGCAAACTGTGCATGACTGCACAAGATCTGCACAACATCAAGCCAATACAGACTCCCAACATGTACTGCAATAGGACTACCAAAACTTTCCTTCTGACTGAGGAGGTCTTGACAACTGATGGCCAACAGGGAAGGGAAAGTTCCTTTTCTTTATGAGTGTGGTCGCTGCTAGGTTTTCATGGTGCAGGATGATGCCATTCCTTAGTACAGATAAATTTAAAAACATACACATAAATAAATAAACAAATAGGAGGCATGAATTTAGAAGGAAGATACCATTGGGGGTTCCTTATAGCAGTTGGACAGGGCAGGTGATGGATGGAAATGATCAGGATACATTGTATTCATATATGAAAATTTAAAAACAAATAAAAATGATTATAGAAAGACTATAACAGGCAAATTTTCCATTAACCAATAGAGCATTCATAGCAAAAAAAAGTTACAGCTACTTTAATGTTGAAGTCTAAAAAACAAACGTAAATTTAACTTTAAAAGATGTGTGTGTGTGTGTGTGTATATCTATGTGTGTTTTGATGCATGTATATCCATGTAACACATGGATCCAGTGCCCTCTGTGACCAAAATAGAATGTCAGATGGCCTGGAAATAGAGTTACAGATAGTTGTGAGCCAGCATGTGAGTGCTAGGAATCCAAACCTGATCCTCTGAAAGAGCAACCAGTGTCCTCAACCTCTGACCTATCTCTTCAGCTCCACAAAGTTCATTCTATAGAGACAACAAAAACTCAGTAACAAAAAATTTAAATTACCATGTCTGATAGCTCACAATGTGAAATAGTCAGGATCAACATGTAAAACGGTTTGAAAGATTGCTATCAACTACACAGCTGAGAGAGCAGGATGAGGACCTGACAGGAGTGAATGGAAGAACACTCCCTCTCTTAGAGCAGTACAGTTAAGATGTCAGTTTCCTCAAGTGGTTTATCAATACAATCCTAACAATCCCAGTCTAAGTACTGTAGGAACTAACAGACCCATTTCTGTGCAAATGCAAAAGGTCATGAATGAATGAAGAACTTTGAAAGAAAGCCAACTGAAGAACTAACATGGTCTTGCTTCACGGTTTAATTATGAGACAACAGCAGTTAAGACTGCAGGATGCCAAAGCCAAATAGATACACAGGCGAGTGTAACAGAATAAGTCCAGAAACTAGTCCACATGTATATGGGTCATTGTTTCTCAACACTGTGCAATGGCAACTCAAGGAAGAAAGGACAGACTTTGTTGACTAAGTGTTTCATCTTAATTCACATTCTCTCGAGTAATGTAAAGAAAATTTAACACAATTTACAAAACTGGGGAAACTCGTGCAACTTACCAAACTCTGGAAACAGGGAAATGTACAAGACATTACCACACTCTGTGTTATATAAGCAAAATGGAGATGGGAAATGTAGACTCTGCAGCTAACAAAGATGCCTGAGGTCGTGCAGAGCCTGGGGCAGTAATAATTCTAGGAACCAAACCAAGAAACAGCTCATTTCTTTTGTGAAGTAAATAAACAAATTGTTTGCCTACCTATAAATTGTCAATGCGTATGTATCTTGAGATAAATAAGATGAGGGAGAGAAGGAAAGATAAGCAATATACACTGTTTCTATACGACTACCAGAAATGCAAACTAAGTCATTGTAGGATAATCAGTGTAGACAAGGTGGGACTTAGAATGGGCTTGAGAAGATTTTTATTGTAATGTACGTATTCTTCACTTGTTTGCCATGGTATTCTCTGGTCTACATTTGTTAGCAGTCATCAAACTGCACCTTTTTCAACACATTCAATTTATTGTAAAATTGTACCGCAAATATCAGAGGAAAGGCTACATTTTTACTGTTGTGTGAAACTTAATGATATAGAACTAGTAAACTGTTCATCAGAAACTCTCTCCATGGTAGTCGTGAGACCACAACAGAGGTGGCTGGTTTTTCATAATGGGAAACTTCTATGCCTTTCTGCCAAAATGTAGCGTGTAGCATGAAAATCGCCTTATATTCATATTTACTACTGTTCCTATTCTTAGCCCTCTTAAATCATCTTGAAACATTCTAATTCTATGGAAAAAGATTAAGTGTTTCATATAAAGGTACACTGATAATACATTTGATCAAAATAATATTTTCATGTTTTATTCATGTTAAAGTAAAATTAGTATTTAGAGATAACCTTTTAGAATGAGGAGTGAGAAAAATAACTACATATATGACTATCACACTGGAATGTCTTAATAAAATATTTCCTAGGTTATATTTAAACATTACTATCATTAAATAAGTTAAGTATATAGTAAACTAAACCTAGCAAAAACCAATCTCATATAAAATCAATATAAGCATAATAAATACATCATGAGCCTATACTTGATATTATTCCTCAAAATATCCAAAACACTCCACTTGATCAAATACAATGGCATTTTTAATTAACAAAATATCTTTATACACTACTGCCTACATCATTAACTAGTAAATATTTAGAGAATCATTACTGAGCACAAAACATGTATTTACATTAGCTTAAATCAGTATACCAAGGACTTCTGGTAAATTATTTTTATCTCTAATACTCGCAAATAAATATATTTCACAGACAAAATAATTTTAGTAATTTTTAATGCTTATGACATTACTGAATCAATAATATCTACATAAAAGTTCCAATAAATGTAATTAAATTCACACTAAAAATGACATGAGTCTTACCCTCATTTTTACCAATAAGTGACTAGTAAATGCCAAGGCTAACAGATACATCCTCATGTAAAATTAAATCATGGGATAGAGATTTAAGGATAAATCCCAATCCTAGTAGCAATAAAAAAACTCAATTGAATCTGGTCACTGATTCAATTTTTTCGCATTCATTCAAAAACCTTTTAATTTGTATTTACTTTGCCATATCATCTAGAAAACATGCTTAGTTCTCCAAAACTCCGTTAAAATTTACTTATAAGATGCAGGTGTTCTGGAATTACCAAGACCTATTTCCATAAGTCAATCAAGTATTTGGGGGAGCACTGGCATAAAGAATTTGTCACAAGTTAGGCCAACGTTCTTAATACTAAAAACTGACATTTACATAAAGTCATTCGTACAGCAATTTCAAATGAAGTTCCCAAACATTTATTCATTAATACTTTTAATATTCCCATGCAATATTTGGCCAACACTCATTTCCATTTTATTCATTTATAAAGCACATAAAGTTCATAAGATGACATGAACCTAGTAACTCCTTTCATACTTACAACCCATTTTCATTCACTT
Organism: Mastomys natalensis; assembly: GCA_021653895.1. Lineage (NCBI taxonomy): Eukaryota > Metazoa > Chordata > Mammalia > Rodentia > Muridae > Mastomys > Mastomys natalensis. The sequence goes on along the minus strand of JAJTUV010001097.1, from coordinate 645,646 downwards.
GAAAGGATAGAAAAATATAAGACCTCCAGCATGAAATACATCATCTATCCCAAGAGTGAAAAAAAATCTCGTTAGCATGTGGTTCTTATCTCTCCCACCTTTTTGTATGCGATCCAGTCAAACACTTTGTCAATATCTGTTGCCCGTAGCACTTCCTGTGATACTGGATGGGAACTGGCCAACCCGTCAAGCAGCATGACCTCATGCAGAACATCTGTCAGAAACCTCTGCTTTTCCTGTAAATACAGTAGATTGGGCAATATTATAGGTGATTCATGGTCAGGACAAGATGCGCCAGGCAACATGAACAGCATGTGTGTCACTTAACTGAGGGTGCTCATCAGTCTTACATGGTGAGGCTCAGATCTGAAGGAAACTCAGTAAATAAAACAACCCCTTAGGATAGTATAAAATAAAGACAGTTGATTTAAACATAACATGAAACAAAATCAATAGGCTACTGTAAGCCCTAAGTATAAGAACAGCAGGCTGTTTTATCAGTGCATAAAGCAAGAATGAAGAGTGGTCACAAAGAGCAAGGATAAGATGAAAGTTTGTTCATGTCTTTTGCAAGATGTAAACAGAAATTCCAGTCTCTAATAACATTTTCTGACCGAGTCAATGCAAGAATCCTATCTTTTTATGCCAATAGACCTAGTCTCATTAGAACAAGTTAATCTCTCTCTCTCTCTCTCTCTCTCTCTCTCTCTCTCTCTCTCTCTCTCTTTATCTATCTATATCTATCTATCTATCTATCTATCTATCTATCTCTATCTCTCTCTATCTCTCTCTGTCTCTCTCCCTGCTCCTACATCCCACCACACAAATTATTTTCCACAAAATAGGATGGGGTAGGGAACCACAATGAATATAGCAAAAGTCATTGCTTTCCTCAGACCATAGTGTGTGCAGATATACAGACAAATTTATATTAAAGGCCATAATGCTGACATCACAAAGTCTTAATAATCTATCACTCTGAAGTATTGAAAACAACCAGAATCATGAACCCTCTAGTCACTACGTCTAATAAAAGCAGACTTATTATATTAAAAATGAACTGTAGAGAAAGGTGCATTTTTTGGTTTCAGAACTCCTGCTTTTAAGAAACAGCTTGGATTCTGTTGACAAAAATGCTGCCAGCTATTAGGACTTCTGGCCACCTGGCTTCATGGATGGAGGAAGAGACAGAAAACTAAGTTGCAAAAGATAACAAGCCTAAATAACCCCCTAGATAGCTAAAGACTGAGTAGTATCATTACTGAGATTAAAGACTCCAATGCCTAAATTGCTCTACCTAATATTGAACTCAGTCCGAGAGTCTGTTCATTTTGAGAAATCAGATAAACACTGTATTATTTTTGGATTGAGTTGTAATTTGAAGCTGAGAGTATACCAATCCCAGGACTTAAAGAAATGGAAACAAAGGAACATGCTATAGGAAGGAAAGTTAACTGAGTATATACATGTATATTCAACAATTGCTTATCAACAACATATGCATATTGATCAACATGAAACTTTAACCAACAGTCCTTGATTTGCAAGACATAAAGTAAATAGATTTTAAAAGTGAAACCTAAAGTCAATTTCAACAAAGGAAGTATCAATTATATGTGATATATTACTTCATACTTTTGGGAGGAAGGAAAATTAATCCTTGTCTACTTAATATAATTTCAATTATCATTATTTAACTTTGGTGTGGGTAAGTCATTGGTAAATGATTGGTCTTCTGCCAGATTCAAAAATGGTATTAAATAATGGAAGAAAAGACTTGTGTGCAAGAATAGGTTGGGAGCTGAGTTTCTGGTAGGGAAGTACATATAAAACACAGAACACACAATACATTATACTGATGATGGGGAAAAAAAGAAAAAGAAAGAGAGAAAATTCTAGCCAGGGGCAAACTCAATTTGACAGAAGTATAAACAGCTCACAGGACAAAGGGCACTGATTTTTTTAAAATAAACACCTACATCTCTACAAAGTAAGAAACTCTCCAGCTAAAGCATACATCATTATTACCAGCAACGGCCCTACAGTATCCACAGCCAGTCTTACCTAGCATTTGTTCGTTTCTTACCATTTATCTGGAGCTATGAATGCTAAAAACTAAAATAAAAAGAAGTCATTTGTGTAATATAAGAAAAGATGTGAAATAAAATAGTTGGCTATAGTGAATTAAATAATTCCTGTTTTATGGATTAAAGTTTCCAGAGTGATTTTTAAGCAAAGTTATACAATAATAAAATTATCTATGGAGACTTTCTCTAAAGAGGTAGAAATTGATCTGACCTTTAATTTCTAAATTTGGTATGTGTGTGTTGTGAGTGTCAGTGTCTTTATAGTATCCTCATAGTGAATATTCAATACCCCATTTTTACTTCACTCCGCAATTAAGGCTGGTAGGATCTATGACCTAACCACTGTTTAAAAGTAACACATAAAGGAAGTTGGGAATGTTAAAATCTTTTAAGAGTTCAGTGTTAACAGTAACCACAAATTCCACAGAGGTAATGAAGATATCACAATTTTTTTCATCTCAATAGTTAGTGATAAAAATATAATTTTGTTTTCCACTATTTTAAAGATAGATAGATAGATAGATAGATAGATAGATAGATATTAATATATTTTGATATGGACTTAAGAACTTTACAAAAACATATCAGAAAAAAGTAAAGAATGAGTGACTGCAGAATTTTTCATGAAAACCACACAGACATTCTTTTATTTGCCTATTTATATCTTTAATAAATACATATTCAATTCCCACCCTATACTTGTGAAATAAATGGATGACTAAAACCTACATCATAATCTTGAACTCCAGAATAGAAATGAAGTACAATAGAAATACAGGTACACACCAACACTATCACAATACAGTGGGTGCTATAAAACACAGAGGATGAAATGATTAATTAGTTCAGGAAGGTTTTAGCAGAGGAGGCAGCATCCAAGCTAGCGGGTGAGAGATGAGAGAGGAAGCAGCTGGAAAGGGGCAAATCCAGGGCAGAGTAAACATGCAATTAAAAAAGCCACACCACTCAAATCCTCAATTATCCTTTTGAAGAGTTTGGTCTTAATAAATGGGCAGAAACAGGCACTATGACATAATAAGTGTAGTGTTATAGCCGTGGTATACAAGATGGCTAAAAGAGCCAGCCAATAGGCAGGAAATAGCCATTATCCTAAGAGAGGGAGTGGAAATGATGTCATAGGACAATTTGTTGTTGAAGGAGAATTGGTTTTAAAAGATATTTTAAGCGTGTATCATGCTTTGAAATAACTATATGGCTTTTAGTGATTTAAACAGAAAAGTTGAAGATTATTGACAGAGAGGTTGGGAAAATACAATTTAGAGAACATACAGAAAAATGAGTTTTATACATGGTGGAGAAAAGTGACTATGGGTGTTCACAAAAGCCTTCCTGCAAACAACTGTAAGTGAAGACCTGAGTCTTAGAAAAATGACTAAATTATCTTTTGGTAATACAGAGTCATTTTTAAATAGCATGAATAGAGCCCCTAGAATTCGCTTCTAAAGTCAATTTTTATAAAATAGACTGGTTTTAAACTGCATATGTGAAGGAAGTTAAGAATTCTTAACACATCATTAACTATCTGGATAATTATCTCCTTGGTGCTTCAAAGTGGCTTCAGACCTCAAATGTCAAGTCTAAGGGGTTACATGAGACAATGGCTGCTCTAGACACAGTCACTGAACTTGAACTGTCAAGGAAGAAGGAATGTTAAAGCTGCTGGCTACTTCCTACATAAAGAATTAGGAATGTTAATGGGGCGCGATATCAATCAGGTGTTTTGATTCTGCCCACAAAAAAAAAGGAAACAAGGGGGAAAAGGGAAAAGCAGAGAGAAGTCTTTGAGTAGAGATCAGAGAATGCTGCATCAAACCAAAGACAAGGAAGATAAGGGACAAGGCTGAGACTAGTCATGTAGTGGTAAGATATTCATAGACATATAGAAAGTAGAAAATTCTCAAGGAAGACATGAGTTGCAGCCAGAAGGATTTAATTATCTCCTAGAAATATGGATCTGAACATAATGACTCTTTTGATATTCCTTTGACAAATGAGTCTAGCACTGGGAGTGAATACCTGCCTTTCTCTGGCCATGCAACTTCTGAGACCACACAAACTTTTGAAATCTCAGCATCTTCATTTATTCACATTTACAGTTGTGGAGATTAAATGAGTGAATTAACTCTACGTATATTTGTTAAACACCTGCTGGATCACAGATGGCATGCTTGCTTCTAAGGATAGACAAAGCAATGAATCCTACATTCAAAGACTACATAGGAGTAGAAAGAGAGACACAGATCAAAACAGACATTACTGGAAGTGGGCTCAGGATACCGAATGGCCGCATTGAGAAAACTATGATTTGTTATGCCTGAGGGACGTAGGTAAAGCTTCTAAGCAAGAGTTTAAATTGAATTTTTAAGAATTATTTAAGTATTCTAGGAATAAATGACAGTAAAGGACATTTGGGGCAAAGGGGAATTTGTTAAAAATTCAAGGAAAGCTTCTAGCATAGTTTCTTGGAGAGTCCGATTCAGAGAAGATTGTATGGCACAGGGTAGAGAGCGAATCACAAGCAATGACAGAGAGGCCCACAGGATCAGAACCATCAAGGTCCTTTGGAAGCTGTAGTTATATGACATCACGGGACCTGCACTTTTTGAAAAGCCTGAAGAGCAGGGAGTTGCTGGACTAGATCAAAGTGCAACTAGAAAGAGAAATTGAAAAGTACTACACAACTGAGAAGAAAGAGCACACAAGATGGACTTTATCTTTGCGACAACAAAATACTATGCCAGTTATTTCCATAAACTTTAGCTTCATTCTTTGAGAAGCAAGGTTACTCAAATGAAATATATACTTTGGAATCCTGTTTGCGAATTCATTATAGACATAAACAATATTATGGGCATAGATGAACACCTAAAATAAAAATATCTGAATGAGTTTAGATATAACATATTTATGCTAATTTTAGATTTATATGAAGAAGTTCCTTTTTCCAGTGTTTAATGTCATAATAGTCTCTTTCATAGAGATAAAGACAGTGATCTAAGTTTTTTCTTTTTTTTAAATTGAATGAGAATGTCTTTTTAAAATGGAGAAAGCAGCAGACTGCAAGTCTATATATTTCCTGTCTGCCTCATGGAAGATTTGTGTTATGCTCTGGGGAAATACAATGAAGGTACAATTCCCACCTTCCAGCAATGCATTTTATAGTACAGAAGACAGATATGAGTGTAAGTGTTTGATACACTACAATGATACTATATTATTGGGATAGAGTATTGTAGAAGTAAAAAGTATAATACAAGTTTTAAGTAAAATTGCTTTTAATATCTGTGACCATGCTCTCTTAACTCTTATCATAAAGAGAAGAATGAAGAACTATCATATTTTTACAAATTTGAAATCTGAGCTCCCTCACAATAAAGACTTTTATTATTACATAGATTAAGCAAAATTCCACTCAAGTCAACATTAACCTGAAGCTGTTTTTATAAATAGCTTTAATGAGGATTACTAACATACCTATCATTTAAAAGTTAGACACTTGATTTTTGGTTTTCACCACCTATTCACATTATGACAGAACTTAAAAGCAGAGGAGTAAGATCAAGAATTCAAACAATAAAAATAAATATGCTGGAGGAAAATAACATCTTATCCACATGAAATGGCCTACATGGCAGTTGTCATATTTTGTAAATTTATAACACAATGTCATATTTGGGAGTTAGAAATTATTTGGACCTGAGTACTTATAACATTGAAATAATTTTATATGTTTTAGGTCTTGATTCTGTTTTCCACAGTATTTTAAGAGTATTTTAGGCTTTCTATTTGAAACAGTTAGATTTATTCGTAAAGATTATATCACCATTTAACTCAGTAGTTAATATTTTACCCACGGTCAAATTTTATACTGACAGACAGAATAAAAATAAAGGGCTAGTGAAAACAAATGTTGTTTTCATATAGTAATGTACTTTAAAATTAACATCTCAAAGGCTGGTGTTTAAAATACACACACGCAAGATGTTAATAATCATTTTATGTGCAGCTTGTTAAAGCAGCTCATTTGTATTGAAGTCAAACTTGTATAAACACACATATATAGCAGACATTGAAGAATAATTTAAAAAGTAATCACCATCAGTGCCTACAATGAAACAAGCACTCAACTAAAACGTTTAGCTCTGCATTTGTTTACACAACCTTCTGCAGAAAGCAATGCATGCACACAAGGCCCAAGGCAATTCTGTAGTGAAATAGTATTAGTTTGTGACTTCACATATACCTTTTGACATAGATGAATTTATATTCATCTATGTCAATGTATTTTCTACTATCAGCTACATTTCTTCAATTGAAAAACCATAAATTCCCTCTGAAATCTTACTCAACGTATATACTAAAAGGGAATTCATTTTCCATAAAAATAACTTTGAAGATTTTATAAACCTCTCAAAATCTTAGATAAATGTTAGCACATGTCTTTATGAGCTATGGTACTCTCAAACATGACTAACTCAAAGTAAGTGGGTTAAGTTGTAACTCTTCAGAGATTGCATTCTCAATTGCCTGATATCTTATTTTAACATCCAAGCTGAATGTGTCATGTTTCATATTACCAAAGATTTGATGTAGCAAAGGGGAAAACACAAGATGAAATACAAAATGTGCTGAATTGTACAGAACCAAACACTGAACCATTTGCTGATGTGCCCATGATCTATTAAGAGACAGCAGGAATGCCAAGCAAGTCCTTCAGTCCCAGTACTTGGGGAGTGTAGTTCAGGTCAACATGAGCTATATTGTTGGTGAGCTGAAAACTACAGACTAACAGTTACTGCAAAATAAGCCTTTCCCCAATCTTTTTTTTTTTTTATTTAGTTATTTAAATCACATCGTAATTTACTTATTTACACAGAGGTTATAAATTTCCTTTTTTAAAATTTTTCATTGGATATTTTATTTATTTAAATTTCAGATGCCTTCCCCTTTCCCCATTTCTCCTCCCTAGAAACCCCTATCCTATTCCCCCTCCTCTTTTTGCTTTTATACCATTTTAATTACATGCATGTATTAAGGTCAGTTCTAGGTTGAGGGACTAGCAATACAATAGATGCAAATAGCCAAGGAGTAAGCAAGACAATAAACACAAATAGTCAAAGAACAAGCAAGGCGTTAAACCCAGTTATGTGAACACTCCCGTGATCACTGTTTCTAAGGGCTTATCCGGATGACCAAAGTATCTGAGTCTACTTCCCTGTCCTAGCCCAAAGTCATTTTCATGTCTGAAGCCTACTTTCTTGTTCTAGCCTAAAATTTAGATTCCTGTCTGAAATTACTTCTTTGTTCTAGCTTAATATTTAGATTCCTGCCTGAAGTTACTTCTTAGTTCTAGTCTAAGATTTGGATTCCTGCTTGAAATTGCTTCTTTGCTCTAGCCTAATGTCAGATCCCTGCCTGAAGCCTACTTCCTTGTCCTTGACCCATGTCAGATTCTTGCCAAGAATCCCCAAAGGCTCTCTGCTCTCCCCCTTTTATATTTCATTAACAAGACTGAACCTGTCTTAGGTCACTCTGACAAGAATGCCTTCCTTACCCATCATGGAATATGCATTATCAAAAGCAATGCATTTCAGTCTTAGACCATAACAAATTTCTTACTGGTTATTTTAAATATATTTTATTTTACAATATATTTTAAATGATATGTTTATCATTTAGTTTCAGTATTTAGGGATATAAATGGCCAGTTTGTTGAGTAACAACCATAGACAAACACTAGTCTGAACAGAGAATTTATGTTTACATTGAAGATAAAAAGTTAATAAACTTTTTATTAAAAGTTTAATAAGTGGCATCAAACAACACAATGTTGTGACAGCCCATATACTTAATCAAATCAGATGAATAGTAATCTCATCTGTAATAACAAAAGAGGAATCACATCTCAGACTACTATGAATCATATTACACAATATACCCATTGTGTAGTTAGCAAAGGTTCCTTCTTCACAGTGCAAAAGCTAGAATAGAAATCCATTAGAAAAGACCAAAAATAGTGAAGTATAGCATCCCAAAATTCATTCAAAAATGGAATGGATATATACAAATGTTACATAATTTTCTGTTCTTGTTAATATTTTGATGTGTTTCACAACTGATCTCATCAAAAAGTCAAATTTGGACTATAAAAATAAAATCATATATAAGTACCTAGTAGAAAGAGAGATATTGATAGACAAATGGCCATAAAAATTAGAATTCTTTGATTTCTTCACATTTTCTGGTAACTTAAGCAGAATGGATTTCATAGGTATTTTGAACATGGAAAAACAAGATCACATGGCAACAAAGTATCAAAATGCTGCACGTTTAGCCTATGGAATGGGCGGAAAGCATCCAGTCTCATTCTTAGAAACTATAACTGAATATAAACTAACTTTGTTATGTTAAAAAAATAATCTGGTTCAGCTGGTATTCCGTGACACCAGAAGGACATCATAACCTAATCTTCTCTTGAACACTCCCTGTTCCAAACAGAGCAACTAACATAAATATGATCCAGTAATAATTTTAAAATTGTGAAAGGTGAACAAGGCAATCTACATTAATCCTTGGAAACCTTTCATCTTTTTGGTAAGCAAAAGGTACAATCATAACAGTTGGCAAGAAAACAAAATATATTCTCTTGTGTGAGGTCAAATTATTTTCAGTCACGATAAGTACTATGATATGATCTATCAGTTCTCAAGAGAAACCATAAATTTATAGAAAATTCCCTTGTTGTTTTGAAGGTAAGACAGTGAACTTTTTTTTTTCTTTTTTTAATTTTAATTAGTCATTATCTGGAGTACATCACATTCCAGGTACTTCAAACCGTAATGTCAACTTTTTGTTCAGAAGGGAAAAGTATTCTAAATTGGTTTTCATCAGACAATTGGAAGAATATATAGTATTTAAATCACAGTGTATCACCTTTAACACTACCACACAACAAAAGAGAAAACAGAAAAGCAATTGTTTGTTGTTTCCTTATGGAGAGAAATTCATTTTAAAATATATGCCTCTCTTCTAGGCAAAATTAACAAGTTTAGAGATAACCAAGATTCAGAAGTACAGTCTATCTGAGCAGAGAGAAAATCCAACATCTAAATGAAGCCATCATGGTAGCAAAATAAATTCCATCCATTAAAAAAGTATAAGACATTTAAAAGAAAACAATAATGATTAATTAACTGTCCTTCTTGTTCTGTAATTTGGCTAAAACTTCGAGACATATGGAGCATGGTTTATTTTCAGAACATATGTGTGAATTTTAGGAGTCTGAAAAAGGTTACAGCTGTGTGGTTTGAGCTCCTGTGCAAACAAAGCCACCGCAGACAGGGATATGGTTGGTCAGATAGAGGGAGAAATAATTTATGTATACTGAAACTGCCATACAGAAGATAAGACATGATGTATATGAAAGCAAAATACTATTACATAGCAGTTATAAACTAACATTTACATGAAGTTTATTCTATAGAGTTCACCATAGTAGGTGGCTGAATTTAGGTACTTGTTAAATCATAGTCTAGAATAAATGGAACAAATGAAATGCATGAACAGATAGAAATGCAAGTGGCGTCAATGCAGCCAACCAATTCATATAAAATTATCAAGCTAGTTTACATTCCAAGCCCTGAAGAAGAGCAACATTGATCTATAAATAAAATCTGCAGAGAAGAACATAAAGTGATTAAAAGAATTAATTGGGCACAGGTGTTGTTGAAGCACATTCTAGGAGAGAAGATACGTGCCTTAGTATCTTCATGTTTCAAAGATAATTATGATACTAACTGACCAAAATAGGACTGTAATTGGTAGAATTTTCTATTCTCAATCCACAGAAGAGATAAAAAGGTAAGGAGATGAGCATTTCCCAAAGAGGACTACTTAAATGTATGAATGGTAGAACCAGAAAGGCTATTCAGAATGCTGTCAAAGGATGACCTACCAAATTTTATTTTCTATTCCAGTTAAACAGAGCCCTGTGCCCATGAGACAAAAGACTGATGGAGTTAGTCTGATATGCCTTAAAAATATAGCAGAGATAGACACTCTCAGTCCAGCAGAATGTCTTACTCTGCCTCACAAACCATTAAATATGTGAACTGTTTGGTACGTACAGTACTTGTTATATTTGTATACATTGTTACAGCCATGAACAATATAAATTTATATAAATTTGTATATATATATATAAATTATCTGATTACTTGTACGCACTACTTTATTGTTACTGAAATCTTTTTCTAGTAATATCTAGACCTAATTTTCAGTAACCGTAATAAAGGACAGGAGAAACCTCAGAAAGGTGATGGATTGCAACAGCCTCTCCTTGCTTAGAAATGGGCTGTGTCATACATTCTTCTTTAGTTGCCCCCTGAGAGCTCAGCTTTATTTGTGCTCAGGTTAAAAGCTGTGACAAACAAAGGCTGTTTACCTAGCAAATTATGAATATTACCAGTTTATATTATTTTTATGCTATATGAAGACAACATTTTCTTTTACCAGTAGCAAGGAAAGTAACAGATCACATATGGTATAATCTACCATGGCCAGTATTATACATTTCAGAATAACAATATCGAAAGGAATATTTTGGCATAAGTTTTTGCAATATAATTGTATTGCTGTTTATTGAAGCAACCTGGACTATTCTGTTTATAGTTGACTCTTCTTTGAAGGAATGAGCAGAGTGACCCTCTGCAATACTGCTTGCTAGGCATAAGAAAGGATAAAATCTCATTACACTCAGCTTCAATTGGGGATTTGGTCCTAGAGAGTGTCTAACCCTGTTAAACTTTTATTGGTTTTGAAATTCCTAAGGAAATGTTCAAAGGCTTTGGCACCATGCAAATTTGAACAAGTTCTCCAGAAGCAATACATTATTCCCCAGGTATTGCTCATTCATCTTTGATCTCTAGGTCTAACGTATAAAAACCTGAAACAATGTCTATCTAGGGAAAAAAAAAAAAAGCTTGCTTTTTACAAAATCATCTATTAAGAACATATGCAAAATTCTCTATTTGTAGCTTTATTTTCAATTTTAACATCCATCTAGAAGCAAATGAGGCAGTTCTCTGAAAGACTTCTCATATACTCACTGAATAGACAGGCATGTATGTGTGGCCATACTGCCAAACTGAGCTTCCTTAAGCTCTTCTTTCTACAACTGTGTTAGTGAATGTGAGCTGCAAGCTAAACAATAAACACACACAGGCACACACAGACACATACACACAGACATACACAGACACACACACACACGCACATTGGTAACACTGAAGTTTCTCTAAAGAAAGCTTTAATCACTTAAGCAAGGTCAAAGTTTTTATTTTTAAAACTATAAATAAATGTAAACAAAAGTAATAATTAATAACTAGGTTTAACCTAAAAATATATATTAAAGTCTGGTTGCAGAAGATGGCCAGTTAAGGCTCCATGTCTCCCATTGCTAGGAGTTTTAGCTAGAACAGAATTTCCACTGCACTGGGTTTCTCGCTCATGCCAGAGATTGCCCCTGATTTCAGTTGTCTCTCCCACTACTCTCTCTCGTTGTCCTCCCCTAACCTGATCCTTCCTGTTTCTGTCTCCACCCCCCATCCAGGCCACTCCCCCATCCAGGCTACTCCCCCATCCACCTGCAATGTTTCCTTTATTTCCCCTTCACAGTGAGATTCACACACACCTCCCATTTAACGCCCCTTCCTTGTTACTTAGCTTCTCTTGATCTTTGGATTGGAGCATGGTTATCCTTTACTTTACGGCTCATATCTACTTAATAAGTGATTTCAACTAAAATTTACTTAATAATCAATACTTAATAAGTGAAATTAGCTATAATTCAACTACACCTAAAAACCTTCAACCTACAATTTTTTTCCTGGAATAAAAGTAACTCATCAGAAATTATAGCAGTAGCCAACCAATGACTGGTCCAGTTTGAGACCCATTCCATGAGACATAACCTACCCCTGACACCGCTTGGAGGGCTAAGACCCAGCGGTTGGATAGCCCAGGGATCGAGTATAGAACCAAATGCAACTGGCAAACAAGAAAAAAAAAAAGTCAATGAAATGATTTCTAACGATTTTCTGCTACAACCATAGATTGGGTTCCTAACCCAATTGTCATCAGAGAGCCTTCACACAGCACGTGATGGAAACGGATGCAGAGAGCCACAGATATACATTAGGTAAAGCTTAAGGAATACTACAGAAGGAGAGGAAAGGATTGTAGGACCCCAGAAGAAAACCTACAGAATCAGTGAACCTGGGATCATAGGGGCTCACAGAGAAAGAACTAGCAACTAGGGAGCCTATATGGGAATGAACTAAGGCCCTCTGCACATGTATTACAGCTGTGTAGCTGGTTCTTCTTGTAGGAATCCTAATAGTAGGGGGGCTGTCTCTGACTCTGCTGCCTACTTTTGGGACCCTTTTTATCCTACTAGGTTGCCTTATCCAGGCTTAATAGAAGAAGAGATGCAGCTCTCCTAAGTTGATATACCATTATTGTTGATTGATATCCATGGAAGTCCTTCCCCTTCTGAAGGAAAATGGAGGAGGTCTGGAGGTGGGGGAAGGAAGGCAGATAAAGGGACTAGGAAAAGAGAAAGGAGGAAAAACTGTGTCGGGATGTATAAATAGACAGACAGGCAGATAAATAAATAAATAAATAAATAAATAAATAAATAAATAAAGGCCATAAGTTAAACAAGTTAATATACTTCAATCATTAACAGTTGAATGAGTTTCCTGACACTTCTAACAAATGTCAAAGAACTATACTAACAGACGATGTTCCAGTAATAACAAAGAGGGAGACCTGAGATAGGGGATATGCACACACTTTCCTATTAAAGTAGTCACAATGAGTGCTCTTTGTAAGTGTTAAGGTGTTGAGTGAAGATGCTATTTTAACCAGTACGCAGTAGAAATTCTTAATCTCTCTGCATCCTCTGCAGGTGAGGATCCAAGTGGCAGATTATCTCTCAACGCTAACATTGTTTTCTAGACTGTTTTCATTTGGGCTCATTTAACGTGTAGTCTGCTCTTTGGTGGACAGGGCACCAGAGCATCAGTGCACTAATGGTAATTCAAACATGAGACTTGCAAGATTCTAGTGCATGAGTTGATGTTTTCACCACCACAGTGACTCCTGTTTGCAACAAACCCATTAGCCACAAATCAGGAACATTGCTATCACTAATGCTAAGGGATAAGCAAAACCTTCTCCCCCCGAATAAAGAGGCAGGGTTCCTGGTACAAAAGATGTTGTTCTTCTCTGGAAAAGATTCTTCTAATGGCTGAAAAACATGCTTGCTTATAGAAGAGGGAAGGGTGAAGGAGACTCACAAGATGGGCCTACTGTGAAGATCAAGACCCAAGATACTCAAGTATGAACTCCTTCTGTTTATTCTTAGTCTTTGAACCCAAATGTCATTTTTAAGTCTTTAAAGATCAAAAAGACACAGTCCCACTCCCAAAGAAGAAAAGAAATTCATTTTTTCCAAAGGAGTCTCACTGAGCATATAAAACACACTTAACGGTAGGCCAAAGGTAACAACAAAAAAAGAACTCAAAGGTATTTTAAGAAAGTTTTTGTCTTATAATGCTTTGCTGAGCATTTTATTTTTAATCTTATTGATCTTTCAATATATATTAATTTTTCTATTTTTTTGTGGGTTTTCTGTGTGTAAAAATATATGTGTCAGTATTTGTGTATGTTTCTCATTTTCATTTGTCTTCTATTTTTTTAATTGTTTATTTTGCCCTATTCTGGCCTGATTGTTTTTACTTTATTCATATTTTTATAGGCCTGCTTGTTTTCTAATAAGAGAGAACAATAAGGGGTGAAAAAATGGTGAGTGGGGAAGTGAAGACAGTCTGTGAGGAGCTGGGAGAGTTAAAAACATTATGAAAATATATTTCATGGAAGAAAATATGACACACAACCTTGAGACTTGCTTGAAACTTTTTAATTCTTTCCACATTTAGAGTCACTTGAGATAAAAATATCATCTAATTAAAAACAATTGGATCACCTTCTAATTCCTACTTCTGATTTATTGCACTTAATCAGGCCATATTTGGACTTTGACCATAGCAGACAAACACAACTATAGGGAGAACTAAGTGTGCTCATGTGTGTATTTACTTGGTATTCAGTATTTACAAAATAAAATTCTAAAATTTGTATTCCTCTTAACCCATATCCTGTCCATAGTGCTACTAGGTGGATATACCTTTATTCTGTTGAATGACAGGCAATAGCATGGGAATAGACCAACACTCATTGGAATGTATACTAAATATAAAAGATGTGACAACATTTTTCCATAGAGCTACTGAGTCACATATGGGCATAAGAAATGAACAGCTCACGGAACAAGTAAAATACCAACCTCAATCAAACTCTCTTTCCTCATTTATTTCTCTTTGACTATCAGAGTATCCTTTATGGGTTATAATGATTAAGAGATATGTACCTATGTTTAAAGAAGAAAATGTAACTCAATAAGCTTAATATTTCAGATGGCAAAGAGTTATTCTTTCTTTTTAAATGAAACACAATTATTTAAAACGTGAGCATCATTTTATTACATTAATACTGGCCTCATAGCAGAGTTTATTTTTCTTCCTTCAGTTCTGCCAGGGACAGAGACAAATGGGGACATTTGTTAATGGTTTAGGCAATACACTTCAGATACTCTAAGAATTTAGCATAATGAAGTTTAGTTGATTAGTTTACATTAATTTTCTTCATGTCTAGTGTTCTTTTAAAAAACCAAGAAAATTCACAGTCTGTGTGCTCTGTCAGTGTGCAACTTTAAGCTTACTGATATGAGAGACTACGTGGCAGCTTTCTTTCTTTAATAAACCAACAGAGGCTGTGGTTAATAGTCATAGATGAAGTCTCTCACTTTCTTAGAGAGTGCCATGAGACTGAAGCAGTTGCCTACAAACCATCTAAAACAAATCATCATGAGAATCTATATAATATAATCAGGGATATGATTTGATCCACATCAGAATCTAATCCATAAAAAAGAGATTCCTCGTAGAAAACTTATTGTATCCCTTTTCCAGAATTAGAATTATGTTACCACGGACTTGTTTTCAAATGAAAGTGATCAAAAGGTATTGAAGAATGTTAAATATATGTCAGTGTCTCCTTTTGTCCCTCTGAGAAAACAATTATTTTCTCCCTTAAGTACAGGGACCAAGCTAATGCCTTAGTGCATGTAAGGCAAGAGCTCTACCACTAAGCTAAATTCCCATCACAATAGGATTTAATGTAGATATCCATCAACACCAAACTGGAGCTTGGACCATCCACTAATGTTCCCACTAGTCAAGAGTGATAAAATCACATCAAAAAGCAAAAGAAAAATTCACCCCAGAAAATATAACCTTAGCCATACGCTAAAAGAAGTTGCTTCTATCTCACATGTGCTTGATAAATTTCATATTACTGAAATTACATGTCCCTATAAAGTGGATTATGTTGCCGGTAAAGGTGAATATCAGTTTGGTATGAATAACTCCAGACATGGAATGTGGAGAGCTTCTTTGGTACTCTCTACATAGCTCATATAAATCTACACCATCAATAAGCTATGCACCTTGCTAATGATGGCATTGCTTTCAAAAACCACGATGTCCTCTCACATTCATATAATGCAGGGTTTCTCCACCTGTGGGTCGCAACCCCCTTGGGGCCAACATGTGGGGTGCACATCAGATATCCTGTATATCAGATATAATTTTATGTTTGGTTATTACCACCACATGAGGAACTGTGTCAAAGGTCACATCATTAGGAATGAATTGGTCCAAGTTCATTCATTGCAAAGCCTTCAAAAAACTCTATGGGAATGTGCTGAGTACAATTGATTCATATTTCAGATGAGGACTTAAGTGAAGTGTTTTCTTAGAGTCTGAGTTGGTTTTGTTTTTTTTTTTTTTTTTCCAATCCTTTCTCCTAACTTTACATCATACTGCCCATAAGGACTTATATCTATAAAATGCTAAATTCAGGCATGTTCACCAGGGGAAGATAGATATTACTGCATTTTTTTAATTCAGTATAGTAGATGTAATGTAAACACTGATTGCTTTGCTACAGACTTCTGGTTCCGAAACTACCTAGCCACTCAAATGATCACAATCTACAATTCTTTGAACAACTGTTAGCTAAGCACGCATATCAGCCCAAATCAGAACAAGAGCTCCTTAACAAGACCATATAATTCTGGGATTCTTTATTGCTGTTCCATACAAGGGATATTGTTATAATAATGTTCCTAGAAAACTGGAATTCTATCTCAGGGTTTGAGTTCTGATATCTAAAAATGACCCAAAGCACTGGGGGTTTTTTTTGTTTGTTTGTTTTGTTTTTTTGAGATAAGATAAAAACAAGGTCAACCTTTTGAAAGTCGTTACTCTTGGCCTGAGCCTGGCTTCTGGCTTTTCTATTTTCAGCTCAGCTCCAGTGCAGCCCCAGACGCACCCTCACAGAGGAGATTCTGCAATACCACAATAGTGAGTTGTTGCTGACACAGTCATCACTCTTATTCTGTGGAGTATTTCTTTCGCTCTTTCGCTGATGCCATTATGAAAAATAATGCTGGCACAGCCATACTGACACTTGACATCCTTTCTTATTTATGTGGCTAACTTATTCTGGAAGTTTTATTTTCACAGAAGATATTAATGTTTTATGGAGGGGCAGTCTAAACATAGACTTCCTTATTGTGGGTTTTGTGAGTTTTGCATATTGGAGAATTTCATTAAATTAAAAAACTCAGTTCCTAAAAATAAAAAGCTACTGAAGATCAGAAAGTACTTGCACTTACTTGTTAAAACTGAAAATGAAGAGTATTTGTTTCTACTCATTATCAGTCACCATATTAACGGTAATGGAGCTTTCTTTCAATTCTCAGTTTGATAGGGAGAATTTTTGATTCACTGTAATTGTGCCATTATTAATTTGCAAGTCATTATGTATTAACTCACAATAAATATAATTTTAAATTTTAATATCTCAAAGTTCCTGTGTTTCTAGTATATAATCAATAAAAGGACGAAGGTCTCAAAAATGGCACATATATTTTATGTTCATTTTCAAAACCTCTTGGAAAATCTTCTGCATTAAGACTTAGTATTTATAATTTAGCTAATAAAACACACAGAAACATATCAAGACAAAAATCTAAGGGTAATAAAACTGAGGCTATGGGGCCATGCTTAAAACGATCAAAATCTCTCTGTTTTCGCCCCACGTACAATTCTGCTGATTACTTTTAACCTAAGATGTACATTTCATAATGATGAATAGAGAGGATTTTATTACAAGCCGTTGAACGAGCTTTTTAGAAAGCCTTACCTATATAGGTGACATGTCATTTGGTAATAAGAACATATTTTAATATTCAAACATAATGAAAATATAAACTGGTAATAATCCACCATGTAATGCAATGTTTAAAGCTGGTTTGAAGTCATCTAAAATACAAAAGATACTTCTTGAGATGTTTTAATTACCTTAAACATTTAAGCTTTTTAAATTTCACATTTGTCAATGAATGCTTCTCATAATACTGTATAATAGTGGTAACTTTAATTCAAGGTTCTTTAAGGGCATTTTCTTTATTTACACACTTCTTTATTTTCAGTTTTGAAGACCAAACCAAAGGCCTAGTACCTTCTAGGCAAGCATGCTACCAGCTGCATCATATGCACTGATCCTATTATGAAGTCACAACCCAGCCCTAACTGCAGTTCTAACTTATTTCAATGTTATGATGAAATGCTTCAAATAACATTATTTTTCATTGTACCATAAATACATAACTAGACACACTAACATGCTGCATATGTAAAGTATGAGAGAAGTGCTTGTATATAATTAAAACCCACTGACACAACCTTACTATTGTAAATTTTTCTCTAAGAAGTTAACCTTTTTTTCTCATCAGGCGCCAGCTGACTTTATGATGGAAAACGTACTGTATTCAGATAATTTTGGAGTTAATCGTGGTCTCCATGCTTATATACAAAAGGATGACAATTAGATAATCATCCACTGTTATTGAAGGAAAGGTCACAAGAGGACATGAACTCAAAGTGACTATTGATGAGTTTATAAGAAAATATGGATGTATAAGGAAAATGTAGTTGAATATATGATGGGAGAGTCAGCCTTTAAGCTAGAAAAAAAATCCTGCCATTTATGACAACGTGAGTGGACCATGACATTACGCTTAGTGAAACAAATCAGGTACAAGTTAACGCTTCACAGTGTAATGCGTGTGCAAAATCTAAAGTAGTAAGATTTATGGAATTAGAGTTTGAGATGGGGCAGAGGCAGAGGGGAAGAGGAAAGAAGGCATTAGAAAAAGAACACATGGTTTCTTTCAGTTATGGAAACAAGTAAGTCAAAGAGTGAGTCATGGGATTGATGGTACATCACTATGCTTTCAGCTGGCCCTAGATTCCACACTAACAATTTGCTAAATGAGTAAGTCTTATGCTAGGTGCATTCATCTCAAACTAATATAATGACTGTAAACATCCTTTCTGAAGTGATAGATATGTCTATGAGATATGTCAAAGAAATCATTTCATTAATGTAAAAAATAAACTCCAAAATAAGACTATTGTTTACATTGAATGTGGGGAGATGTCTGTAGTGATAGATGCAAATATATATGAACATATATGTATACATGTATTTGAATATATAAGTATAGGTATACCATAAATTAAATTTGAGCCTCTAAAAGTTAATTGTTGGTACAGTGAAATTTTTACTCAATGTACTCATTCCAATTAAAATAAGTTTCAATTTTATCTTAATATTGAGATCTAAAACAATATTTGCTGTAGGTTCTATTTAATAACAACATAGTCAACGATAGATAAATGGAAGCTTATCTAAAAAGGAAAACTGATAAAGACATAAAACAACAGTATCATCTCTTTATTCTGGCAAAATTTAAAACATCACATCTTGAAGCCAAAGAACCTTACTCTGGGTTCATAGTTATGAGCATTCCTAGAACATACAGATAATATGTACAATACTATATGTGAAGTTTCAGATATTTTATAAAGTTACCTAATTCTAAAATGTAGAAATGATACATCATATATTCCATGTCTTAGAAACAATATTGTCTCCTTATTTTTATTTTAAAATACTCTATACACCTAAAGTATCACTTATCAATTACAGTAAACTCTCTTTTAAAGGATAATTCACTTTTATTATAAAACTCTGCAATCTAAAATGTTTTCATTTCGATACGTTGTAATATTTTGACGTCAATATATAGCAAGTAGGATTTTATTTAATTTCATTTTTTTGAAATTAGGGTAACTTTTGAAATCCTCACATTTCAATTCTGGCTAGTTTTCCTTTATTTGCAAAGGACTTCATTTGTGTACTGATTGGTGTTTTACCTCTAATGGTGGCATAAACTCAGTACACAGCGCCTTACCCTTTCCCTAAAAATTCCATACAATTAGAGAAAAGAACACTTACCATGTTCCAGGCAGGGTAGAGGTAATCTGTACCCACAAATTCAAAGTAGTGAGCAAAGCCTTCCTTCAACCACACATCTTCCCACCACACTGGAGTCACAAGGTCACCAAACCACTGCAAGGACAAAAGGAATAGATATCAGGAAAAAGCAAAAAACAGCAGCATCTATCTCAGAGTGATTTTTATCTAAAAGTGAAAGGACTAAATTGTGATTATCCTAACTGGAAATCATTCCCAAATTGATTCTGTGTGATCTGAAAATGTATTATGGCAAGATTGTAGTGATTAACATGACTTCTTGCATAACACTAGTCTTTTCTTAAGGCTATCCAATGACTGGCCCAACTTGGGATCCATTTCATGGGGGCAGAAGGAGTGAGTGCAAACCCTGACACTATTTCTGATCCCGTGCTGTGCTTGAAGACAGGAGCCTAGCACAGGTGTCCTCTGAGAGGCTCTACCAGCAGCTGACTGAGACACATGTAGATACTTACAGTCAACCACTGGACTGAGGTCAGGGACCCCTATGGAAGAGTTAGGAAGATTGAAGGAAGTGAAGGAGATGACAATCCCCTAGGGAGACCAACAGTCTCAACTAACCTGGACCCCTAGGAGCTCTCAGAGACTAAGCCACCAATTAAAGAGCACACAAAGGCTGGTCTGAGGCACCCCAGGCACATATGTAGCAGAGGACTTGTCCTGCCTCACTTGGAGAGGATGTGCCTAAACCTGTAGAGACTTGAGGCCCTAAGGAAGGGGGATTCCTGGGGGATCACCCTCTCAGAGGCAAAGGGGAGACAGAATGGGATGAAGAACTGTGGGAGGAGGAACCAGGAAAGGGGACCACATCTAAAACATACATAAATATAATAATTAATTTTTTAAAATTTATTTATTTATTTTATGTATAAGAGTGCTCTATCTGCATATAAACCTGCATACATGAAGAGGGCATCAGGTCACAATGTAGATGATTGTGTGCTACCTACCGTATGGTTGCTGGAAATTTAACTCAGGGCCTCTAGCAGTGAACTCAAAGTCTCTTAACCACTGAGCCATCTCTCTAGCCTCTAACACCAGTATTTTATGAATGTGTTCAGTGAGGAACAAAATAATAGCCAAGGAACCCAATGTGAATACTTAAGTTGGTGTAGAAATGATTCAGGAATCACAGCTTGTGACAACTGACTTCAGAGATCAAAGGGACTATTGTATAGAAGAAAGGACGTGGTTCTTGAGTGAAAATTCAGAATGGACAGTGTCTGCTGAAGATGTAAGAAAACTCTAGCTGGTGATCCAAAAGTGCTGCCTAGGGAGATGATGAGAAGCTCATTGCGAGATAATGAAGGATGTCTCTCAACTCAGAGCCCACATTGACTAATGAATCCAACCAAAGACTCTGAAGATCCTCCATGCTAGACTCATGATAAATCGAAATTGAGCCAGTAAAATCTGATAAAATCTGATATGCAAAGGTTTTAATGGTGTTTTGATTAAATAACAATATACTACTCTGGAATATTTTTTTTGTCAAAAATACATTACAAGGCATGACCATTCAAAAACACTTGAAATTCAATGAAGAAAATAGGAATGTCCATTTTCATACAGGCGACAGTTATTATGCATGGGTAAATAGTTTAAAAAACAACAAGGAACAGCATAAATTCAAATCTTCACAAGATAGAAGGATGGAGATGGAACTGCTTGTAATTGCAGAAGCAAAATTATTCTCTACACAGTTGACAATTGAGCTGGAACATTTAATAATAAGGAGGCAACCATGAGAAATCCCTGGGCAAGAAGACGTCTACCCCTGGCAGACAGCAGATGTGAGTAAGGCACAGTATGGGATTCTGTGTGGAAATATGCTCTTTGAGAAACAGAGATATGGAATGCTGAACTCTGGTTGACCAAGCAGAAGGAAGAATGAAACAGTCTTGATAGATAAAGACATACTAGATCATACACAACTTCAAGAGTCAACACAAGGATAGCTTGGGGACCTGACCAAGTGTTTGAATGTTAATAAATAGAGTATCATTTCCTTTAAAGAATCTCTAATTCAAATACAAATAAGAGATTTCTCCGAATATGGTAATGGCTATGACGTCTCTCTTTTGAATTTTTTTTTTTTTTTTTTTTTTTTTTACTATATACAGAATACACGTTTATCTTTCAAATTGACAACCTGCCTTCAGAATTGTGACAACAAATAGTTTTGAGGGGATAATAGACAAATCACATGTGACAATCATAGTGAAAATTATGAGAGATATTTCTCATAGCTTCTGTTTCATTTCTTCATGGAAAGTGGCTTCTACCGCTGATCTGGCACAGGAAATTAACACACAATAGCAACTGTGGGAAATACGGAGCCTTGAACAATCCCGAGACTATCATGATGCCTTGTCTCTACAGAACTGTATCTAACATCACTTACAGGAATTTGCTGAAAGGAAATTCCATTTGCCTTAGAACTGTAAGTCAAGGGGGAAACTAATCTAGCGCTGAAGGGCCCCAGTCCTTCCTGCAGTGGTGCCTCTGTAACATGAGGTCAGAAACATGTCTGGCTTTACCGAGCTCAAAGGTACAATTCTCTCACTGGCTCACCGTGACAGGAAAAGATATTCCGGCAAATAGTCACTCAGTGTAGACCTCATTAAATTAGGTTCATTTTTAAGCATTTAACTGCACACCTTTTTCACTACCAGCAGTTGCCAAATGACTCTCCTTTTTTTTTTTTTTTTTTTTTTTTCAGTTTTTCTGGATTTTTAAGGGATTTGCAGTTTCAAGTATAAAATGCTGCATTGCACCACACTGAGATTTCAGGAATTCAAGGCATAAATAGAACCCAAAGTTGGTAGCACGTAGAATGGCCATTGCTTTCTGTTAACAATGTTTTTTATGACTTTTTTTTTCCACTAAATTCATGATTTAACAAGTGTTGCAAACTCTCATGTTTCTACCTTCCAGGAGTCAGAAAGTTCATAAAATCAAAATGAGATTAATTTACCTTTTAGCTTCATTATGAAGTTGTCCGATTTACATATGAATTTTTCACTACGCCAAGTTAAAAAAAAAAAAATCACTCATTGGAGAACAGAGAGTCTATAAGCTGAGATAGTGAAAGACTTCCTACGTGTCTATGTGACCGGGAAAAGAAGAATAACAAACCGATTTTGGCAAAAGTAAATTCTGACAGATACACAAAATTCACCTGCATCTCTCCATAAAGCAATAAATCATTTCTCTCACTGCACTTAACCATACGGACACACATAATCGAAGAAATGGAAGCACAGCTGATCAGCCACTACGCAGGGGCTCTGAAGGGCAGCCACTCCATCACACATTTCAGCTAAACCTAGTGACAGTTGCTTACTCGATACCATCAGTTCGTGTATGTGTTCTTACCTTATCGCCTGAGAAAAATGATATGCCACGCACATAGGAACTGCACAGCGTTTTGTATAAGACACAGATGGGAGGATACGAACCAAGCCTCCTCATCTGGATGTCTGAAGTCACCCCACATTCCAGACCATTTCACATTATACTTACACCTGTTCCTCTTCCCGTACCTGGTGACATATTTCATGAACAATGACCATGGTGACATCCAGCAAATAAGAAATAGATGACACACTGGGATCCAGCAGTATTCTTTGTTCCACAAAAATACTTAGTCCCCAGTTCTCCATAGCAGCGTACGGATGCTTAGGCACAGCTAAAAGATCTAGAAATAGAATAAGAGAGTTCCAAAGGTTTTTAACGACACTGGATCCTAAATTTCACAGCTTAAAAAGTTCAGAAATCCTAATGAGAAGGAGTACATATTCTTTATGACTTTGTCTTATATTAAACACCCAACCATGTCTATGTGACAGTAGAAATATAGGCTATCTCCATCGATGCTGGTCCTACTCGTTCGTCACACTTCATATCAGGCCCAGCACTCCAGGGCGCTGGAAGTATCCGCAACATTATTGATGAGCCCATCCTAATAAGTTTCAGAAAAGGCAAGGAAACTAAATACAGGAGGAACCCAGAGTCAAAGGCGCTGTGCCTTCTAATGAAAATATATTCAACCCAGTGCAGCAGCGAGTGTGGTACCACTTTGTCTCAACTCTATCTCAAAGAAAACATCGCAAACTAGTTTTAAGATGTGGTGTCATTTATTTTCTAATTTCATAAACTCCTGTACGTTCTTTTGCTCCTGTTAAAATAAAATGCTTCATTTAATCTTAGCTTATAGAGAAAACCATGACAGTGGATGCAGTTGCACAGAAAGAATAGAGGGGACCCACGGGCTTCGGTCTGGGCTTGCCACCATCAACTACAGATGTGACATCAGTAAATCACTTAGGTTCTCAGGACCACAATTCCCTCAGCTATAAAGTAAAGTTATTGGCCTTTTCTTTAAAATGCCTTCTAGCTCGAAAAATCCATGATTAGACGGGTCTAAAAATATGTGCTTATTTTAAAAGGTCGTCCAGGTATTATCAACTTCTGATTATGGTGAGCAAAGAAGTTCACGTTTCACTCACTCCCCCTGCAATGGTAAATAAAATATTTTAAAAGAACACTAATCCTCAGCCTAAAAAAATAAACCTCTCAGTAGCTCAGTAATGGAACCCAAATGCAACATGGTTGTTACGTGAAGCTGTGGACCTGCTGGTATCTGGCTCCAAATGCAGCACTAACAGCCAGGGTTTGGCTCTTGCCTGGAAACACCAGGGTCAAAAAGACCAATGCCAGGTTAACTGCTTGATGCCAAGGGATGAGGTAAGGCTAGCACACAGAGAGTAGAAAATGGCTGGTGCCCACTGTGTCCTGAAGTGGCACCAAGGGCCAAGAAGGATTTGAACCCTGGCTCTGATACATGTGTTCTTCATCATAATAAACACCCTCACTCCAAAATGGAAATCCTTCTCAGTAATGGAGTAATGTATTCCAAGGCTACCAGAAAATCACATGAGAATGTTCAGTATAGTATTGTTTCTAAAAATCGAATGGGAATTTATATGCCTTTTCACCAAAATAATACTTTTATATCAAACAAGGTATAAAAGTATTTCATAAAGGAATACAACATAGCAATTAAAATAAGAAATCTTCCCACTGGGTTCTACCATTACAGCTATCAACACAGACAATCTGAAGAACATAATAATAAAGAAAGAAGGCATAAGATGACCCCATTCTCATTAGAAACATCCAAAATAATACTGCCTAGTATATACACATCTTCTTACATGTAGGACAGACAAAGATAATAAGAGAAAATATCCATGCATACACATACAGAAACCGATAATAAAGACACTAACTTCAAGTTCATGGTTGCTACTAAGGAGAAAGGAAGAGAAAATATTATAGGACAGCCACACGGGTGAATTAATGCCTGTTTTCATATCAATGTTTTAAAGCTGGTGGTGAGTACATTGATATTAGCATAATAGTATTCATCCCATTATGTATGCTTTAAATATTTCACAGCAAACAAATGAATAGGTTGGTTTTAGCATCCAATTGATTTTTGTTTAATTTTTGAATTCACAAATATCTTTTCAGTATTGTTGATGTTTTGAAATCTGTATTAAAGTAAGTCAAACATATCTCTTCTAACTGCACTACGTATTAAACTCATAATGAAGGCATGACAACTATAATAGAAAAATATAATATATAAAATATTATATAAGAAGAGAAATATATCTGTTTGGGAGATTCTGGAAAATGTTATTTATTGGGCTTCAAATGGGGACTAGGATTTTAGTAGGTATGTGGGTTAATTTGCTCATTCGTAGGATTTTAATTTACAAAAAGAAGTCATACATGCAAGCACGGAGAATTGTCATCTGGTAAATATTGTTTGTGGCTGCCTTGCGAGCTACTTGCTATCTGCATGGTGGTGCTTATGTATGGAGAAGTTTAGCTAAGAAGTAGGAAGTGAAAGAAAGAAATGTACTGGCTAGTAAGTGCTAGGAAATATATTCCAATATAGACACTACAGGATGAATGAGTGGGGAAGGGGTGGGCAAAGCATCCCTCTCCAATATAATCGCCCTCACCTGGCATGTAAGTAATATTAAAAGCCAGTTTATTTGAAGACTTATGCATCTTGTATCTTGAAGGAGTATAGTAAATACTGCAGTGCTCAGGAATGGAAGTAAAAAATATTTTGGATAAACAGAGAGGAGGCTGATGGGTTGGCACCATATAATAGGGGAGATATAGGCCACAGAACTAGTATATAGGGAGAGTATCAAACAGGTGAATTCACCCACTTTACATAATTGAAGACATTGTCTACATATTAATAAACTAGATATCAGACCTACAATGTGTTGATATTGCCTGCCATTAGTATATGGTTTAAAACAGTAGCTGTCCCAACATCAGGAACTTGTGGAAACAGATGGACCTATGTACAGTTTTTTTTTTTCCGGGATGAATCCTGTTGCATGAAAAGCCAATTCTGAATCCTATAGATCTTCATGAGCAATGTAGAGCCCAGTCCTCACTCACAGCTGTGTGAGCAGATCACATGGGGCTGAATAGATCCAAAGACCTACAAAGAAGACTGCAAACATATGACTCAGATATGCCATGTAGAAGTCTGTGATCAAAGGGAAAATGCACTGAAGGGCAGTTTGTGGATTACAAATGACTATTAAGCAATATAAACACAGATACAGCTGAAAAAGCACTTATCACACAAGCATAAAGAGCCAGGTTCCATTCCTATAACCTTTGATGATACATGCTTTTAATCCAGCACTGGTAGACAGAGTCAGGTGGATTCCTGAGGCTCTCTAACTAACCTGCCCACAGTGACTTCCAGAACACAGTGAGAAACCCTTTCTGAAAAGACAAAGTGTACGGTTCCTGAAGAGTGATGCCTAAAAATAGCAGACATCTGGCCTCTACGTATATTGACATATACTTCCTACATATGACACCTACACCAATATGTGTATTTTTACATACACACACACACACACTTAAAAACAAGTATGTTGAGGGAACACCTGTTGAGTGGTACAGTTTTAAGTCCTTGATAGCATATGGTTTTACATTAGCATCCAGAATTATGAAGCCACCAAAGTCTGGACAACAGTGTTACAGGTAAACCAAGTAAGAACTCTAAACAAATAGGGCAAATTCAGATAAGGCATGTGTGCTGGGCAGA
The DNA here is from genome assembly GCA_021653895.1 of Mastomys natalensis. Classification (NCBI taxonomy): domain Eukaryota; kingdom Metazoa; phylum Chordata; class Mammalia; order Rodentia; family Muridae; genus Mastomys; species Mastomys natalensis. The sequence continues at coordinate 618,787 of JAJTUV010001097.1, read as the reverse complement.
ATTTTACATGGTGAGTAAGTAGTAATGAATAACTTATTAGTTACAGACATGGGAAAATATCAGCAACAGAGGAGGTAAACGAAAGAGAAAGTAAACATTCTCATATTTGGTACCACACATATAATAACCTCGGTTACAACATAATAGAGAATTGGTCAAATGACTTTGGAAAAGACTATTGCCATAACCCTTCATAAACTAAGGGATCTCAGCAGATAATTTTATAATTGAAGAATATATTCATTACATAGATATCCACACAAAGACGTGTGCATACAAATTCTCATGAAAACTGAATTTTCAGCATCTAAAAATTGGGCATAACCCAAATACCCATCAATAGGCAAAGAATAAAATGTGATATAGCATGCAACAAAGTACTGATCATGAGTAAGCAAAATAAATGAACTATTGGGACAGAATACAGCATGAGCGAACCCCAAAATAGTGTATTGAGTTTTTTAAAAAATTAAAGAAACATATGCTGTATAATTAACCTTATTTATGTAAAATTCCTACAAACTTAAGCCAATCTGTAGTTATGAAGATCAGTGAGTGACTGGGGACAAATATGGAAGCCAATACAGCATGATGCTAGGAGTTATTTTGGAGTCAGTGTCACATTATGCTGATGGTTATGTACACATTAAAGCAGCAAGTCGTACACAGAATATACCCATGTGGTATAACTCAGTGGAACTACTTTCTAAAGGGTGTTAGTGACTGAAGCAGTCTTATGCTTATTTGAAGCATATAATGCTCACTTACATTGAATTAAGTTACTTTAATTTTGCAAAGTAATGAGACTATATCCATTAAAATATGCATCCATAACTTTTTAATATGCCTCCCAAAGAAAAAAAGCTCACCTTTCAGAATATAATTATAAATAAAAATTCAAAGAAAGTGCTAGATGAAATTATACATAGTGTTCTTCCAAATAGTACTATCATCTAGAAAACTATGGTTAACAGAGGGGGAAAATCATATATTAAAGAATGTGCTGGCTTAAATAAACACAAAAGGCTCATTCCCTTCCTCCTGACCCTGATATGTTACAGTGCCTCTACTCTGCCAACACTAGTCTAAAATGGCTCTGAGGGAAGCCACAAAATCTTAGGCATGCTCCTCAAATTTTGTTTTAATCTACCATTTCTGAGAACTGCTTTGTTGATTCATAGAAAACAGCAAGAAACTCGTATTTTCTCCTGTTCCTCGGACTGACTCCTCTTACTGTTTCTTTGGTTTGGGTTTTTAGTTTTGTTTCTTCTTTCTTTTCTTTCATTTTTTCGTTACTCCCTTGTCATTGTGACTTTGGAAAAAAAGAAATTTTTCAGAATCTTCACTTAGAGTTTCTGTGCAAGATGTTTGTGTGCTTGAATGTCACTGTGGTCTCACCCAAACTCTGCTCATTTTCAATTTCATTATACCCAATCCATAACTCACTTTATTTTAAAAAGCTCCCCCGCTGTGATTTTGAGAGAAGAATAATTTAGAAATTATTAACTCATGAAGACTCTGCCTTTATCAATCGATTACTGACAAGTGACATTACAGCACACTGGATTGTCATCTACAATCTGACCAACTTAAAACAAAACTTTGCAAAGGAAAAATCCATGTTTTAAATATGATTGTGTCTTAGACACATATCTATTCTAGAGCCAGGACATCCCATGAGACACAGGATAGACACCTGGCCCTGCCTTTTACGAAGCTTGACTGGTTAACTTTGCCTCTTCCATTCCTTTTGTTTTGTGATGACACTGTCTGCTCTGGAAGATTGCAGCATCAAGGCATTGTCTTAGATTCAGAACACAGCCCTCAGCAAACATCAAAGACACCAGTACCTTGTGTTTTCCAGATTCCAGAACTGTGAGAAACAGATTTCCACTGTGACCCAAATTATTTTTTATGGCAACACAATCAAAAGAAGACACTTAACCTAATACTTCTTCTTTTTCTTTTACTCTTCTCATCTACCCACATGTCACCCACTACTGCTCACATGATCAAACAACTGTTACGATGTCTACATGAAAATGCTTAGGCATTTGCAATGAGCTGTTGCTTGTCAGGCCTCAAACATACCCATGGTTTCTTGAATAGCCTCTCACCTCCACTTTTTAAAATATAGTTAAAACTTTAAGATAGCCTAGATTTTTTTTGCACTCTACGGAACGTCTGCCACCATGAGCTAGTATTCTACTACTCTGAGATTAGCACGTAGGTTGACCCTAAAACCATATAGAAAGACTCAAAAAGTCATCAAATGTAGTCTGCCAATGGACATCAACAGCAATCAATCACTAGCATTAGCTGCATTGTTATGATCCATTACCATATTGGCTAGAAATATAGTCTTGTATCTTTTCCTTTATTAAATAACTACTAGCAAATGGAAGTACATGCATCATAAGGCCTGTCTCCACTTCCACAGTCATGCAGAGCCCTCAGGTTATAATAGACACTGAGTAGAGAATAAGCTGTTCAGACTCGGACTCAAGTCCTCACTCCAGAGTGAGAGCCTAGGATCTTGCAGTTCAGAAACCCTACCAGATGATCAGGCACTCACTCTATACTCCACCTAAGAGCAGAAACAGAATAGATGCTGACGGATGCATGACTTCAGATATTTATCAATTATTCTTCCATGACATTTTCCTTTTAGTCTAGCCTCTGAAGCCTTGGCTTTCACTGTCAGTATTTATTTATTTGCCAATGTCAGGCTTCTAGTAAGACACCCAATATCCTCAATTCATTTTGATTTTGCATCAATTCCTTTTCGCAGATTTATTAAAAGAGTAAGATAATCCCTAACTAGTTCAATTTTCCACTATATCACACTTCAACTTTTAAGCTAAAAAGGGATAGAGAAATAGCTCAGAAGTTAGAAGCATGTACCACTCTTGCAAGAGACTCATGATTGTTTCTCATATCTCATGTGATGTGACTGACAGTCACCTATTATTCCAGCTATAAGAAGAATTGACAGCTCTGGCCTTAATGTACACCTGCACTCATTTATGTGAATTCACACACACATACACACACACACACACACACACACATCACATCACATTTTTTTTTATAGAAAGACAAAGTCTTTGAAAGTTAAGAGGTTTAATGACAAGGAAAAGAGACATCTCAGTAGGTAAAGACACTTGCCTCCATGCCTGGTGGTCTGTATTCCACTCCGTAGGACCCACATGATAAAAGGAACAGACACTAAAAATTGTTGTCTGACCTCCACAAATGTGCTACTGTACTTTTAAATCTACAAACATGTATTTGTACATAAATGGAAGGAAGGGAGGGAGGGAGGGAGGGAGGGAGGGAGGGAGGGAGGGAGGAAGGAAGGAAAGAAAGAAAGAAGGAAGGAGAAAGAAAAAAGAAAAGAGAGGGAAAAGAAAACAAAAATAAAAAAACAGATAAAAATAAAAGAAAAAGAAACAAAGGTGCTCACAAAAACAATTTTCAGACAAATGAGCAGCTTTCCTTTGGATGAAAACTCATGCTTAACACTGTCAGCTGCAAGCTCACCATATATCCCAAGATACACAGATGGTTAACTATTAATTTAATCATTTGAGAATAGGATTTTACTTTCCCATGCCCAGCTATCAATTCTGTGGAAAGTCTTTTCCACAGGAAGGGTTCTGCTGTCCTTAGGCCCTAGTCACCTCTTCGTTCCTAGTCTAATTTCTACTTAGCTGTATTTTCTTCATACTCTCAGACAGACTCTGAACTCTTTGTCTTGGAACATCCATCTCAAATCTATCTTTTCCTCACATCTTCAGTCTTTAGTTCCAACTCTTACCTCTGTTTTTCACTTCATTTTATCTTTAAGCGTTATCTTCAGTATCTTCTTCCACACTGCATCCCAGCAGCATCTTATTCACAAGGCATCCTTTTTGTTCCAGCTCTCTTGCTCTGGCCTTCTTAATGAAGGATGGTGTAAATAATGGTTCCAGGTTCAAGTTTCAGATCTCACAGTGCCTGAGATCCAAATCCAGACCCATCACTAATGAGCTATGGGACCTTGAATAAATTGTTCAATCTCTTTTAGTTTTTATTTTGTCATTGATATATGGGAGGTTGTAACAGTACTTGCATTTCAAGTTGTGAAGATTAATTGGTAGATCATGTAAAGACTTACTTCTAGATAGAATGCATGCTAAATCAACATATTGCTGTTTGAGACTTTTACATTACCTCTCCATCTTGAGGAAATAGTTGTATCACAAACTTTAGCTGGAAGATGAAAAAAAGTCTACAGAAAAATTTTGGGTCAGATTGTCACATTCAAGATTTTAATTTCTGAATTAAAATTGTAAAATTTAAATAAATATATGGCACACCTAAAAGCACCATAAGACATGACATAATCATTTAGTGTCATGGAAGAAAACTTTAATGCAGAGTAGATCAAAACCCCAAGTGTCAGATTTTGCCTATGCCATGGCTGGTACATTCAATAGACACCATGTACATATGCAAAACTCTAAATACATGTCTTTATTTATGCAGGAAAATAAAATTCATAACATTCATAAAGTTAGAAATTGAATTTTATACAGTAATATTGATAAAGTAAAGTTTATAAAAGCTATCCATTTGATATTTACTAAACCACGCATAGTTTTGCTTCATCTCAGGTATATTTTTGAAGAAGTTTCTTACAAACAGCCTAACTTCCCAGTGACTGCTTTTAAGTTGGTTGATAAAGAGGAGTTTGCAGTTAGATCTGCTAGGATGCGTTCTCAAAATCGATGATTGAATCAGTCCTTCAGAGTTTCAAAGCAAGATCCACTTTTCTCCTGATTGACCTTCAATTTGCATACCAGAAAAACACAATTTCAGCTCCAATTTTTTGGCCTGTAACAGAATTGTCATCAGCAATCCTTGTGTTCAAATGCTTTGCTTTTAACTTTCCAAGCTTTGGCATCCTCCTAAATTAACATTACACAATAATACATAGTCGGTGTTCTTGCTGCTCCTCCTGCCAGAGGCTCAAAAGGAGGTTGCTGAGGCTTCTGTTGTTTGTTGTTGTTTGTTGTTGTTTGTTGTTGTTGTTGTTTGGCATTTCCACAAGCACTTTTACTCAACACTTAGTGATTAGTTTCAATTTCAAAGGAGCAATTTCATCTGTTGCTTACTTTTCTTTTTACCCTGAGAAAGTGTTTCGATGCCAAAGGATTTTCGAAATACATAGAGAACATTTATCAGTTTTTCACCCATTTAATTATTAAAATTATACTGACTTTATCTTCCTTCAGTGTATTATGCTTTTTCATTGTTGTGCCTGAAGCTTGTTCATAACACATTGTCTTTGCTTTGGAGGTTGTGATCAAACATAAATACAGAGAATACACTAGGCGACCTCATATATATGATCTGGTTTCAAGCCAAGTTTGAGATATATATATATATATATATATTATATATAAAGAGAATGCAAGTTGAATGTAAAGAGTCCTAGTTTTTATATTTTCTCTTCTTAACAATAACATTATTAACCACATTTTTGTCAGCCTACTCACTTTCTTAAACAATGGATGAATTTTCAGACTTTCTGAGAAATTCATTTCCTATTAATTTCTGAGAGAATATTGCAAATCTATTTCCTACTTCAAGAGTTTTACAACTTTTATCCAATAATAACTTTACTACTTATAACTTCATTAATCAAGCAATAACCAAAATATGGATGATGTAAGATTGTCTCAAATGGCAATTATGCTAAACTTTCTGTCTCATGTTCAAAGAACTGTATACTTACTTGGGCTAAGGACATTTTCTAATAAAACTTCTAAATTTATATTTTGCTATTTATTTTAGAAACTCAAACACCAACACAATGCATTTTAATATCCAGCCCCTCTGTGCCCCAAACTTACACATGTCTTTACACCACACTCTCAAATTTATGTCTTTTATAATCATCATTGTGTGTATCTATATAAATAATTTTGCATAATATTTTATCTATATAATTTATTGACTTAAATTACTGTTGCACATATGCATATGAGTGTAGTGGTGACCACTTGGGCATGCACAGTCTATTGCAGGGCTTACCTCTGAAGAAAACTGACTCTTTTCCCCTCACCAGCAATCCTGTGAACTACAAGAGTGATTGGCCCAACAATATGTGGCCAACAATGCAATAGTGTCACTAATATGTTGGTGCTAACCAACAGCTGTCTGATTGGATTTAATGTCTGTTCAATAGGAGGGAAGTCATACCTAGTATTGTAAATCTATCTAAGCATCCATGGCTAAAGAAACCTTAGAGGAGAACCTTTGACAACCATTTTGCTAACTTGATAAATTATCCAGCTGCTTTCTAAATACATTACTATAATTTACTATAGGCCAAAATTTATCTGGACTGTAGACACAGGAACTTAAACAATAATGATATAGTGCTGGATCCACCTGGGACAGCTTGCAGAGGTGAGTGGTATACACAGTCTCCTGAGCACCATTGTCTACCTTTGCCCTTTCTCTTCAATATGGAGAAGACTTGTGGGATCTCAAGATCATCCTTCCCCTGACATGAGAAACTTCATGGGCTCCAAAACTAACCATCTTGGAACACTGCCTGACTACCCATGCTTGTTGGATCTGTCTGCCACCGCAGATGGGTCTAACTGGGACAGACTCTGCAGAGTAGGGTCCACACTGACACAGTGTGAAGAGTGGGGTCTGCCTGAGGCACAGCCAACAGAGTAGAGTACCCTGATCTCCATTGTCTGGCCCAGGGCTCCTCCCAACTTTCTAAAAAATTCTGCTGCCATTAAGATCATCCAGTCAACACTAGGGACAACCTGATGCCTAAAGGATAGTATAAGAATGCAATCAACGAGACCTAGAGCAATAGGCCTCACCAGAACCTAACTATCCTGCTACAACAAACCCTGGATATCATAATGAAACTGAAGCACAAGAAGAGGATCTTAAATCCAATATTATAAAGATGATAGGGACCTGTAAAGAATACATGAATATATAAATCCCTTTAGGAAATACAGGAAAATACATTCAAATGGGTCAAAGCATTAAAAGAGGAAGCAAATAAATATAAAGAAATACAGGAAAATACAAACAAGTGAAGGTTTTGAATAAAATTGTCCAAGACCTGGAAAGGGAAATGGAAGCAATAATAAATAATAATAATAATAATAATAATAATAAAACCACAAACTGAGATGATCCTGGAGATAGAAATCCTAGGAAAGTAAACAGGAATTACAGACGTAATCATCACCAAAAGAATACATGAGATGGAACAAAGAATGTCCGGTGTAGAAGATACAATAGAATAAATCAATATATCAGTCAAAGAAGATGCAAAATCTAAAAACGTTCATAACACGAAACATCCAGGAAATTTGGGACACTATGAAACAATCAAACCCAAAAATAATAGGAATAGAAGAAGAAGATCCCTAGCTCAAAGGCCCAGAAAACATCATCAACAAAATCATAGAAGAAAACTTTCCCAACGTACAAGAAGCTTACAGAACAACAAACAGATTGGACCAGACAAGAAAATCCTCCTGCCACATAATAATCAAAACACTAAATGTACAAAACAGGAAAGAATTTTAAAAGCAGCAAGGAAAAAAAAGTCAAGTAGCATATAAACTCATAATTACATCCTATTTCTCATCTGAGATTCTAAAAGCTAGAAGGACCTGGACAGAGGTCTTACAGGCCTTACGACACCACAGATGTCATTCCAGACTATTATTCTCAGCGAAACATTCAATCACCATAGATGGAGCAACCAAAATATTCCATGACAAAACTAAATTAACCAATAAATCTCCACTAACCCAATCCTACAGAGGACACTAGAAGGAAAACTCTAACCCAATGATGCTATTTATACTCAAGAAACACAGGAAATAAATTATTTTACACCATTAAAACACACACACACACACACACACACACAGAGAGAGAGAGAGAGAGAGAGAGAGAGAGAGAGAGAGAGAGAGAAGAAATAAAGAAAGAAATTAAAGACTTTTTATAATTCAGTGAAAATGAGGGCATGACATACCCAAAATTATGGGACACAATGAAAGCAGTGCTAGGAAGAAAATTCATACCACTAAATGTCTTCATAAAGAAATTGGAGAGTTCTCATACTGATAAATTAAAAATACATCTAAAGGTTCTAGAGATGAAAAGAAAGAAAGAAAGAAAGAAAGAAAAGAAAAGAAAGAAAAGAAAGAAAGAAGGAAGGAAGGAAGGAAGGAAGGAAGGAAGGAAGGAAGGAAGAAGGAAGGAAGGAAGGAAGGAAAGAAAGAAAGAAAGAAAGAAAGAAAGAAAGAAAGAAAGAAAGAAAGAAAGAAAGAAAGAAAGAAGACACTCAGGAGGAGTAGATGGCAGGAAATAATCAAACTGCAGGCTGAAATTAATTGATTGGGTAAAAAAAGAGAATACAAAGAATCAATGAAATCAGGAGCTGGTTCTTTGAGAAAATCAACAAGATAGACAAACCCTCTTTTAACTAAAAAGCAGAAAGATGGTACACAAATTAACAACATTAGAAATGAAGAGGGAGACTAATAACAGACACTGAGAAAACTCAAAGAATCATTAGGTCTGACTTCAAAATTCTGTACTCCACAAAATTGGAAAATCTAAATGAAATGTATAATTTTCTAGACAGAAATCAATGAACAAAGCTAAATCGAGATAAGGTAAACTATCTTAATAGTCCTATAGACCCTAAGGCAATAGAAGCAGTCATTAAAAGTCTCCCAATCAAAAAAAGCTAGGAGCCAGATGGTTTCAATGCAGAAGTCTATCAGACTTTCTAGGAAGAGCTACTGTCAATACTCCTCAAACTATTCACAAAATAGAAACAGAAGTAACACTGCCAAACTCATTCTATGAGGCCACAGTCACCCTGGTCCTAAACCATACAAAGCCTCAAAAAAAGAAAAAATATTTCACAACAATTTCCTTTATGAACATTGATGCAAAAATATTCAATGATACAGTCTCAAGCCAAATCCAAGAGCACATCAAAGACATCATCAACCATGATCAAGTAGGCTTCATCCAGGGATGCTGGAGTGGTTCAATATATGAAAATCCATCAACATAATTCACCACACAAAGAAACTGAAAAAAAAAACATGAGATCATCTCTCTAGATGCTGAAAAGCATTTGACAAAACCCAACATGTTTTCATGTTAAAAGTCTTAGAGAGAATAGGTTTAGAAGGGGTATACCTAAACACTTCTAAGGCAATATACAGCTAGCCAGTAGCCAACATCAAATTAAATGGAGAGAAACCTAAAGTATTTCCACTAAACTCTGGGACAAGACAAGGCTTTCCACTCTGCTCATATCTCTTCAATATAGTACTTGATGTTATAGCTAGAGCAATAAGACAACTAAAGGAAATCAAGTGGATACAAATTGAAAAGGAAGAAGTCAAAGTATCACTATTCACAGATGATACAATAGTATACATACGTGAGCTCAAAAAATTTTACCAAAGAACTCCTACAGCCAGGAAGAATTCCTAGAAGTAGAAGAATAAAGACAGAAACCCACCCACAAAGCTTTTAACCCAAAATGTATCCTGCTTACAAGATGTGCAGGGACAAAGAGACTGAGGGGAGGGCCAACCAATGGCTGCACCAAACTGAGACTCATCCCATGGACAAGAGCCAATCCCTGACACTTGTTACTCTGATTATGATACTCTGTTATGCTTGCAGACGTCTAGGAAGCTAGCACAACTGTCCTCTGAGAGGCTCTACCCAACAGACAATTGAAAGAGATGCATATAGTCACATCCAAACATTAGATGGAGCTCAAGAGTCTTATGGAAGAGTTGGGAGAAAGATTGAAGGCTCCAAAGAGGACAGGGATTTCACAGGAAGACCAACAGAGTCAACTGAACTGGGCCCTTAGGGGCTCTCAGAGACTGAATCACCAACCAAAGAGAGAGTACAGGCTGCACGTAGCATCCCTGCAAGTATGAAGCAAACGAGTAACTTGGTCTTCATGTGGGTCCCCCAAACAGCTAGAGCAGGGGCTATCTCTAAGCCTGCTGTCTACTTGCCTCCCTCCCTGCCTACCTGTAGATCCTGTACACCCAAATGGACAGTTTTGTCTGGCCCCAGTGGGAGAGAATCTGTCTAGTTTCTCAGGGATTTGATGTGTGTCAGGGGGTGGGGTGGTTGACACCTATGGGGTTGAGGGGGGGGCTTCCTCTTCTCAAAGAGAAGAGGAATGGGAAAGAAGGAGGACTTCATAAGAGGATATTGAGTAGAGAGGAAGGACTGATATTTAATTGTAAATGAATAAATTAATTTAATTTTAAATGGACAAACAAAAGTACAGTGCTTTTAAACTCTCACAAACCCTAAAAATAAATGGGTTATACAATCAGGTAAAGAAATAACATATCTGCATCTGACTCTTTTAGCTGCTTGTTGGGCCTCTCAGAGGGCAGCCAGACTCCTGTCTGTAGGTACATCACAGCATCAGTAATAGTGTCAGGCCTTGGATCCTCACCTTGTGCTAGATCCCAATTTGGGCCGATCACTGGACCTCCTCCCCACCCCTGCAATCTCTCAGACATTGAGTCACCAACCAGACATCATACACCAGCTGATATCAGGCCCTCGACACATATATAGCAGAAGACTGCCTGGTCTGGCCCCAGTGAAAGAAGATGTACCTAACTCTCCAGAGACTTGAGGCCCCAGGGAGTGGGGAGGTCTGGTGGAGTGGAGGTGGGGGGGGATACGGACATCCTCTTGGAGATGGTGGAGGTGGTATGGGATGAGGAACAGTCAAAGGGCAGACTGGGAGAGGGATAATGACTGGACTGTACAAAAGATTGAAGAATAAGAAAAAAGAAAAAGAAAAGAAATAGCATATCCTAATAAGCACATATGAAGACAATTACACTATAGTACATGAGGTATAATGAGTATTGGTAGACATAACAGATGTGTAGCACGGGGCAGAAACTGTGAATATGAATTCAGTTCTGCTACTTAATTGAGTATATTACTCATATTACATCTTTTCTCCCTTTATTTTCCTTACCTGAAAAATAATGTTGCACATCCTTGCGATAATTTAACAGGATCCCTGTGAGGACAGTTGTTGTAACACAATTTTCAAAGTTCCCTCACAAATGTTCATGTTTTGTGAGCACACATGATAACATTTTCCCATATTCTTTTAAATAAAGATGTTCACGTAGGATTGGATGTAAATCCCATTCAGAGCAAAGGGCAGGTATGTACACCGTCGTATTAAATGATCAAGTGTCTGGGCTCCCAACCACTCACCTGTGATATAACCTACTGTATATACAAGTCTCACCTGGCCCTCTTTATATCACTCTAGGGAGCTGAGGATCAAAGAACTGACACATAGACACACACACACACACACACACACACACACACACACCAATGCTCTGATGGCTATTCCAAGTGTTTTGTTTCAAGTCTATGAGTTGTATGTCTTCTGCTGCCATGCAGGGAAAAATGTCAGGATGCCATGCTAAAATTATAAAGAGAGTGATAAAATGTCAGAATGTACATATTTTTTCTATGTGAATTATTATGTGTATTATTCCCTGTAACTGATAGGTTGTGAATAACCACCAGCTAATATGGTAGAGAGAAACATGATCCTTCAAGGATGCTGACACCTTCATTCTCATAGCTTCTTTCTTTCCTTATTCCTTTCTTTATCTCTTTCATTTTTAAGGTTATATTTTAATTATTCTATTTGTTTACATTCTAGATGTCGCCCCCTTCCCAGTCCTCCCTTCCACAGTTCTTCATCCCATTTCTCCTCCCTTTTGCCTTTGAGATGGTGTCCACCACAGACATCCTCCTTTCCTGGGGCTTCAAGCCTCTACAAGATTAGAGGCATCCTCTCCAACTGAGGCCAAGCAAGACAGTCTTTTGCTACATGTGTGCTGGGGCAAGGAAACAAATAAATCCCTTAAAGAAATGCAGGAAAATACAAGTAAGCAGGTGAAGGAATTTAACAAAATGATCCAAGACCTAAAAATGGAAATCAAACAATAGACCAATCACAAATGGAGGCAACCCAGCATTTTAAGATCACTTTTACCAATAAATAAATAAATAAATAATAAGACTGCAAATAAAATTGAGACTCATATGACTTTGATGTGGGAGGAATATACTGGATTATCCAAGTCTACTGAACATAGAAGGGTTTTGATAATTAAAAACAGGAGGAAAAAAAGAGACAGTGTCAGAGTGATGTAGCATGAGAAAAATCCTACCAGACTCTGCTCCCTTAGAAGGAGGAAGAAACCCATGAGCCAAGAGATTCAGAGAGTCTCTAAAATGTTTTGATTCTCCCCTAAAAGCTCCAATAAGCACAGGGTCATTGTTTCAACCTATATATTGTAAAAAAATAATAATAAAAAGCTACTGAGTGTGGGCTAAGGTGTTATAGGATAAATAGGAAACTAAGTCATTACCAACACTCTCACTATCATTATTGCCATTGCTAAATCAAATAAATTCTCGATATTAATGTAAGGATGAAGAAACACAGCACTTCAACACTTCCAACACTTCTGTGTGCTTACCCTAAGACAGAAGTCCACGCAAAGCAGAAAGAGAACACAGTCCTGTCCACAAACTAAAAGAGAGCAGATCAAAATGGCCAAAGCATATTAGGACAAACACTTCTTTGGACCTGACGAAGTTGAGTTGTCCTTGAAACTTCTAAATGGACTAGAGCTAACTATAAATGGTTGATGCACTGGAGAATGGTGTGAGTGAAGGGGAAAAGTCAAGCCATCATAAACAGCTAAAAAAACAAGGGACTATGCCCAAAGGCAAGTAGAGAGGGAGCTAAGAAGGACATTGAGGAGTCCTGAGGGTAAAGGTCCAGGAGTATGGTAAATGGGACAGGTCCACAAAGGATGCTGACATGAAAGTGTCATAAGAGAGGATAAGAAAGCTGACAGAGCATGTAATCACATCAGCCAAGAATAGTGATACATCCTAACAGGAGGGAAGTCTTGTCACAGCCTATAAATATCTCAGAGAATACATATTGAACCCATTAAATTTAAGTTCACGCTTGCAAAGAGCACTGATTCAGCATGCATATCACTTTCAAACAATTTTAAAACTAAATAATATTATTCACACAGATCTGACCATGTGTTATAAGCACCATCACCTAAATGGGAAAGTCATACAACAATCCCCTCTTATCTGCAGAGAAACTCCCAGATATCTAGTGGATAGATGAATCTGCATGTAGTACTGAGCCCTATACATATTGTGGTTTTCCTATTTTCCTATATGTACATACATATGATATAGCTACTTTATATATTAGGCATCAAAAAGCGTTAAGAAAAATGATTTGAAAGGCAATTATAAAAGTACATAGTAATAAAGTTAAATAAATGTTATGTCTTTCAAAATCTCATTTCATATTACAATTATGCGTCTTCCGATATTATATTGAGGTGACAGTCTATTGCATTTGGAGATGATAACAGCTCATGTGTTACATTGGCTGCTATGTCAGAGTTACTTAAGCATTGCATCAAACTACAACTGCATATCTCTAGTCAGCTACTAAGTCATGAACTTGTGACGTACACAGCATGGGTTTCCTAGACAACCTGCTGTTTATGTCTCAATTCATCCATCTCACCCCTCAGAAAAGCACTTCACCTGAAACTCATGAGCTGTTCATATCTGAAATTCTCCACACAGGATTTTTGAACCATGGTTGATTGTGTATCCTCAGAAAGTAAAAGCAAAGGTAAAGGTTGGAGTGTTATACTCATTATGGGATGTTAGCCAGTTCCATGGTTGGTGCCATTTGACAGAGCAGGCTTGTCCTATAAAATGATAATCCAGAGGCTCTTCCTGTAATGTCCAAGGTAACTGAGAGTGGTTTGAGAGAATGGGATAGCTCTTCCATTCTCTTTAATTAAAATATTCACATTTCCAGCCAAAAAAATTATATCAGTAGTTTCTTTTATAAATGAGTATTCTTAATTCCTAAAGCTTAGAGTTGTATGTGTGCTTCCAAATTTTCATGTGCTTCAGATAAAATACAAAGTTATTACTCTGAAAGCAACTATTTATGCAGGTATGGGCAAAATTGAAACAAGGATGCATGGTGCCTGAAGGCCAGTTCTCAGTCTGAACCACACTAACAGTACACACAGTGTTCGACAAAAACAAAATGAGCATAACTCAAAGGAACCAAGGTTGAGTTCTTAGTCTAGAGATGTATAACATTAGCTTCGCAGAAAATCAAATACTTTTGAAGTGCCAAGGGAAAAACAATCACTGACATCATGAGGTTACTTGTTGATTTTACTTTTTTATTATCACTTTCTGTGGCAATAAAAAGTGTAAATTGATATTAACTTGCATCTAGCCATACATAGGGCTTTGGAGTGCTATATAAATATAGATGTTTATCTTTATATATAAATATATATATAAAGAGGAGATGTTGAAACATGTGGATTTTAAAAATTCCTAGGGAAATCTCTGAAGGGAGGAGGGAATAGTGGTTTTATAATTTTTTTAAAGTATGATTGTAAGAAGAGAATGCATATTAGACATTGTGTTGCTTTAATATTTTGACACTAACACAAAGATAATTTGCCTGGAATGAGCTAAAATAGAGCCTTATCAACTTACTTTTTTACCCTGCATCAGAAAAAAAGACTTTTGTGTTTCTGTAATCCAGAACTATAAGTTTAAAAATTGAAACGGCACCAAGTCATTCAATGTCCTGAAGAAAAATGAATTTCACATCCTGTTGAGACTGAATTATGTATCAGCTGTGGGGTATTGATCAAAATATGAGCAGCGTCTTTCGTTACTGAAGGAACTTCCTGCTTTGTGATAAATATCTTCTTGAGGCTGTGAAGAAACTGCCTTTTGCAAATTTCTCCACAGGAGAGTTTCTAAGAGCTTCTGACCAATGCTTGCATTCTTCAAAACCCACTACTAGAGCTCCAAATATTCTCTAGTAAAATCACATTGGATAAAGAAATGAAATACAGAAAGATATAATACAGAGTCAGAGACTGGACCGATTCCTCTGCCCTCCATATTCCAGTATCTAGTGTGCATGACTAAATAGCACTCGGCAAGTGTATTTTCTACAAAGAAATTTTGTACCCATGAAGGGGAATTGCCAGGTAGGGGAGATCTTTTTGTACCTGTCATCAGAAAATTGGCATGATGCAAAATCTCTAGCAGCTATTTTCCTACCACCATGGTTAATAGAGCATGAGGGTTCTGTGGCTCAAGAAGACATGTGAGTGAGCACAGTGTGCTTACAGTAGGGAGTCTACTAGGAGGAAAATGAAAATGCTTCTCTTGTGTGCAGTTGCTTTTTCTAACACAAGTCTTCAAGTCTAATTTGCTGGAATTTATATACTGGAATATGTTTGGATAGCTACGAAAGTAAACTCGAGTACTCTGATGTAGACATACTATGAAGCACTGAAGGGTTAATGACTTAAAAGCCTCAGGTGGTTTGGGAAGTTGACTTGACTCTTAACACTTGTGGGCTGTTAAGATTGAGACCCTTTGGATAAGAGCAACAAACCAAACTCCATTCTCATCAACCTTT
The DNA here is from genome assembly GCA_021653895.1 of Mastomys natalensis. Classification (NCBI taxonomy): domain Eukaryota; kingdom Metazoa; phylum Chordata; class Mammalia; order Rodentia; family Muridae; genus Mastomys; species Mastomys natalensis. Next base: position 603,120 of record JAJTUV010001097.1, on the reverse strand, counting down.
TTGAGACAAGGGGGGGAAATACCTGCAGATGGAGTCTCCATTCCACAAAGTTTCCCTTTTTACCATATAAAACTCTCAAAGCCTGTATATTGTCACACAGTCTCCACTCCCTCAGAGAAATCACTGCCCTTCATTGTTCAGATTAAAGGACGGCTGCTTTTGAAGGGATCAGTCTCCTCTTTATTTTCCATTAACATCACCGCCATCAATCCTGCTCTAACAAGAACTGCTCTAAAATGCAGAGGTCCCAGGGGAAAAAAACCTGCTCACTTTCTGCAGCTGCAAGTTTAGATATTCCATTCCCAGAAAAGGAATAGCATCCTTCCAGGCTAGCCAGTGGATGCTACAAAACGGTTGACAAGCAAACAAGACATGCTTGTCATCGTCTCTCTGTAGTGTTTTATACACACACATACACACACAGACCCCATAGAAATGTATGAAAAGTAATCCCGTGTCTCAAACTGTAGTCCATCATTAAATGACATATCTGTACACACACACATATGTATCACACACATATATATGTGAAATCTAGAATATGAAGATTTTGCATATATAGAGGAGCTATTTATGTAAAATCTAATACAATTGAATTTTTATCCTGTGATTCTAAACTCTTGTTAGAAGTACTCTCTTTTATATGTAGTCTTATGTAACACCGATGCATATGGACAGGTTAAAATCAGTCCTACTGGGTTGTGTCCCAAGGCATCCTATTTAATAATAACAATATTTTCCTAATTTTACATGGTATTCAAATTAGCCATATAAATAAAATACCTTTGACTTTTATATATTTTTGATATTGTAACATATCAGCTTATTTTGCATTTTGTGTGAGACTTATTTATCTCTAAGACTCCTAACATTTTTATCAGTTATTAATGCCTGGGTAGGTTCTAATATCTATTATGATTGCTAATCCTAACAGTTACATTTGTTACCAGAATTATAAATTTATTCATTGAAGATAAGGTACTCAATATCTGGAATATATATGATATATATATATATATATATTAAAATGATAATGTCTATTATTACCTTTTAAAAACCTATGCTTCAAAATCTTCAGACTTTATTAATGAAAATAGTTTAAAGTATCAACCCCTAAACAATACCAAGTATCCTGATATTTTGCCTCATATTAACATATTATGTACTACAGTACAAGGTTACATATGACATTTTCCAAAAGTCCAAAATCACCCAGAAATTTTGAATTTTATTTCTATTTTAATTATCTAACGGGAGAATGCAGCAGAAGGCAATTTCAGAAGCAATGCTAGCTGCAAGTATCAAAAATCGGAAGGTTCTAAATTTTAAATCATGTTGACATCCAGACCTCTGGTAAATAAACCTGACTCCTGTCCTCTTCCACCTGCTCGCCCTGTGTTGTCTGGCCTTTGAGACAGAGGTAGAAAACACTAAGGGGTCAGAAGGAATTCTCTGTATTCTGAAGCAGGAGATGCAGGAGGTAAAATAGCAGGAGGCAAATTAGGATGGGAACAAATAAATATTGAAGGATACCATATAGCTGTAGGAGTTTTACTCAGGTGGTAGAAGCAGGCCAGGAACGATTTGCATTTAGGGAGGAAATTGTCACAGCGGTCTCCTTGCCTCCAGGTGTGGTTGAGGAGTCAGCAGCTTCACCACACTGCCTGGTGATTTGTTAGGGAGGCAAGGCTCTCAGAACTGGCTCCACATCTACTGATTTCAGAGACTGCTTCTTGACAAGCTCCTCAAGCAGTTCACGTGAACATTCCTGTCTGAGAGGCACTGACCCGGTGCAGAGCCTTCATGCTGTGTGTGTTCCCCTAGGGTTACCAAGCCCACTCAGGAAGATGGAAAAGTTAACTTGAACTTTATGTGCTGGTGTTGTGTGTGTGTGTGTGTGTGTGTGTGCATATGTGTATGTGTGTATCTGTGTTTATGTGCATATGTCTTTGTGTGCGTCTGTGTGTGTCTATGTGTGTATGTGTGTGTGTGTTTGTTTTCATATGATTCTGGGAGAAATAGATTTTTTTTCCAATATTCACCATAAAAGCTGATACAAGTACTTTCTCTTAATGTGTGCAGCAGAGAACTTGAACTGAGAGCAACAGCTCCACAGAGGGTTTACAGTACTAATTTTCTCATTAGCTCACTTTCAAGGAACTAGAGCATGTGGCCATGTCTGAGTGACATGGATTTTGTTTCAGTTGAAAGATAGTTTGAGGTTAATATTAATAATGAAAAATACAACCATGTGTGTGCATGCATACACCACACACACACACACACACACACATGAAGAAAATGGAATGACTGACAGTCCTTCAAGTCGTAGTGGGAAGAATCAATTTTGTGCTGTTTATATGAGGCAGGAATTTACTAATGACACTAGGATTGTATTTTAATTGTATTGTGTCTACCTTGCACACTCAGTTCCAGCGCTCGCCCTAGCACTAGACATCCCCCCGTTTAGAATTCTATTAGTTCCATCTTGAGTTTTCTATAAAAATAAGGACCAGAGACACTAAACAAATTCCTCAGACCAACTCAATAGTGACAGAGATGGGATCCAAAGGCTGGCAACCTGACTCCATGCCTCCAGTCTCTAAGCACTATTTCCATTTTCTTATAGGATTAAAAGCAAATATTTTTGCTGTAGAGTACAAAAAGAGACTTTAAATTCTCCAACAAAGACAACAGTTTCCCCAGGTTTCATGTGGTCTCCATTATCAGGGTAGCCTTCATGGATTCATAGCTCATACCTATCCTGTATACTCAGTATCAAGGCCCAGTCCAGCACCAGGCCATCCAGAGGACTCGGGCTCTAGACATGACCTTTTGGATTTAGACTCTACATCTTTGTACGCATCTGGTAGCACCATCAAATGACGACAAAGGAAGAGACAATTCTAGACTAGCAGTACGGGTCTAGAGTCAGCCCAGTTTCTGTGGATTCTACAGAATGCCCCTGTAGAATCACATCAAGACCTACTCTTCTGAATAAATCAAGAATTCCACTCTAGTAAGTTCTACCTCAAGTGAAAACTCCATAATCTTAAGTATCAAGTCTGTACACGTGTTGACCTAGGAACTATGTCGACCAAGGAGAGGACTCCAATAACATGCCTACTCAGCAGCCATGCATGAATTCGATTTGCATTTCAAATGTTATCCCCTTTCCCAGTTCGCCCTCCAGAAATCCCCAATCCCATCCCTGCTTCCCCTTGCCTCCAGGAAGGTGTTGCTCCACCCACTCATCCACTCCTGCCTTCCCTCCTCGAATTCCCCTACACTAGGGCATCCAGTCTTTATAGTACCGAGGGCCTCTTCTTCCATTGATGCCCAACAAAGCCATTCTCTGCTACATATACAGTGGAGCCATGGGTGGCTCCATGTGTACTCTTTGGTTGGTGGTTTAGTCTCTGGGAGTTCTGGGGGTTGGGGTGGGGTCTTGTTGGTTGATAGTGTTCTTCTCATGATGTTGCAAACCCCTTCATCTCCTTCAGTTTTTTCTCTAACTCCACCATTGGGGTCCCCGTGCCCAGTCCAATGGTTGGCTGTGAGCATCTGCCTTTGTATTTGTCAGGCTCTGGCAGAGATTGAAGGGAAGGCCATCCAGAGACTTCTCTACCTGGGGATCCATCCCGTATACAGTCACCAAACACAGACGCTGTAGTAGAGCCCATGAAGTAAGCTCTACATCTCATATACAGAAACCAAAACATAATAAAGACATAACGTAAAACCGAGGACTGCAAAACTAGAGGAAAAATGGGAAGGCTCAGTAATTTTCATTTTCCTGATGACTGCTTGAATGTTTTAGACATGACCCCCAAAGCACAACCAATGAAAGAAAAAGCTGAACCACGGGACTACAAAAGGCCTAAAAGAGCCTGCACAGAACCTAATCTCATTTTTAAATGTGCAAAAGGTGTAAATAGACATTTCCCAAGAAAAAGATATGCAAGTGAACAACAAATATCTGAAAATAATATCCATGATGACAATTAAGAAAAGTAGAAGGCCATGGAGCTCTCTACTTTCATCTGTTAGAATGGATACTAATAAAAATACAACAGTTTAAAAGCAATGGAGAGGACATAGGAAAAAGGGAAAACATTTTAACATTATTCTTGGGTACATGATGGATGAGGATATTGTGAGGAAAATATACAGGATAAAGCCTCTGAAAAAAATAATAAAACCTGAAACAGGCAACCATGATCTAGCAATTGTAATCTCAGGCATAAGTAGAGAATACAAGAAATCAGTAGGCCAAAGGGACTTCTGGTTTCAACAGTCATTACAGCAAGATGGACCAGAGACATTTCCTGAGACAATTGAAGCATCCTTCAGCATATGAGTGAATAAATAAAATGCTCTGAACATGATCCATCTTTAAAATATTTCTGTTAACACTGGTGCCATATATCAATCTGGAACATCTTGTGTTAAGTTAAATATACAGGTTCGAGTTACAGAGATCATCCAAGCTCACTGGTTGGTAAACACTAATATATTTGAACTCATAGAAGAGAGAAGAGTGACCACTGCCAAGAGCTAAGGTAGGGTTGAGAGTGGGGAAACAGATGAAGGATGCAAATTTTCAGTTAAGTGGAAAGAATGAATGACTTCAAGAGAGCTATTGTACATTGTGATTAGATTAATAGGAATATAATGCCATTTTGAGAATTGCTGCAATAGTAGATTTTAGGTGTCATGCTTCACATCATATGTATGTGAAGTAAAGACTATGCTTGTCAACTCTAGGTATCCATTAACAGGAGTATTCATACTTGAAAACATCATGAAGTACATAGTAAACTATTTGTATTTGGCAAGTAAAGAAATTCATCCATTAGCAAAAATTCATTTGCTTAGTGTTTTCCCCCTAGAGAGTCCTGATTAATTTAAAACTGGGAACTAAGCCTCCTTGTTCTCTAAATATGTCTGAGGTGCAGAAGGGCTGAAAATGACTCTTGTGGGTGTTGGGGAGATGGCTCAGCAGGCCAAGTGCTGACCAAGTGAGAAGAAAGGCTGGGTGTGATTCCCCAGCTCCCACATAAAAGCCAGCCTCGGTGGCCTGAAATCCCAGCATTAAAGAAGTAGACACAGGGATCCCTGAAGCTTGAAGACCGGCCAGTCTAACTCAAGCAACGAGAGCCTGCTTCAGTGATAGACTGCCTTAAGAAAATCAAAAGGTGGCAATAACTGAGGAAGACATAGGTATCAATCCCAGACCTCCATGCTCCCCCTCTCTGTCTCTGTATCTCTGTGTATCTGTCTCTCTCAGCCTCTCTGTCTCTGTCTCCGTCTTTCTCCGTGTGTGTTCTCTCTGTCTCTGTCTTTCTCTGTTTCTTTTGGTCTCTGGATCTCTGTCTCTCAGTGTGTGTCTCTCTTCTGAGCTCACATGTATGCATGAATACACACACACACACTCACACACACACACACACACACACACAAACTGATGCTTGCATTCAAGGTGAGGGTGGAGAAAGAGAGCAAGAATGAAAGAAGAAATCAGTGGGTTTGATGGAGGGAGAAGCGAAGCTGAAAGACAATCACAAACATCCAGGTAGGAGACAATAAAATTATAAGTGAAACATAGGAGATGCTGGAAAAGAGAAAATAACTGTCACTTAATTCAGTGCTGAAGACAACAGTCTCCAGCAAAGAAACACACACCATGTTACTTAGCCGAATGAATGGGAAATGAGTGAGACAGTGAAGATCCATCAACCAGAATGATCTTTGGTCCTGGAGACCACAAAGGGGAAAGACGGGAAGAGAAAGGAAGCTGGAAGAGGAGACGAGGAAACAAGCTTTGTGTTACAACTGGAACAAATTATTTCATATTGTTTATCTTCAGAAGGTCTATTTTTGCTAATAGTGGAAAAGCAATACCATGCTTCTGTCTCTAAATACCATGTGTGTTTTTAAATGCTCTCAAATCGTTAACACCTCGCTGCCTAGTTTTAGAGTCCACATCAGTAATCTCTATTCGACTCTGCATTCTGTTCTATTTCTATGCTGACAATAAAGGGACTCAATTAAGAAAAAAAACAAACAAACAATAAGTCAAAAATAGCATGAATTAGCATCAGAGCTCTAAGACACCAAGCATATCCCGGCTGCTTCTGTCTATCCTTCTCTTCCTATATGCTTTAAAAAGCTTTCCGAATTGGGGGTGGGTTGCAGCATATCTGCAGTTCTGGGGGAAAATGTTGAAATTTCAAGTCATGTGGATTTCTGTTAGTATGTACAGAGACATAAAGCCAAGAGTGCTTTGGGGTTTATTGTGGATTAGCTGGTAATTCTCACAATGCCCAATCCCCTTCTAGAAAATCCGAGAGTCTTAGTGAACTTCCTCTAAAATCCTTCATTTCAGTGCCAATGAGGTCATGCAAAACTTTAACTATATCTCCATTTTCAACATAATTTTTCTAGCTGCTGAAGGTCTGTGTTCATAATAAGGTGGATTACCGGGCATTAATGGAGATACTTCAGCTATGCATATGCAAACATACGCAAACAGGGACTTGTAATTTTTAAACCTTGGAGGAAACCAGGAGGCTGGATGAGACCCAGAGCATGCTCTACTGACATTCTCAAATGAAGAAAATATATATGGCCCAGCACTGACTGCAATACAGCAATGTTTCATTTCCACTCTGCATAACAGCATGGGGTAAAAGTGACATTACAAGGCAGTCACTTGCACTGTCTACCCAAAGGCAATGGATTCATTCTATTTGCATTTAGCTTAAGTTGTGTTGTTACCTCTTCTATATATAAGAGAACAAAAAAAGAAAATCCCATTACCTCCTAATGCAAACAAGATTTCACTTCGTTTTTCTTTTTTTTTTTTTTCTTTCCGTTTTTTTTTTTTTTTTCTTTCCAAATTGCTTTCTGTAATGTTGTGCTTCAAATCATTGGGCTAACCTATAATAGCACTTAGCTTACTCAGAAATGCTTTAGAGATAGGAAACACTATTTCTTAATTATAGCATGATTCAGTACAGAGCATATGGGTTTTTTTTTTATTTTATTTTTAAAATAGTCAACCGAATTAGTTATTATTATCTGGGCTTAAGACAGGTTTTACTCAATCACTATTTTATGAGATTGTTTAGAAGTTAGCTACATTTACTAAAGTGAAGTAGATTGACAGCTTAACTCTGATACTAAACAGAAACAAGTTTCTTTTCCAAACAACTGAATACTTAGTGTGTGGTTTTTTTTTTTTTTTTCAATTGAGAAGAATTCCTTTTGTCATAAATGTGTAGTGGTTTTATTAAACAAAATTTAGCCCTAGCAGTAGCTCAAATGAATCTGTTATAGAATTCAGAAACAGCTGCCTCTTATTCTAGGACTCTCGTAATGACATGCCAACCTATGATGGCTACAGATGTGAAAAGTGTCCTTCAAGAATTTGGGATATACAACTTACTCTAATAGGTTATGTCAACAGTTAACACAAGGCATTCTTAATCCACACAGCACCAAAGTCTAATACACCACACAAGAAGATAGGGAGATGTGCTTTCAAAAGAGCAAATACATGAGTGAAGAGATGATTTATGAAACATCATATTTGATCAAAGCATTCAGTGATCATTAGGAATATGATGGGGAAATCAACTGCTCTGCACTTCACAGCAGATACCGCCAAAAGAAACAGACTGAAGGTGTGAGTTAGTTGTAAAATTTTTCTGACAGGAGAACTATTGAACATTCAGCTCATATGCTGAAATATCGCTTAACAGAGCATGGTTCTTAGCTCTCCTGTATGATAGAATCAATCGAGGAGATTTTCTTCCCTTCAGAAAACCTTGAGGCTAGAAATTTTGTACTGCTTAATGATGTACCTATCAGCAAACACAATTGATATTTCTGTGCCTTTCTTATGAATTACAGTGAGCAATTTAATAAATTAATAGTCATCATATGACGATTTTGTATGAAAAACAGAGAGAGAGAGAGAAAGAGAGAGAGAGAGAGGGAGGGAGGGAGGGAGGGAAGAAGAGAGGGAGGGAGGGAGGGAGGGAGGGAGGGAGGGAGGGAGGGAGGGAGGGAGGGAGGGAGGGACTAATCATTGCTAATAGCAGTCAATTTAAAAGGCATCCTAAAATGCTCAAGACCAAAGAATGAATATGTAAATAAAAGACATCTGTGCATCTGTGTGTCCTATTTGGCCTACAGGTTGCCCACAAGTGACCTCTGATCTACAAAACATCAATCATTAATTGAGTTAGAGTTGTAAATAAGTCACTGGAAATCTTCTCAGAATACTTCCTTTAACAGCTTAGGGTAAATGATATATTTGGTAACAGTTAATTACTTTTCATAGAGCACATCCCTACCTGACATGAACTCAACAAACCAGCAGAGATATTGGAGAAGGAAGTTTTGAAACTCTGGTCATGATAGAATTAATATTCAGGTAGAAGACAAAGGATGCTGAAATAGCACATGTTTCCCTCCAAGGACCCTAAGATGTGCCAACAAGCAGTCTCAAGATTAGAAAGGTTAAGGCATTATTGTGTTTTCTCATAGAGATACCTATAGGCATTGTAAAATTCTGGCTGTAAACCTTTCTGAATGGAAAAAAATCTAGTACAGTTATATATGATATATGGAGAATTGCTTTCACTTAGGGAAGATGTATGAAGGCAGCCCTATTTGGTCTTTCTTCATTCATATTCAATAGCACTGAGTCCTGGCATTTTCTAAGGAGTAATTTGAAAACAAATTTGAGCCATACAGAGTGCTCAAAGTGTGACATTCCATGATTTCTTGGTCACTGGGTAGGTTTTCTTCAAACCTCATATAATTGCTTGTTAAAGACATTTAAGACACTGTTTGGATAATAAAAAATAGGTCTGAGAAAACTCACAGAGGAATAAAAAAAAATACACAGGAAGCAACCACAAAGCCAGGAAAGAGCCATGAAAGTCAAATTACATATTTGGGTGAGAGAGAAGAGAACCAGAAAGTTATGAAAACTGCTTATGACTCTGCTGGAGGACAGTAAAACAAGCAAAGTTTCATAAAAGGCACAGGATGGCACAGGAAAAAGCTACTGACAACAGGAAAATGGTGATTCTCCTAGTCCTTCCTAATACACTTTCCAGTGTGAGGTTCTTTACTATCTAACGTCAAACTGGCTCCCTTTAGAGTTGCTGAAACAGGTTCTCACCTCTGATGCACAGTATTCAAAATACACATTAGCTATAATCCTGTTGAATTATTGAATACTACCACTTCTTGTGATTTCCATTCAGGAAGTCCAACAGGAATGATGAGAAATGTTTCCTGTCCTCTAATGATGCCTTTAGAATCTTTGCAAGTCTTCATTGTGAGAATAATAAACCAAAGTTCAGCAGGATGTTCAACTTGGTTCAGTATTTATATCTCTTCCTTTCTCTTAGTATCAATCTGTTTTAAACAATATTGGATAAACCAATAACATAAATCAGTCCAGATAGGATAATTTCTTTATGTGTTTATAAGCAACTTTGTTATTCAAGGTCAAATATTTTTGATGTTTTATTTAAAATTGGTGTCATCATTTCATTTTCTTTATATGAAAAGAAAGGGAAGAAAAAAACAAGTGGGCTTATTGTTAGACACTTGTCTAATATCTGTCAGGTTCTGTGCTTGACAAAACCTCCAGTCAGATAGTATGATAAATTACTGAATTTTATGGATCATTTAATTTTGAGCTTATCTCATTTCAATTGAATATTTGAAATAAGCTGATATGTACATCATACATGAATCATAATGAAAGCGAGACCCACGAAAGCCATTGTTACCGAACTATCCATTCTCTTTCCACAGCGGCTGCACATATTTAAAATGGGCACCTTCTTTATCTTCTTTGTTAACCATAAACTCAGAACTACAGGACAGGTGTGTGTCAAGGCCTAAGCAAAATACCTTGCTTCCCAGACTTAGAAATATTATATTGTAATTTTGGATATGCACAGCAAAAAAATAATGTTTTCAGCATAATCCAAATTGTTCCAATCCATATATTCTCATGTTTACACAATATGCTCAAAAAAGGGAGAAAGAAATGAAAAAATTCCTTTATTTTTATCAATTTGTTTTCTTAGCATTGCTATGTTCTTAATCAGGAAATAAAAATAAAGAAATACATAACCTAAGACCATGCTTCTTGACCATAAAAATAAGATGAAACAGAGTCTAAGTACAGAGAAGTTAAGTATGCTTAGCATACCTAAATACAAAAATAAAATATATAAAAAAATAGAGGGTACTGCAATCTTATAATCCCATCCTCCCTTTTGCTTAGTGTTTACAAGGGACTAAACAGTTGGAGTGCCTTTAATTCAAGGTCAGCCTGAGCTATATAGTGAGTTTGAAGCTAGTATAGTCTACAAAGTGAGACCTAGGCTCAAACTTTTTTCTAATTTTTAATTCAGTCATGGTGTCCAATACATATGTTCAAGAGTCACTCTACTTACGTAAAGCTCCTACAGGTAAATGGGGGCTATAAACAACAGCAAAAATTAGATGCCGGACAAGAAAGGCACAGAGTGAAATACCAGTGCATGTGTAGAAAACAAACTACAGTGCCATAGTGACACTGTACTATTGTAGAAGAATAACACCAATTGTAGTATAGAATTGGGAGAAAGCAACAGGGTAAAAATCACACTGAAGCAATAATCATCGTGAAAGTAGAGGATCCTATCTGCAAAGGGCTTGGGGTTTAACCTTATGAGTAATAGAATTGTAATAAAATGTATAGGAAAATAGCAGCCTGGCTTACCCTTTGTAGTTTTGAAAGATGGACCTCAGGTGGAAATTGTAACTAATCAGGGACAGTTAGGGTTCCTGGGTTGCTCAGGACTATGGGAGAGTAGACAGAATTTTCAGAGTCACAATATGGCATTGGAAGAGTGATACCAAGTGACTCATCCTGGTTACGTTCACACCAGCTCATTGTATAAGAGTGGAAACAAGATGGAGATTCGTGGAAGGAGCTGGACTGCCTGGTGTGTGAAGCCAGGAAGCTGCAGTTTGTTTGGTTCTACTCTAAAAACCAAACAGTTGCATGAGGTCCAGCAAGCATCAATCACAGCCGCAGAGAGAGGAGTATCAAAGACAATCAAGTTCCAAGAAAGCTCAATATCACCGACTTCAGCAAAGAGACACCGAGTTGGACAAATAGCAGAACTGGTAGCACTGAATTTAGCAACTGCGAGTCTGATAGGTAGTTTCAGTGGATGATTAGAGAAGAGTGCCAGACTGCTTCAGGCTGAGCCGTGACTAAGTGGTAGAGAAAGGACAGTAACAAATTTTCCAGATATCGCAAGCCCACATGACAGTGATTCTTGCCCAAGGATCTTTGCTCTACATGGAGCAGAAAAAAAAAAAAAAAAAAAAAAAAAAAAAAAAAACCTTTGTATTTAATCACTCATTGGTGGGAAAATCTATTAAGATGTCTTGAAAAATTAGAATCATTCTCCTCAAACTGAGAGAAGACCTTAATCACATTTTGTGCTCATTGAGAAGAATAGTTATCAAGCACCTTAATAAGTCTCCTGTAGAGGGACAAGAGGAGGCAGAATCAATTAGGGACTGCAAGGTAAAATATTATCCTAAATATACCTGAAGCATTATAAATAATAGAGAGACTTATAGCTCCAATTTAACCATCCTACCTTAGTGTTTATAAGGACTCTCAACCTGTAGGTCACAACTCCTTTGAGGGTCGAAAGATCTTTTCACAGGTGTCCCCTAAGACGTTTACATTATGACTAATGACAGTATTAAAATTATAGTTATGAAATAGCAACTACAATAGTTTCATGGTTAGCAGTCACCACAACATGAGGAACGCAGGTTGAGAAGTATTCTAGAGAATCTCCTGTGTCATCTCCATAAAAGGAAACGAGTGTCAGGAAAGGGAGATATCCAACGTAACATGAGAAGCCCTATTTTGAGTTGTTGGTAAGGGTTATTTATCCAAGAGACTCCCCAAACAGACAGGCTATTGCTATTGTCCTTGTTTATCCTGGAGAGGAGGAAGGTAAGCTCATATGTCGAATGAAACCATGCACTTTAGACACAGAGCCCAAAGGCCCCTGAGCTATAGCTCTCCTGAAAACCCTATCACTAATGACTAGTTTTCAAGGTACCAGAGGCATCATGCAATTTCCCAAAGGATGGAACCAACCAACCGGTGTACCAGCTATGATGCCTGTGAACCACAACCAACAGTCACCATGATACACTAACCCTATGAAGATGCAGCAGTGGCATGCACAGCTCTCTAATTGAAGTTAAGACCCTCTGAATAAGAGAGAAATTATGCCTAGTCCTGGAAACCTAGCCAACTGCCCAGGGTCAGTGACTTCATGAAATTTTATTTTTTTTATTTTATTTTATTTTATTTTATTTATGTTCCAGCTGTTGTCCCCCTCCCAGTCCCTCCTCCCACAGTTCCTTATCCCAATTCTCCTCCCCCTTGGCTCTGAGAGGATGCTTCTCCTTCACCCCACCAGGCATCCCCTTTCCCTGGGGCCTCAAGTCTCCAGGATTAGGCACGTCTTCTCCCACTGAGGCCAGACCAGGCAGACCTCTACTATGTATATGCCACGGTGGTCTTGGACTAGCCCGTGTATGCTGCCTGGTTGGTGGCTCAGTCTCTGGGTGCTCCCAGGGTCCAGGTTAGTTGAGACTGCTGGTCTTCCTATAGGGTCGCCCTCCCCTTCAGCTTCTTCAATCCTTCCTATAATTCAACCATAGAAGTCCCTGACTTCAGTCCAGTGGTTGGGAGTAAGTATCTGCATCTGGCTCAGTCAACTGCTGGTAGGGCCTCTCCTAGGATAGCCACGCAAGGCTGTCCAGTTACAGGGTCAACAAGGCATTCATCTCATGGAGATTTGGCACCAAGGTCTGACACTATTACTGATGCTATGATGAATTCCTATAGGGATTCATGAATCTTGGAGGAGAACTTATAGCACTACATTGATAAAACACCATAACCCTTGGTAAGCACAATTTTCACCCCACACCAATCTTCTCTCAGAAACAGAGACCATTACAGAAAACTACAACCAATCAAAATTCATCGTTCTGGAGTCAATATCCAATGGACACATTTATGAAACAATCTAAGAACATTGCAGAAATTGGCGCAAAAAGACTGTAAATGCCAGAGGATCAGAGTGTGTATGTTCTAGTAATATAAGAATCTATACCCATAACATCTCACCAACATGACTGCCTATGCATGAGCTGAACAGAAACAACATGAAGAGACCTGTCAAAGTGGACAGCATTGGGGCACAGGGTTCCACAAGACCTTAACTCTATACGAAGAATTTTGGGCAACTAAGAGATGCAGAGAGAACTAAAAATATTCTTCCTTGGGGAACAATACACCAATTGACTACCCAATACCAAATGGTCAGCCTTAAAAGTACACATGCCAGTAACATAATACAGATTAAGTCGGTTGTATTTGGGAATAATTCTGTATAGAGACATATACATATAGCAACAATAAATGTAAAGGGAGGCCATACATTTGAATGAGAAGAAAGAGAAGCAAATGAGAAGGTTTGGTGGGCAGAGTGGGGGGAGAGAAATGATGTAACTATAATCTCAAAATTATTTTAAAGTACTGAGCTCTTTTTGCTACAGGGGCTTTCTTTTCAAGTAAAGAAAGAGGGGTAGTTATTTTCAGAAATCAGCTTCTTTATTTTTATACATTTCCAGTACCCCATTAAAATATAATTGTCCCTTTCTTGTTCTTTGGCATATTTACTGTATTATGCTTATATTAAGAACCAGTATGTGTGGTTCTTAATGATCAGACACATACATGTGTGTGAATTTGGTCTAATGAACTCAGTAGGAACGGACAAGCATCGCTCTTGAAATGAAAATGTGCCCTCGTAAATCTCAAATCTGTTGTTACTTACAGGATTCTCCCTGCAATGATAAGCCACTGAAAGGGATTTTAAGAGAGTCCTCACCAGGAGAATTAAGAAGAAGCTATATTTCTAATCAGACTTCCCATACATCCTGTCCTTGGCCCTTTCCTGTCTGTAAGCCTGGTGCCAGCCTTCTGTGACGCTGATGGACGGTCTCATCCAGTTGCAACACTTATCCAGACTTCTGTGGACAGAGCTAGTCAGTCACCTGGAGCAGAAAGGGATCAGAAAGAGTGAAGGGGTACTTGAAGCTTTGCTCAGGCAAATCTATTACTGCTTTAGCCAAATGAGCTGTCTTTTTCCTTGCAAGTGGCTTGGGCAAACGTTCATGTCAAGCAGGGAAAATTCAGTCCCAGAGGAGAGCCAAGTGTCAATTCAAAAACAAAACAAAACCTTAACCATAAAAACAAAATAGAAAGAACCTACCATAACATAGCCTGTCTTAATTGTAGTCACAACTGATGTTTGACCTTTAAGCCTTTACCAAGGTTCTGCAATACATTGGAGCTGAGTAAAATAGTGTTTTAACTCTCCCTTCTTCCCCCTGGTTGTCCCGATTTCATCAATCCTAACATGCTTTCTAAACCCATTTTTTGTAGAAGAGTCAGAAGTATTTTCCATCTCTTAAAATTCACTTAATAGTGCTAGATAAGATACATTTTATAATGTACTATATGTACATATAATATATTTTTAATTTAAAACAGATACATGTTCTTTAATGTTAAATATGACCAAGTGCATAGTTTACTGAGATATGTATCATTCATCCTTGATTTAAAAAAAAAAAAAAAAAAGCATTAGTCATGCACAGGTTCACAACATCTGAGGTCACAGAAAAGAGTAATGTCATCTGAGTCCTGATATTGAAGTCTCTGGTGTTATCATTAACAAGAACTCAACAAGTACTTAAGTGAGATCCTGTGATGTGTAGAGAACATTTAGGAGCTACCACTAAGACAGCAGCAGAGGGTTTAGATCTTGGACTTGAAAGCGAATTAGTATAGCTGACCCTAGATGTACATCTCACTAAAACTGCTTATTCATTCTGAACCTCTGTTTTCAAGTTCATCAAACTATACTAATGAACACATTCATATCCATAGGGCTTTTACAATTAAAAGAGATTATTATATAGTACATCATAAAATGTACCTTATCTAGCACGATTAAGTGGATTTTAAGAAATGAAAAATATTTCTGACTCCTCTAAAACAGGAGGTTGAGAAAGCATCAAGTCATCTCAGCTCTTATCGAATTATTAAAAATACACCTGCTATCAGTAAAATGAATATTAAAGCTACTCTTTAAAAAATCCATCTGGCAGATGTCAGATGACTGTCACATTGGCCATCATCATGCAAACAAACGACAATAAGATAACGACGAGGATGTGGTTAATGGGAAATGTAGTCACATCTTGTGGGAGTGTAAGCTCATAAAGCGACTTTGGAAATCGGTCTGGAGGATTCTAAAAGAACTACATCTGGAAATAGAAATCCCATATGAACCAGGCAGGCCATTCCTAGGCATATATTCAAAAGATTGTATCTACAGAGATGCCAGTACATCCTTGTCCTTTGCCATTCCATCCACAAGAGCTAGGAAATGACATCAATATAGCCATCCATCTAATGACGAAAGGACAATAAAAATGCAGCGCATTTATTTATGTGATGTCAAATTACTTGATAGTAAAGACAGAATGAAATCTGTAAGAAAATGGGTGGATGGGACAGGAAATGTTATAGTGAGTGGTGATACCTAGTCCTCAAAACACAAATACTGCATGTTATATAACATATGTGTTAGCTTCAAAACCTGTACTTTATGTTCTTTGCCTGGAGTTCATGTGAAACTGAGGAAACAGTTGTGGGTCAGTTGGTGTTTATGGAAAGATGGATAGAAAGTCAAAGGTGATGTTAGAGAAGAGGAGGAAAGACGGCAGGGAGTGGAGTGATTGAGAATGGAAAGGAAGCAAGAAGAGGATTAACTGAGATGAAGTTTGCACAGAGAAGATGCGTGAGAACCAATTACCTTGCAAGCACATAGGACATGAAAAGTAAAACAGAAACAAAAACTGGGACCTGAAGTCTTTAGTAGGAATACAGGCAAAGTTGTAGGGAAAATGAATGCTAGAGTGGAAACTAGAACTATAAGAAGCCTTATGAAACCCCACTAATTTGTATTCTAATTAAACCATATTTTACAAGTGTATTAGCACAGATGCTCTGCATGGACTAATAATGCTGCTTCCAGAAGACATGGGTTATGAAATGAAAATCTCAGTGTAAAGCACAGGTTATCTCTGTTTAACTCATTCATAGAGTGGATGCAGAGGCACACTAAACAATACAGACTATCCATCCTAACTAGATGGTAAGATTCTCTTGCTGAAGACGTCACACACTTTATTGGAAGACATAGAGAAAACAATCTTGAATTGACCCCTCCTCTCTTCCCTCTCTCTCTCTTCCCTCTCTCCTTTCCCTCTCTCTTCCTCTTCCCTCTCTCTCCTCTTCTTTCCCCTCTCTCTCTCCTCAATCCTTCTCTCATGTGTATGTGAGAGAGACAGAGACAGAGAGAGACACAGAGGGAGAGAGACAGAGAGAGAGAGAGAGAGAGAGAGAGAGAGGTTCCTAGCCTTTTAAATGCTGAAAGGGCTCTGCAGGCTGGAAGGTTAATAAGACACAAATGGTCTTAGCTAGCATTGAATCTTTCATGATGCTACAATAATGGCCTACCATACAAGTAGTGGCAACACTGTTTTTAAGGGTAACAAACAACCCTTTTGATCGGAATTGCAGCCTGCTCTGTAGGAAGTAGCTCACATCTAGTACTTTAACTATGGTCAAAGCCAATGAATGAGATGATATTGAAGAGGAGGATGAAAGACTGTAAAGGCCAGAAGGGATGGATGACTCCAAGGAAATAGTGTTTTAAAGACCCAACAGGACTGATATACATGTGTATTCACAGAGACTGTGACAGTACAGATCGAGCCTCCTGCACAGGCTCAAGCCACACAGAGTTCTCAAGCTGAGAGGGGGAAATGGACATATGTTCCCACCCTTAACCAATGAGTTCTCTGCGACTGGCAACTGTTTACAAAGCAAAAATGGAATCTCATTGGGTGTGTTGACCACACTTAAGTGTAGTCCCCATGTCTATCAGCTGATGGCCAACACAAAACAAACTCAACAGTATTTTTTAGACTTGTCTCAATTTCATTTGCTTTATTTGGAGTGTGTGCCTGCGTGTGTGTGTGTGTGTGTGTGTGTGTGTGTGTGTGTGTGTGTGTCTAGTGTGTGTTTTTCTGTGTCTGTTTTACTTTGGTTTATTAATTGTTTGCTCGTCTATGTGTTTTCTAAAGAAAGGGGGAAAGGGTGTAGATTTTGGTAGGGAGGGAGGTGAGAAGGATCTGGGAGGAACTGAAGAAGGGAAAAACTGTGGTAAGAATATATTGGATAAAACAAGCTACAAAAAGAATGTCTAGAGAAGCCATGGACCCCAAGAGAAAATTCACTGATGCTTTTTTGTTAAATTGTCATGTTGTCAAACTCACTTTTAAATATGTATGTTTATGTCCAGTAGACTTGTGTTATTCCCAACCTTTGCCAGAGAGGCTTCATATTACAGAAGACACTACTAGTTAATGCAGAGACATGTAACTGGTTAAAATGCTGAGAATAAAAGCAACTGTGAGTATTTATTTATCCATGGATGGAGCATCCACCAAATGTATCCTAACAGCCTGGATGACCACAGAAGAGCACACAGAGAGAATGTAAGAACCAGACATGGGAGACAGTGTTATTAGGTTTGTTCTGAACATGGCATGGCTTTGCATCCATGAACTCACAACACTGAGGTCATGCACACAGGACTTCCATACGATCCAGAGACAGAGAAAATTCCAAGACAGAATGAGAAAGAGCAAATGCCCCAAACCTGGCTGAGTAGATGATGGCAGTTGATGGCTGATGAGGAAAGAGAGAACAGGCACAGATATGTTTTTCTAGTCACAGTGGATGACCTCACATACATGTGCTGTGGGAAACACTAATTGGACAGAGTGGGTTATTTCATAGGAAACAAAATGATAGTCATGATGTTGAGAGGGAAATAAGGGTCACAGAGGAGAGGAAAAGACATAGGCAAGGAGTGGTGGATGGATATACTGTGGCATACTATTTGTGTGAGTTTTCAAAACAAAATAAAAACATATGTTTAGCTGTAATACCACAACTATAAAAATAACTTATTTGTAAGATCAAACAGAAACATATTTGTAAAATAGGTACAATTAGAATATCTGTATATTTATTAAAACGAATCTTCCAAGGTTTCTACCATGACACTTTAATTGGATAAGAAACTGGAAATGACAATATTAGCTTTCGATTTACCTGACTGGCTTCTAATGAGTTATTTCCGTTCCATTGGAATTACTACACAAGACCTAAAAACAACAGACTGAAGGGGACAGTAATCCTGCCTGTCTAAACTACTGCACAAACAGGAGCAGGAGAGTCGTGAGTGAGAGACAGAAAATGAGAGCCAGACACTTAAGGAAGACCAAAAAATTAACATAGGAAGGAGGGGTCAGATAGAAGCCCAGTAATAACTTCGTTGCGGTGCTCATCCTCTTTCAAGCAACAGTCTAGGACTTCACTCATCTAATTTGTTTAATCCTAATAAACACAATGGGTACAGAGTTTGTCTGATTGTTATTAGTTTAGATATAGATAAACTGAAAGATTACTTAATGCTATGAAGTATAGCCAGTATGAGGCAGAAAAGAATTGCATTCAAATAATCTGGGAATGTCTGTGACACTATAGTGTACCTATCTGTCAAATATAAAACTGGTGTGGGTATTGTGATTGATAAATAATTTTTAGACAGGCATTACCAATATTTAAATGTCATAATGAAGTTTTTGACAGGTGATGCATTTATTCAATCCAATACTTTTTAATGCTTTTGTGTTTACTTTTTTTACTTTATTACATGTATATAAGAGTTCATGTCTTCAGGCAAGAAAGGGACATCAGATTTTATATTTCATGAGAAACACCATGTGGTTTCTGGGAATTGAACTCAGGACCTCTGGAAGGGGAGCCAGTGCTCTTAACTGCTAAGCCATCCCTTCAGCCTCGATTTAATACAATATTAATACTAGGTTAATATGGAGATAATCAGTGGTTGCATGTTAAAATATTGCATTAATATTGTAAGCTATATGAGGCTCACAACATTTTATGGCTATGATACTTAGAAGTGAATAGACTTCTGAAGCCGGAGAGCTGAAGAAGTAAGGGGAATTACACGTTGTCCTTCACTGACTCAAATTAGCTTAATTTGACAACAGACTTAATTCTAGAGGACATGTTGAGCTGATTCGCCTGGAATATTATGAAAAGGAGCA
Organism: Mastomys natalensis; assembly: GCA_021653895.1. NCBI lineage: Eukaryota > Metazoa > Chordata > Mammalia > Rodentia > Muridae > Mastomys > Mastomys natalensis. The sequence continues at coordinate 583,710 of JAJTUV010001097.1, read as the reverse complement.
TTTACCCTTGTACCCAGACCATTTCTCTCCAACCCTCTCGGGTTTGACCTCGTAAGATCCTTGTGAAGACCAACAGATGGGATAAGCTTTAGTAAACCAAACAGAAACCATATTATTTTATAGTAGCATTTCAAATTAATCCCTGTGTATTAATTAGTATAATGCTTTTCTATAAAGAGCACTTTAAAACTGTAATGTATATGAATTATGATCATCACACCAGACTAAAATCTATTAAGACAAAAAAAGGGAAGAAAAGTATGATTAATTAAGTAAAACAAGCTAGTGAATATCAGGATTACAAATAAGTCTGGTCATAGCCCATATCCTTATTAATGACCCGAGACAAGCCCATAACATGTTAATTAAATCAATAAATGCAACTAAACTGGTATGGCATTTCCAAAGGTTAAGCTAGGACAAGAGTTAAAAAGATGCATCCTCACCTTAAGGAAAATATTTTTAATAAGTGAAGGTAGTGTCATAAGCTCTCACTCAAAGTACCATCAATTATCATCGAACGGAGATGCTCTTTAAAGAAAGGTCAGACTCCACATAACAGATCACTTGAGGATAGATGCATAGCCTTGGATTTAAGAAAGCCTTCATCATTTATATTTTCATTTAGTGTGAAAATAAAATAAGAAAACTCCCTCTTGTTTTTTTGGTGGTGGGGGGGTGGGATGAATATGTGAATAAGTGGGAAATAAAAAGATTTTCACCTTTATTATTTGTACTCTTTTGGTCTTTCTGACTTAATGAACCAGAAACTCTCTGTTTGACAGTAATAACATAACTATATCCTTGGGAACTGGCTTTATATCGCTGCTGTCTATGCCTTTACCTATCAGGTCATTTGTTTGAGGTTATATGTTTCTCTTGTAACAGTTGATAAGAATAAATTCTTACATTCCATCCCCAAAGAACTCTGAAACAAATGCCTATTAACTGCTCCATTCAGAGCAATTCCAGGAAATAAGATATTGGAAAAAAAAATAATCAAAAGACAATGCTAAGAAGTGTTCCTTTTGTTGCAGTCCATTATCAGCTGGGTGAGATAGCACACACATGTAATTTCAGACCTTGAAGTTAGAGTATTAACACAAGATTGAGAGCATCCTCGGCTCAATGATACCATGTCAACCTGTGCTAGTAGAGTAAGATCCTGTCTCCAAACCCAAAGATGATAGATAGATAGATAGATAGATAGATAGATAGATAGATAGATAGATAGAAGATAGATGATAGATAGATAGATAGATAGATAGATGATAGATAGATAGATAGATAGATAGATAGATAGATAGATAGATAGATAGATAGAAGATAGATAGATAGATAGATAGATAGATAGATAGAAGATAGATAGATAGATAGATAGATAGATAGATAGAATAAATAGAATAGATAGACAATAAATAGATAAATACTAGAGATAGACATGATAGATAGATAGATAGATAGAATAGATAGATAGATAGATAGATAGATAGATAGATAGATAGATGATAGATTACATTTCCAACAAAATTCTAGTTTTACACAAACACTTTCAAGAATGTGGTATGAGAGTTTTAGCAAGACCTAAAAATGTGTCTGTGCTTCTGAACAGTTATTGCTCTTTAGAGGAGGCAGGAGAGATGTCCCTAGTTAGCTACTGAAAGATATCAACCTAGGTTAAAAGCATACCAAATATATAGTGATCTTGCCTAAAGGTATGTGGGTAGGAACGACATGAAAAAATCCTCACTATACCAAAAAGCAATTGCATAATAATAATACATTCCCTTTTGCCTCTTTTCATAAGGGATCTGTATTCTTAATAAGGGATTATGTATTCTTGATTTGTGTATTTAATCAAGAATGGCCTTGATTTTGTGACCCTTCTCCTTCAGTACTTGAGTGCTTGGATGACAGGCATGTATCACTATGCATTTTAAAAATCTCCTTATCAGCATTTCTGATCATATAGATATTTCTAAATGTATATATAAGTACCTATAATTCACATGGTTTCCAAACACATCTAAATATATGATTTCAACTAGGAAAATGAAGGATAAAATTGTTAACAGTATTTCTGTAGATTTTTAGTACTAATGTGGAAGATAAACAGTCATTCCAATTAAATGAACACATTTCAGCAATTCATCTTTACCATACCAAGAAGTAAGCCTGCTAACTTCCTCTGGATAATACCAACAGTCAGATATTTTGAGATGGCTAAGTTTCTTATTTGGTACCCTTAAATCGTGTTTGTAGTGTTCTTGTTTGGTTCAGTCTTCTGGCAAGGATCAAACTCAAGGCCTCATGTACATTGGGCATTGGTCCTACTCTGAGCTGCAGCCCCAGCTCTGTGAACAGTCTGTTCACAAGGCAGTAGATACTCTCCAGACACTGCAACCTCTGGTGATGTCCTTCATGCAAGGACATGCTTTATTTTCAATGTTACCAGTCACTATTAATACAAGACTGAAAAAGGAAAACCATAAGGATTTGTGTGGGTTAACTTCCTATGGCTTTGACTTATCTACATGGCAGAACAATTGACAAGAACTATGCATTTAATCTCATAGCCTAAGCATCTTAAGTCCATGGCAATCTGGATCCAATACTCTGGGCTTGATAAAAGGCTGCATATCATGGTTGTAGGGACTTGAGAATGAAGCTATTCCTGATAGCATTAAGGATACAATGGAAAGAATATATATTCTGTAAGCTTTATCCTTTCTCCCCTTTATTTCATCCACTCTCAGCCTAAGGATGATGGTGTCCACATTCCAGTGATGTCTTCAGCCAAGGATTACTCCTCTCTGGAAGTACATTGAAGACACACTCAGCCATTCCCAAGGTGCTTCTCAATCCAGTCACAGAGTCAGTCAAAACGTAATATCAAAGCAACTCCCTAAAAATAATTAAGACTAAAAACAAGTGAGTTGAGTAAGGTTACCTGATATAAATCCAAAGAGTAAAAATCAATAGTTGGTCTATACCATAGAAATGAACATGCTATCACATTAAGGAAACAGCTTCCTCTACAACAATACAAGAGTAAAAATTGTAAAGATAACTTTACAGAAGATGTATAAGATGTATACACTGAAAACTACAAAATGCTGTAGAGAACACCAAAGATGCAAATCAACAAGGCATCCATATTTATGGATCAAAGGACTTAACATTGAGATGAAATTGTTTCCCCGATTGATCATGGGATTCAAAGCACTCTTCATCAAAATCTCAAATGCTTTTTTTAGAAAAAATTAGCAGACCAATCCAAAGTCTATATGTTAATTTGAGAGATCAAAAATAGCCAAAACAGCACTTGAAAATAATGAAATTGGAATCACCATACTTCATAGTTAAAGAAATCAAATAGGTTGTGATACTTGTATAAGAATAAACAGAAGAGTAGAACAAAAAAATATCTAGAGAAAGAAATCACCTTGTCAATTCATTGTCGACAAGGGTACCATTGATATTCAGTGTGCATTAGTTTTTTCAACCACAGGTTCATTGATGTGGGAATGAATGAATATCCACATGGAAAAGAATGAAATTGATTTTACACTCCTAACTATTCATTACAATAAACTAAAAAGAAATACAGTTATAAATATATGTGGCAAACCTCGGGGAGTAAATATAGTTCCTCAGATTAGATTAAATATTCTTACTGAATTCAGAAAAAATGGCAAAACCACAAAGTATAAATTATACTTTTTCAAAATAAAAATATGACTGAAAACATGCTAACTAAAACTGTAAAAGCATCAAGAAAATATTTTAGTCTTATTTATTATAAGGGTCTTTCTGATCTGTAGATTCTGATGACAAAACATTCTATTGATTCGATAATGAAAAGAAACTCAATTTAAAACTAAGCAAAGATATGCATAGACGTCTCTGCAAAGGTAGAAATAGCCAGTAAGTACATGAAAAGATGTTCAACATAATTAGCCATCAGGGAATGCACATCAAACCACAAAGACATTCCACCTCACTGGAAGCAGCCAGTAAAAAAAAAAAAGAGAGAGAGAATGGATAGTAACAAGCGCTAAGTAAAGTTGCAGAAAATTGGATCACTTATAAACTGCAGATTGGGATGTGGAAAGGTCCAGTCACTTCGGAAAGCAGGCAAAACTTGAGAAAGTTAAATATGAGTTATCCCATGACCTAGTAATTCCACTATGAGACATACCCAAGAGAAATGAAAATGTATGTGTACCAAGAATGTAAACATGAATATTCAGTACAGGCTCACTCGCACGGCCAAAGAATAGAAAACACCCAAATGTTCCTCACATGACGAATGAATAAAGAAAAGGTGGTAAATTCATAGAGTGGAATTTTATGCAGTAAGAAAAGTGAATAAGGTACGGATTCATGGAGCAAGTGAATGAACTTTGAGAACAGAGGGCAAATGGAAGGCACAAAAATACACTGCCAGATAAGTCAAGCTATGCAGAAATCTCTTAGACAAGCCTGGAAGACAAAAGACCAGCCTAGTTGCCTAGAAAACAAAAACGTACAACAAACAAAAATTCCCACAAATGCTGAGGTTTCCTGAAAGTTTTTCAGTGCATTCCAGGTTTCCAGTTTTCATAAGCTGTCACCCATGCTAGGTTGGGTTTAGAGATAGATATACTATGTCTCAGTCATTTTTGCTCCTGTATGTATGTAATCCTCACCCATACTCCTGTAGTAATGCAATAAAGTTCATCGATTCATTAAGTTAAACTTTGGTGACATTCTTTCTTTGGTCTATCCTTGGTTCCCTATCTGGGGTGAATTGACATTTGTTTACCTCTCATAAGGTAAAGAGATATGCAACATAATTGTGCCTAAGTAGAGACCAAGAGAACCAAAGATCAATGTGATAGCAGTGATTTAACACCAGGCTCTGAGTAGAAGGCATGCATCTGAACTGAGCAGCCCAAAGACAGAGCAGCCACGAAAGGAATCCTACAACATGGTGATTCAGTCTCTGGGAGCTCCAAGGGTTCAGGTTCGTTTACTCTGTTGATCTTCCTGTGCAGTTCCTATCTCCTTAGGGCCCACAATCCTTCCACCTATTCTTCTATAAGAGTCCTCAAGCTCCATCCACTGTTTGGCTCTGGATGTCTGTATCTGTCTGAGTCAGCTGCTGGTTAGAGCCTCTCAGAGGACAGCTTGCCCCTGTCTGTTCTCAGGCTGGAGGTTTAGATTCTGGGGGCTCTGGTTGAATCTTTTGATACTCATTCTAAAAAGGACAAAAGCACCCTCACTTTGGTCTTCCTCCTTCCTCTTGAGTTTCATGAGGTTTATGCATTGCATCTTAGGTATTGTGTGTTTTGGGGCTAATATCCGCTTATCAGTGAGTGCATACCATGTGTGTTCTTTGTGATTGGGTCATCTCACTCAGGATGATATTTTCTAGCTCCATCCATTTGTCTAAGAATTTCATGAGCTCATTATTTTTAATAGTTGAGTAGTACTCCATTGTGTAAATGTACCACATTTTCTGCCGGGCGGTGGTGGCGCACGCCTTTAATCCCAGCACTTGGGAGGCAGAGGCAGGCGGATTTCTGAGTTCGAGGCCAGCCTGGTCTACAGAGTGAGTTCCAGGACAGCCAGGGCAAACAGAGAAACCCTGTCTGGAAAAAAACCAAAAAAAAAAAAAAAAAAAAAAAAAAAAAAGAAAGAAAGTAATCCTAGTATGACTACCTTCTTTATAAAACATGGGATAGTGTACATTTTGCCTATGTCCTCTAACATGTGTGCTGAAACATGGAGACAAAGTTAGTTCTATACCCAGAAGGAATGTCTTGATGGAGATCCTGTAAAGAAATACAGGTAAGGCTGTATTCCTCTGTGAGTTATAGGGTAAGATGCCTATTTAATGAGTAGAGTTGGATACATGAATAGAAAGAAACTCAGTGGATCTCAATGTGTGGGTCCTCAGCAAACCTCTATCTCCAAAACTACTTACACTACAATTCATGGAGGCAGCAAAATCACAGTTATGAAGTAGCAAAAAATAACCTATGGTTGCAGTCACCACAATATGAAGTGTATTAAAAATCTGCAGCATTAGGAAGGTTGAGAACCGCTGCTCTAGAGAGTAGACGATACATGAGAAGATACCGGATTCAGTGTCCCAGTAGAGTTAGAGGAGAATGGTCATTCTTCTATGTCATTCCCTTCAAGGCTCAGGGAACATTTTGAAAGAGAGCTCAGAGAGAATGTTAAGAGCTATAAAGAGAGCTTTGTGCATTCATTTTCTGCGAGATAAAACATTCCATCCTGGAGGGAAACTCTTAAGACACGGGATGTTTGAAGGAGAGGTGAGAGAGTCTGTTCTGTGGAGAAGATTCTCAAGCATAGGAAGTAAACATTATAAAGGTTTCAGGAAGTCCCTGAAATTAACAAGCTATAATAGGTCCCTTCTTCTTCAAGCATATATAAGGAGTAAGGACAGCCAAAAAACACTTTCAGATGAGACAAGCTGCCTGAAAAACACAGAAACCAATCGTTCTTCCGAAAAGAAGCAGGGGATAGTAGAGATACCTGAAAGAGGCACGGCACACTGTCTGGAAAAGAAACTCTCTAAATAGTTGAGCTGCCTGCAAGTTGTAGATGTACCCCATGTTTTCAGCTTTTGTGAGCCAACACCCATACTGAGTCAGGCTTTGGTGATGCAGTTGTCTTTGAGTCATCTCTTCTTCTGTAAGTAAGGTCTCACCCATAAGTAAACCCAGTGGAAGTCTTTGGTTCACCCAGATGGAGTTTGGTGGAGTGCTTGCTTCTGTCTGCCATTGGTTTCCTGTTTGGAATAACTTGATGTTGGTCCATATCTCCTCAGAAATAGTGTCACAAAATAAAACAGCACAACGCACTATGTAGCTTCAATCTCTCTTTGAAGGAGTTTATTATATTACTAATATAATAAACAAAAATATTAATAGGATTTATCTCTATTTGTCATGATTTACTTTTTCTTTAAAGTTTCTATGTTATCTAGAGTTTAATACTGAAATAGATTTTTATAAAGCAAGTCATATAATCTACCCTAAACCTACTACATTTCTGGAGCTATGATCTGAAAATATTAGTTCTTTTCAAGTCGTCTGTGTTGATCAAGGATATACCCAGTCTGGCACAGCTGTGATATTTATTATTTTATTAAGGATAATTTATGGTTTAATTAGAAAATTACCTCCATAGATACTGCAATACATAGCATTCAGCCTAAGAGTAGACAAAGTAGGAGATCTCCAACTTCAGACTGTGTACTATGGCGTTATTCAGGAGCACCATCTGCCAGCCTGTTCCCTTTATTTATCCACATCTATGAAAAGTTATGACTTTGATGCTAGTTCTGTATTCTTTGTGACTTATTTGCAATACACAGATAGAATAGTAACTCAGTGTAAGAGTGTGAAATACCCTATAGAAAGAAACATTTGTAATAATTCCTACTATCAACACACACACACACACCACCATCACCACCATCACCACCATCACACATCACACCAGCAATTACAACATATAGTAACATCTATGTGCCAATATACAGAAGGATAGAATGGGTATAGCAAGAGTGAAAGGTAGTAGTCTTTCAGCGTGCTATGTCCCATGCACTGTATTAATATGAAAACATTCTATATAGCATGGTATAGGGTGCTGATTCTCTATGTAGAAGATTAAAGGAAAGGCTGGACTTTGGTCTAAGACAATATTATGGAGTTCTAGAAATAGCCCCAGCAGAGAATATAGAGTCCATAGTAGGAATCCTTCTAGCTTAGGTACCATAGTGCATATGCACATGTGTGTGTGTGTGTGTGCATGTGCATGTGTGTGTGTGCGTGTGTGTGTGTGTGTGTGTGTGTGTGTGTGTGTATGTAGAAAAGCAGTCACATCCTTTCTTCCAGGTGACACCTTATTCTCTAGATAAGGGGATTGCAAGCTATAGTCTGTTCAGTTTTAAAACCTGACCACATTCATTCAATTATGGTATGTGGCTACGTTCCAGCTCACACCACCAGGGCTGAATCATTGTTACAGATGTTACATGGTCCGCAAAGCCTCAAAGACAGCATTGCTCTTGATAATAGAATTATCCAGAATGACTGAAGATTTGGTTTTTTTTTAGTTTTCTGAGCTATCAGAGAAGCAGAGCAATATACATATGGCATCTGGCTACTAAGTGAAAATTATTAAAATGAAGTAGAATTAATCTCCTTTCTGTGACTAAAGAGATTTGATAGTAATAAAATATAGGAGGAAAAACAAAAACAACAAAATACATATTAGCAGTAAATTTCTCTGAGGCTTACTAAAGGATAATTTTTACTTCCTCATAGCTAAGCCCCTTCCTGATGAAAAACAAACATCAAGAATGCAAATTTCATTTAAAAAAAAACTACCTTTACATTGTTTGTTTGGTTTCTCCTGTATTTCCAGCACCTGAAACAAAACACCACCTTCCATCTGGGGCACTAAGTAGGTGGTGATCTGTCGAGTGCCCACCTGTAACACTTACTTCAAATTCTGGAGATATGGAATTTAAGAACTGTAAAGCTTCTATCTCAACAGCTACTGCTAAATTAAAATAGTTTATATTTGAAGATTATTTAAAGAAGTCTCTGGGATAGTGTAAATACTTTCTAAATTTTCAGTTATAACACACACACACACACACACCATTAAATGTTATTAAAAAGTTTTAAATTTTCATCTAGTTATTTTTACAGGGATTAAGATATAAAAGCTATACACCTATAGACTAGAAAATAGACCATTTTTGCCATTGTTGTGAAACCGTTTAACCCATTACAATACCATAACATTTTATTATGATGTAATATATATGTACACCAAAATGCTTGCTTATTCAGTTAGGCAAATATATATTTGTTTAGGATATTCCTAATGACACCTTTCCATGTTTCTTAAAACCCAACTATGCCTTGAATAAGAGAAATTATTTTTATTATGTATATAGGCTTGTTTTTAGTTTTGAGTCTGTGGGACTCCTACAGTTATACTTGAATTCAGTATGCAATAGAGGATGACCTTGAACCCCTCCTGATGCTCTTGTGTGTACCTTGTAAGCAGGCTAATCACTTGCGTCACAATGCACTGTTCTGGGTATTGAACCCAGGGCTTCAAGTATGTTGGTCAAGGACTCTACCAACCCTAGCCAAATGGCTGACATTCTGAAGTACATAGCCCCTCAAGCACACTGTAGCAAGTAAGCCCATCATAAATCAGCATCACCATGCCACCATCTCAGCTGCTCATTTCATCGCTGGTACCTCGTGTTTCCCTGCACGGATAGTTGGTACTTTCTTCTGTGACCTTACATGTTATAAGATGCCCTGGCAGTTCAAGGGATTTTTTACTTTCTTCAGCAGAAATTTATTATTTTATTGTTGTCTTTCTCCCACTGCTGAGCTTTTAACCACAACACTGGCAGTGATTTATTTGTTATAGACATAGACTAAAAGCAAGTACTAAAATACTAAATTCATTAACTGATAGTCTCTCATCAGTGATACAAGATGGTAAAGGGTTTCCTCTGAAGCAGGCAAAGAAACTTCAGACTATTAAAGAAATTATTTGTTAGGGCTTAGACCAAGGAAAAAATATAGTCTTTCTATTTATTTTCTGTCTTTCTCATAATGAAAAATTCTCTCAAGGGCTTTCTGTCAGTTGTCATGAAATGGGGATCTTAACTGAAGACAAATTATGGAAACTCGATTGATTGGATAACTTGAAATGAAATTGCTAAGCTAAATGGAGCCGGCATGCATGGAACAGATACAGATGCTCTGCCTGGCGTTGTCTTTCAGACTCTTCTCTTTGTAAGAAATTTCAAATGCTGAATGTTCTACAGAACAGTCAGCAAGTACAAAACAAAAATAAAGATTAATAGCAACTACATCTTGTAGGCATATTTAATTATTAGTAGGCACATTGCACTAACAATTTAAATTAAATCTAGGAGAAAAATAAAACAAAGCCAATAGAGCTTTTAAAGAAAGCCATCGAGATTTTTTTTTTTTTTTTTTGCCTGTGTAATGATTCCCTATCACACACAGGGTCTAAGCTATTTTAATAACAAAAGCGCAATTCTTGCAACTGCTTTTGTATCAGTCTATCATAAACCAATTAGAAAACTTGATCAGCTCACATTTAGGCCATCATGGGGTAAGACTTTACGGCTGTAGCTTCTGATATCATGATAGAACACAATCTTGGAACAAACTCCCTGATGGAAAGATTGTAAACACCCCCCAAGCTCTGCAATGTCCCCTGAGTTTTACAAGCAGGTGTGGTTTTGTAGATGTATCCACTGGGAGTGGGCTCCACAACTCTGCCTTTTTAGCTGTAGTTGTCTGCAGTAGCCTCTGTCTACTACAAAGATAAGTTTCCTTGAGGAGAGGTGAAGACTGTGCATGTCTTTGTGTACAAGAAAAAGTATTTAAATAGAATTCGGGGTTGTGTTGTGGGAGCAAAGTAGCATAGATTCTCCCCAAATAAAAGGAAAGAAAAGAAAAGAAAAAAGTCATGTTTTCTCTATCTGAGGTTACTAGCTATAAATGTTCCTAGGTACAAATCCTCAGATGTTAGTACAGATCCAAGAACAACATTAGAAGCTAGAAAATTAAAAGGGGTCCTTTGTGGAGGTAGAGGAACAACAGAGTGGGAGTAGTAAATACAAATGATCTGACCCAGGAAATGGATAAAGGAGGGAGGATCTCCAACTAGGGAGGAGAGGGAAGAGAACATAAATAAATATAGAAGAGAGGAATAGGGTAACAGTAAGGATGTCTGAAAAAAATCATAAAGAATCACACAATAGGCTATTGTCTTAGTTATGGTTTTACTGCTCTGAACAGACACCATGACCAAGACAACTCTTGTAAAGAACAACATTTAATCTTGGCTGGCTTACAGGTTCATAGGTCCAGTCCATTATCATCAATATCAGGAACATGGCAGGCATAGTGCAGGAGGAATCTAGAGTTCTACATCTTCACCAAAAGGAAGCCAGGAGCAGACTCTCCTCAGACAGCTAGGAAGAGTGTCCCAACGCCCACCCTGACATTGACAAACTTCCTCCAAGGCCACACCTCCTCCACCAAGGACATATCTCATCCAACAAGGACATACTTCCTAATAGTGTCACTCCCTGAGCACATTCAAACTACCACAACCATTCACCTAAAATTACCTTGTCTTAGTCAGTATTCTATTGCTATGAAAAAATACCATGACCATGGCAGTTCTTCTCAAGGAAAGCACTTTACTGGGGCTTGCTTACAGTTTCAGAGGTTTAGTCCATTATTAGCATGGTGGGAAGCACGGCAAGACAAGAGCAGAAATGATGCTGGAGAAGGAACTGAGAGTTCTACATCTGGATCTGTAGTCGGCAGAAAGAAAAAAGTCACGGGGCCTGGACTGGACTTTAAAAATCCTCAAAGCCCACCCCGATGGACACACTTTCTCCAACAAGGTTGTACTCTCTAACCCCTTCAAACAACACCACTCCCTGGTGGCAAGGAATTCAAATATGAGTGTATGGGCTCAATATTATTCAAACTACCACTTGCCTATGATACATAATACATGTGAGTTAGTTGGGATAGATAGATAGATAGATAGATAGATAGATAGATAGATAGATAGATAGATAGATAGATAGTGTAAATGAAATTTTCTCATCTGGACTAACAATGTTCCCTGCAAGAAAGGGCCATAGACCATTTAACCAAAACCTCAACACCAGGCATGAAAGTGCCCTTTTGAATTGTAGTAAAAAAAAAAAAAAAGTGTACAAGAGATTCCCCAAATATTACGGTTTATTGATATTGCCTTCATTTTTCCATAGAGGTAAAAGGTAAGTCCCTGCTGCTGAAGACACTGCATTTCAGACACAGGCTCCAGAGGCATCTAAGCTAGCACTGACATGAAAGCTTCCTCTAAAAAAATTACCTTTCATGGTTTTGAATGTACACTGCAAACTTTCAAAGGGGAGAGTGACCAACAATCTTAGCAGCTATGAAATCTATAAACCACAACAACCACCACCCTGGCAAAATACCCTGAGTACAGTAGTGGCACAATCTTGGCAGTAACCAACAGCTTTCTTATTGGATTTAAAACTCACTCAACAGGAGAAAAAAAATGACTGGAACTGAAAACCTAGTCTAATTGATTCTTATTGTTTCAGTTTTTTTTTTTTTTAAATTCTAGTGATCCTAAGGGACATGGGACTGTAATATCCCAAGATTATGAAGGAAGTATCAAGGAGAGCTTCAAACCTGGATACCTCAGATCGATGATGGAAGGAATTGGCTCCTTCCCCACCCCCTTGCAAACTGGTTCCATGAAGCTGGCTGTCCCAGTACCAACCCTAGAAAGAATTTATTAACTTCACAGTTATCAAGCTTCATTCCTTGTTTAACTGTGTAAGGTTGTTCGCTCCCCCACGCTCTGACCATACAACCTCCTGATTTAGCAAATGAAGCATCTCCCAATACCTCTGTCCTGGCCAGTGGTACACAGCCACAGAAATCTTGCCCCTGAGATCTGGTCACCTTCACAGGGGCATAAATACCCCTTTCTTGCCCCCAATAAATGAACCAGTTCTCAGAAGCTCTTCCTGGGTGTGTGGTTTTCCTGATGGATTCACTTCTGATCCCGTTGGTTCCCATTGGCTATGAGGGAGGGGAGGGGGGGAACATGACTGGCAAGTGACACACTCAGATGACTTGATAATCTCCACCATTTATAGGTCAACTTATTACCAGCCTTATGGCACCAAAAACCATAGCATTCCATTACAATTTAAAACACAACACTCATGAGTTTCCAAAATAAGGGTGAAGAAGGACATCTTTGGGAAAAAAGTATTCTGTGGACTATAGTCTACAAAGGAGAAAATTTCAATATGTGGGTAACAGAGAATCTACATTAGAATTGCTGACTCTGGTTTAAAAATGAATGCTTAGAACTACATTTCTACATTAGCAACAGAAATCAGAGAATCCACATTTTCTCAAAAATTAAAGACCATTTTGATCAATAGTCTTGAAATGGAGAAGTACCTTCAAGTGGAAGAGCAGTTAGAACAGACATGTAGACAGGGCACTGAGTTATGTCACCATAGAGATGGAAATTGACTAGCTTATTATGTGGGAAGTGCTGCGAAAACAAATTGATCTGAACATAAGAACAGGGTGAGATTCCAGAGAATTTAGGGCTTATTAATCCACTTTCTGGAGTTAGAATAACTAAGACTTGGTTGAGGTTCAAAAAAAAAACTAAAAATTTATTGGCTCACAAATCTGGGATTGAGAAGGGGAAAGAGCCAGAGTTCAAGAGAACAAATCTCCTTGGTCTAGCTATTTTTATAATTATGATATAATTTAAATGCTTGTCCCTCCCAACTCATGCTAAAATGGGGACCTTTAAAAGGTTAATAGGCCATGAGGACTGTGCCTTCATGGGTGGGCTAATATCATTCTTGTGATCCTGCCTTTATCACCTTGGGAGTTGAATGGGTTCCTCATAAAGGTTTTCTCATCCAAATAAAATTAACATCACTTAGAAGGTCAAGGTACCAAATACACTAGAGAAATGGAGTCACATTTACTTTCTTTCCAAAAAAATAAAAAAAATAAAATAAATGCCAGGCATAAAATGAAAATGTGCCGTAGTCTTTGAAGATACAATACTGAAATAAGACAACTCTGTATCACTCACTTATAAGGCCATGAAAAATTACTATTCCTATCTTAATCTTTTTCTGTTCAAGAATAAATCACTCTCTAGAACTGAAGAGATAGATTGTTAATCAAAATGTTTCAGTTACTTGACACTGAGTGTAACTAGAGTACAGGATCTTTTCTCTCACAGCTAATGAATATAGACTTCGAGGACTGTATGGGAAATGCAAAGATTAAATGGAAGAATTCTAATAACTCTTAGCCCTTTCTTTCAGCAGGATGCTAACGACTAGTTAGCTACCTTAAAGCTCCCAGTATTGTGGAAAGGTTTATTACGAACAGGAAAATATTTATCCTTTATAACTGCTTGTAGGAACTGTAAAATCCCAAATGAACAGAGACTATTTCTGCAGATAAAAAATTTAATATAATATGAGAGATGAACAACAGCCTCAGAACATTTAAAAACAATTGTTTCAGGATGAAAGACAATGAATCATTGCCGTCCGGAAAAAGACACGAGGCTCTTTATAACAATAAATCTATGTCAATAGTAAGGAATAAAGGTGGACATATATATCTATCTCTTCTCTACCATAAAATATTTGGCATCTGGTTTACACAACATTTCTATTTAATAGAGTACTTCTGTATGTACGCACCACAGCTTTTACAAAAATATCCTAAAGCTATGAAGATTTTAAAACTCATAATCGAACTTCCATTACCACCATAAATGAGTCGAAGAAAAACTCAAGCACATAACAAGAAAATAACTTATAGGTTTCCTGAGATTTTTTTTCTACTTTTCTCATTGTCCAGAAACAGCAGAAGTTAATCAATCAAACTAAGTGACCAAAAAATATCACAGTGTGGCAGATTGCATGTTCTAAAACTGCCCCCAGCAATCTTTCTCATCCCCTGAGATCTTGCACACCATGATTTTCCAGTTCCTCTCCTCCACAGACCTGAATTAGCTGCAGAGGTCATGATCACAATGTAGAATGAAGTAAAACCAATGCTGTGTACATCAGAGACCCATGCAGTAGAAACGTCTGGTTCCTGCCTTTAGTCTCATATGAAGCCCTTTCTCTTCATCCATTAGTTTGATTTTCTGGTGCTGGGAAAAACCGCTGACCAAAACCAGCTTGGGTGTGGGATATTTGGCTTAAGTGTCTCTGTATCATAATCTATCACCAAGCTGAACTCAAGGTAGGAACCTAGAGTCATGAACTTAAGCAGAGACACATGGAATGGAGTTTCTGCTTAATGATTATATTTCAGGCTCCTGTTCTGCTCCTTTCTTATAC
Organism: Mastomys natalensis; assembly: GCA_021653895.1. Lineage (NCBI taxonomy): Eukaryota > Metazoa > Chordata > Mammalia > Rodentia > Muridae > Mastomys > Mastomys natalensis. Next base: position 568,679 of record JAJTUV010001097.1, on the reverse strand, counting down.
AACTAAAGACTACCCACCAAAGGGTGGCACAGCTCCCAGTAGGCTGGGATCTCTCCATCAATTAACAATCAAGAAAATGGCCTCCACTTGTCCATAACCCAATCTCATGGAGGCAGTTTCTCAGTTGAATGTCCCTCCTCCTTTTATGTCTGTAGTTTGGATCAAGTTGACAAAACCTATTCAGTATGATCCTGTCTCCGGCCATTACAGCTCAGTATCAGCCATCGTGCTGTAAGAATGCCAATCATGTGGCAAGGACTCCTCTATAACCAGTTACAATTCCTACTGCCCTAATTAGCTTCCAGCTAATTAGGTTCCATATGAATATGGAACCTTTTAGTCATTATGCGTGCATCTCAAAGTTATCCTCACACTTAAGATATTCCAAACAAAGCCGCAGACAGTAGAGACCAGATACAAGTCTCAAAAGAAATGAACATTTTAAAAAAAAAAAAAACTATCTTAGGAGGCTGGAAAGATGGCTCGATGGATAATAGTGCTTCTTCTGCAAGCATGGGAACCTCAGTTTGAATCCTCAGGACCCCATGAAGAGCAGCCCATAGCTGTCGTACCTGTGTCCCCAATTTAAAGGGAACCCAGCCAGGTGGATCACATCAGCCCACTGGCCAGCCTGCAAGCCTAGTGGAAGCAGCAAGATGCCAGTTCAGCCTGTTCAATGGCAGACTCTATCTCAAAATGATAGGGTGAAAGGAGACAGAAGAAGGAATTACTATCTTGCATTGGTCTCGACGTGTATACACAGGCTCACATACTCACACATTCATGCTCATGTAATACACAGACACACACACACACAAAGAGAGAGAGAGAGAGAGAGAGAGAGAGAGAGAGAGAGAGAGAGAGAGAGAGAGAGATGATTGTAATACAACTAACTCACAGCTGATGCTTCATGCAGCGTCAACTAACTAGAAATTCATCTGGGTTCCAATTTGCTACAGCAACTAGTCTAATTCCATTATCTAATAAAAAGATGAATCCAATCTACAGGATACGCACTAGGATTGAGGCATCATGCTACATAAACAAAAACTCTACCACCTACAGGCTCAGAATTATAGCCGGCCGTAGACTAAACTTAATCACTTAGGTTGAGGACATGTCAGATTTTTCCACTAAATAGTGAGGTTCATTTTGCACATCTGATATCACAAAGGTGATAGCAATCTCGCTGTGTGTTAAATGGTCTTCAGGATCCCTCTGTGCCATCTGTGAGTCCAGCTCTGTTCTAATCTTTGATGGAAATAAATCCAGTTTATTCACATGGTCCTCTAATCACTACAGATTTGCCAAAGGAGTTAGTACAGCTTCCATGGAGTTATCCAGACTTCTCTATCTATGTAACTTAATATCAAATCAAGAATAAAGAATGATGGATAATATCATATAATCCTGTCACAAAGACATACTGAGTGATTACTGACTTAGATCAGAAAGATCCTAAATCCTCTTGAGGTGGCTGATGTAAACAGCTTGCACCTAACAGAGGTGGATGCAGCCTTACTTTTCCCAAATTGTTTCCTTGGATCCTAACTTATGTCCTGTGAAAATTAAAAGCTTGAGGATTACAGCCAAGATGAAGGACCAAGAATACTGAAACAAAGCAGGCTAGACTGTCAGTGTTCTAAGCTAGTAGTCATTAACTGCATTCACTTTAATGTCAGGGTTGACCCTTACAGAGATAAGGCGGGTCTGTATCTGAAGATGGGGTCAAGTTGTAGCAGCTATATGGAGAGACAGAAAAAGGCACTAGTTAATAGAGGTGATTGCTCCCTGGAAGCTTCGTGGTGTCACTCTCTGAAACGGTGATGAGTAGAATTGCATCTGTTTCTGTGTATTTCTTGGCTATGGTTTATCTCTGCTTCTTTGAGAAATGAGAAATTTTGATAGTTATATTCCTATTTTCCAGGATTATTTCAAAGATCACACATAATAATCAGTAGAGACTTTGCATCTCATTGAGTTATATACAGTTTCTCAGGGTGTGTACATGAGATGACATTTATTTAAGTGGCCACAGTTTACATGACGCTACACATCACTTCTCTAATCTAACTTATAGGAGGTATATATTTTTCCTGATCATTAAGGGTGATCATTAATTTGTGTCTCAAGTTGACGGGCTCATGGAGGTCCAGAGGTCTGGCTAAGTAGTATTTCTGTGTGCAGTTAACCTCTTCTGGAAGATGTTAAAATCATTTAAAGTGGAAACTGGCAGCATTTGTTTCTCTGTCTCCCCCCTCTTTCTCTCCTTTCCTCTACCCATCTCTGACTGCATAAGCTAGCTTAAAAATAATCTTCTGTCCTCTGTTTTCTGAATTGTCAAGTCTACAGAATGTTAGGTTAGAATTGCCACTATCGGCTCATATGCCTGTCTGATACTCACAGCCCTCATCTGTGGTGTTTTGAATGAGAATGACCCCCTTGGGCTCACATATTGGAATGTTTAGACAGCAGGCTTAGACATACTCTTCCTGCCACCATCTTGCCAGTAAGATAAAGCTCTCAGCTACTGTGATAGCACCACGGCTTCCTGCAGCCACACTCCCCTACTTCCCATGGACTAGCCCCCTGAAACTGTGTTCAAGGCCCTAATTAAATGTGCCCTTTTTATACTTTCTCATGGTAATTCATCATAGCAACAGAACAGTGACTAAGACATCATTTTACAAGGTACAGATCAAAAAAAACATTTCAGGATGTGTAATCTCATAGGCCAATATATTTTTTCACAAACAGAATCAAAACATTTTTCTCATTTCCCTGGAGATGAATCTAACTCACCAAGTGAGGATACCGAGACACAGAAGGCTCAATGTGTTGTAGTAATTTACAGCACAGTGTCTTAAACAGTACTAAAGAAAGAAGTGGCAAAAACTCAGATAGCAACCTCCATGTGGCTATCAATAAAGCTCATATACTTTGTAACATGACACATGGCCATCCAGTTTAATTCCATCTAGAATAACGAGTTGTCCTCTGTAGTTGTCCTCCCAAAACCTGAATCTGCTCTTTTTTTTTTTTTTTTTTTTTCATAGGTGTGGGACTGCATAAGGGTATCCTGGTTCTTGGCTGGGCATGGGCCTAGAACCCCGAGACTCCATGGGAGAAATGCCAGGAGTTCGGCCATTCCCGACCCAGGTCCTGACAAGCAGTCTAATCTCCATAGACCTACATTGTTCAGTCACTAGGCCATTACAGCCCCTCCCAAAGTGCACAGGTAGAGGGTGTGACTACAGGCCTCAGGCCCTAGAGATTTACATACTAATGAAGGTCAGAGGGCGGAGCCAATTAAACCGCCCCCAGAACCTCGCCCTTTCTCCATCCCTACTTAACTCAGGTCTGCCCTGAGTTTGGGGGGTACATCCAGATCCATCCACCATCCGCCATGACAATAAACCCTTTTGGAACCTCAGACTTTCTCTACCACTGCGGAACCCGCAGGAAGCCTCCAGGCAGCCTCCACCTAGCAGGTCCCGGGATGCTGCCACATGGGCCTGGGGCCCACCACTGCACCCCGTTTACCCACACATAAATATTTCTCTTTTTTGTTCTATTATTTTCTTTCATATAGGAGATAGAAGACAATTAAGCTGGGAGACTCATTTCATTTCGATCTGTTTTAAATAATAAGCTATACCCATATCCTATCTTTTACTGGTAAAGGATAAAGCAGCTTACATTAGGATTCATATCCTTCAACATAATCTTTCCTAAATCCTGTGTCTTGTATTTACAATCCAGTTTGTATAGGAGTATGGCCATCTTTACAGTAGCAGAAGTTTTATCCTCTATGTCGTTCAATTTTCTCATCTCTAAAATGGAAACAAAAAGAGTATATAGGTTTGGGGTAGAGCTCATGATCTGTTTGCCCAAAGCTTTTAGCAACTGTCATATGCTACTTCCATGGCCATCTCTAGCCTTCCATCCCTCTCACCATCCTCACTACACATTGTTCACATCTTTAAAAGCTCACCCGTGAACTTTATAAGCAGATATATTTACTTCCTAAAAAAATATATTATAAGGTCAAAATCTTACTAGGAGCCCATTTTCTATTTTTCCATATCTGTGTAATCTTTCTTAAGTCTGTATCAAAAGAGAATTTTTTTCTATGAGAAATTTGAATTGTGCTGTGTTTAAACAGCTCCTCTTTGAGTAGCTCTTAGGTGGCGTGGTTGTTGTGTCCTGGATTTATATCCATGTCCTTTACCTTTATAAATTTCGTAAATTCTTAACCAAATTTGTCAAAACACTCGGATTTCTATTTAGTCTATTTCTTGAAAATAACTGTCAGTCATTATTATTATCTCTAAGTTTTCTTGATAACTCAAAAATAAAACCGATCCTGCTCCGCAGGCTTCTCTTTGTTAGTACTGACATGCACACAGGATAATGTTCTTTAGCAGCAGAAACAAAAGACAAAGTTCTATTATCAATTTGATCTTTGACTTACCACAAGGTTTGAACAATGAAACCCTGGGTAGTCCCCTGTTCTCTCCTGAAATACTGCAACAATAATGTTTTCCAATTATTGGTGTGAGGATTAATGAAACAGTGAGAGTGAAGCTCCTGAGGTGAGCATTGCTCTCTTATCACCCTCATTTGGCCTCAAAAAAGAAAGAAGTCAGTTCATCATTCTCGATGGAATGTTTTTTTAAATCTATTTAACTAAGCTTTTGTGACTGACGACAAAGAAATGCTATAGGAAAAGATTCGGTTATTTCATAGTGTCTGTTGTCATCAGAAATGAAAATCATAGTGGATGTATATTGAATATAAATGATAGCTTCTAAATGTTTCAGGCATGTATTCACCTTTAAAAAACTATACATTATTCTACTATGCATCACATGATTTTCAATGATCCATGAAAATTTACCTTGGCTGCTGCCACTAAGATGCAATATAAAAAGAGAAACCTTGAAGTAATCAAAACTTTGGGAGTTGTGACTAAATAAATATGGAAATTAAAAGTTACAATTGAGAGCCATTCAACTCTATCAATATGATTTCAAAAAATTAAACACACAACTGGCAACTATTTTTGAAAGCATGACTTAATACATACAGGAATTATTTTTATTTAAATTATATTATTATTATTATCATTGTAGTAGAAGAAGAGGAGGAGGAGGAAGAAGGAGGAGGAGGAGGAGGAAGAAGGAAGAAGGAAGGAAGGAAGGAAGGAAGGAAGGAAGGAAGGAAGGAAGGAAGGAAGGAAGGAGGGAGGGAGGAGGGAGGAGGGAGGAAGAAGAAGAAGAAGAAGAAGAAGAAGAAGAAGAAGAAGAAGAAGAAGAAGAAGAAGAAGAAGAAGAAGAAGAAGAAGAATTTCTCACGTGAATTTTTGCCTTCATATGTCTATGGACCAACTTGTGGACTGCCTTAGGAGACCAGATGAAAGCATTGACTCTTTTGGGATTGGAGTTACAGAGGGAGCTGCTATGGTGTTGCTAGAGATGTAACCTCGGTCCTCTGGAAGAGCATCTAGTGCTCTTATCTACTGAGCCCTTGCCCTAGCCCTTTACCTTATTTTATGAATATTATACATCAATGTAGAATTTACATCATTTCATTCCATCTCTCTTCCTTCCAATTCCTCCTGTGTCTCCCCAACTCCCTCTCAAAATTATGTCCATTTCTTTATTATTATTATTATTATTATTTTATTATTATTATATACAAACTGCTATTTATATATAAATACAACTGGCTAACCCATTGAGGGCTGCTCGAATCTCTATGTATTTAAGACTGACTACCTGGGACTGGATAACCCAGCAGAGAGATCATCTCTAGAGAAGAATCTCTTTCTCTCAGAAGCTTAATCACTTGTAGCTAATCATCTAGGGATAAGGCCTTTTAGGGTTTTGCCACATCTGTGTTTGCATGTTAACTGATATCATTGTGCTGCTCTAGTTTAAGAAACTGTATTGTTGAGATTTCATGCATGTAACTTCCCTGTCATATACAGAAGGTACTACATCATAGCAGATACTCAGGCCCTCTGTCCTTTATAATATTTCTCAATCTGCTATTATGGTGTTCCCTTAGCCTTATACCTAGCGTCTATTTTTCTCAATGTATTGATTGGAGCTGCTTACCTGACACAAGTTTGTTCTCTAGGTTTTGACCAGTTGTGTCTTTCTTTAATTGTCTCTACTGTAAAAAGAAGCTTCTTTGACGTGGGATAAGAACTATACTGATCTCCTGGCAGAAGGCTAAGTACTTACAGTGCAGTTAGATATTATACTGGTTTAGGACAGAAGCAATAACAGAGTCTCACCTAAGATCCTAGGATCCTGACCTCACCACTCATGGTGATTGGCTAGGTTACAGTAACAGCCATGAATTCCCTTGTATTGACTAAGTCTTAAGTACAATTAGACAGCTGCTGATTGACCACAAGGTAAAAGTGCCACTACTGCACTATTGGGATATCTTGCTATGCTGGTAATTTTTTGTGGTTCACAGGCTTTACAGTCAGGTAGGACTTTTGATTATGTTACTACCCTGGTAGCTTGCACAGCATTTTTAAATACTCAAGGAGGAAGGTTCTAAGTCAGTTCTAGTTCAGTTCCTCCAAGCCCTGTGTCTGCAGTAGATGGTGTCTGTACCATTCGGTTTTAACCTCCAAGTTCGTGAAGGCATTCAAAGACACAACGAACACACAATAGCCCATGTATTTGGGGAGTTTCTTAGACTCCCATGTTCAGCAATTAGGAGAGTTTCCTATGCCAGGCACCGAGGTAGTTGTTAAATAACCTACGGATCTTAAGGAGGAATTATTTGAGACTTACCCTTTAGAGTAAGTTCTGAAGTACCTATAATAGTAGTACAGAAGAAAACATCTGAAGAATAGAACATCCTAGTTGAGATTAAGTTTCTACTTATGATAATAAAATGCTTGTACTTTGTTCTGAAGAAAGAAATCTATATGCACACAATACTAATTGTTCTGAATCAATATTTTAGTCTGGATGTCATTCAAATGGCTATATGGAAAGGAATACATGATTCAATGGCCTTGGAGTTTGTGACCAACACCACCATGACAACTACCACCACCACCACCACCCACTCTGACAACTATCACCATCACTACCACCACCATGATTCTACCACTACCAGTTTACATAAAAGGCAATATAGGAAAAAAAAAAACATCAATACAATAAGATTAAACTTTGAAAGGATTGACTGCCTTTGTTGTCGCTATATATATTATCTGCCAGGATGCTAAATCTCCTGTCTTCTTGAATTCCTGGCTCTCCTAATAAAATACAGCTTAAAGATTCAGTCCCTGGGTTTTGCCCATGTGATATGCTACAAGTACAGATTACACTTCCAGACAACTTGAACATATAAAATACATGCTATTCAACTAAATTTGGTAGAAAATAAAATATGCAAAAAAATCTGTCTATGGGATTGAAAAGATTAATGCATTACCAATATATTTGAAAGAAACAAAATGTATCATTAATATTTATGGTTTTCTGCATTTAGATCTATCTCATTCTTCACCAAAGTCTAAAATAATACACATAACGTAAGTAATTGGATACAGGAAGATTTGGGCTATCTAAGAAATTTGAGGATTAATCCAGGGTAACAGTATAACTCACAAGTGCCAAAAGAAGGAAGCTATAGCTTCATGAGTTTCAGGGACCGACTATAAAAATCTATCACAGAAACCTAATATAAATAAGTTTTAATTTATCTTTTAAAAATATTTATGAATAATTAATATAGTAATAAAATATAATTCAGTGGTGAGCATGAGTGAAACCCTTATCCTACAATACAATATTTCATCTGGAAGAAAAATCTATGAAATTCAAAATAATTATGCATAGATTATATAGAATGAGTTGCTTACTGTCACCCCAACACGCAAGGCATGGCTTGCTTACAGAGCTTCAGAAATATCTTAATTTGTCCTAGATGCACAGAACATAAAAGAAAAACCAGAGAGATCAAATAAACCAAAGCTAATGTGAAATTATCTCGAGTCTATCATTAATCTTCACCAGGGTTGAACTCCCACCAATTCCCATTATGTGACTATTGAGAAAACACAATTGAAATTTGAAGAAAAAAAAACCTCAAAGTCATTTTACAGCTTCACTGTGGTTGCTGCATTTGTCATTTACAGGTCAGTGGCAAAACTAAAAAGAATTAACAATAATAAACTAATGATCGATGGCCACCGTTTCCCAAGTGAGAAGATGGCCATGGTGAGCCAGGGCTGGATCACATACTGAGATCTCATTTGTAGAGTTTGGTATGAAAGACTCTACAATGAAAGTACAAAACACAGATTCGCTGCTAATAACCACATGAGCCCTGTAACAGAGGAGTTTCACACCTTTAGAGCAGAGAAACGCAACTGAATTCAAATCTTTATTCACATCTTTGCCAATCCCATGACTTTAGACAACTGACTGTGAATTGTCCCAGTCTGTATCTACAGTAAAAATGAAAGCATGTGAATTCTGTCTTCATAGACTGTTATAATGATTAAACATTTTAATGTATGTAAAAAGATCAGTAGAGAGTAGTAGATGAATAAATTATATTCTCCCTCCCCCTCACCCATATTCCAGAAGATACTAGATCAAAATTAAGAAACGTATTTCTATTTTTCTACTGAATTGAACCTCTATATATTAAAGACTTAAGGAAGGGCAGTTGAACAGCCAGCCATTCCTAATAGATTATCATACTGATTGATTTATTGCCAAGATGCTGGTCCCTATTGTTTACATAACTGCAAATTAAGTCACTTTATTCTTGACCTTAACAAATTACCATACTGCACTCTTAATTGTAGGCTCCAAGACAAAATGATTATTGAGAAACTCTTTGCCTTTTTAAATGCATTGTTTAAAACAAAAATCTACAAATGTCTTTTTAACCTTTCTTTCTTTTTCCTTCTAATTCTATGCAAATGAACACTTCAATAGCTAAAAAACCAATCTGGGGTTAGTACTAATGCACATGGATACTATTGTCTTTCTCCATTAGTCTTTCAAACTTATCCAGAGGTGTGTCTGGATCAGTTCTATTATTACCAATTTAAAAAAAAAAAAAAAGAATTCTGAGTTTAATGTGAGTTCTGATTTGTTACAATCCTAATAAAAGCTATGTCCTCATTCATGTCTCCTTGTGTAAAAACCACACAAAGCAACACACCCCAACACACAAATTACTATACCAAGAAGCATAATCACATGAGAGAACAGCATTTTTCCTCAGCCCACACACCTTGAGCAGCCTCTTAGAATCCTTGTCAAAGGCTGCTGTCTCATTCAGCCAGGTCATTAACAAAGTCATTGTCTATTGAGTACCAAATGCATGGCTTTCAAGTTTGGCCCCAAACACTTTTTTAATCATAGATATTTGTCTTCTGCCACTGAAGGTCCACCCACAGCAACTTGGACAATTTTGATGACCCAGACAGAATTATGTCCCCTCTGAGAAGCAGTAATTTTGCATATTGTTTACAATTTTTCTATCTTTGTCTCCTTGCCCGCCATACTGCTCTATCTTAGCCTTCTGTGTGATGTTGAATGGCAGGGGCACCCAAGTATCGCTATATCACAGATTCTCAATCAAAAGAGAAATGGTTGAAGTGTTACACTAAGCCAAACTCCGAGTGTACAGTTGGAAATAATCCTGTATCATGTAAAAAATGCTAACTCCTATTTTGCTAAGAATATTTATGTGAATTAGATATTAAGTGTTGACCAAATGTTTTTCTGCACGTGTTGAAAGGACGTTTTCTATTTCCTCTTTTGCATTTTAAGGTGGGCTTGACTGATCTTTAAATACCTAACTAACCTCATCATTTTGTAATAAATGATTTTGCATTGTATTTTATAATTTCTGCATATTAATATTTAGTTTCATCACATTTTAGTTCATAGTTACTCTTATAATTTTCACCTTCTATGATTTCCATGTGATGATCTAATCTGAAAGTTATTCTCACTTGTAGAAAAATTGAGAAATTTCCCTTCTTTTCTATTTCCATTCCAAAATTTGTATTAATACATTTCATAGTATTGTAGATATAATTTAACAATAAAGCTATACTCATAGTTTTCTTTGCAAAAAAAAAGATTTCAATATTCAATTTGTCTGATAGATATAACCCAGTTTTATACCTTTTTGCATAAACCCATGATTTCTTTATGACCCAGACAGAATTATGTCCCCTCTGAGCAGCAGTAATTTTGCTTTCTTTATTATCTGAAAATTTCATACATTTATAAAATACATTTTGGCTTTGTCAATATTAGTACAATTGTATTTTAGAAATGTGTTCATTTGCTTCTATCTAAAGGAAATGCATGGATAAAGTGTTGAGCAGAGACTGAAGGAAAGACCATCCAGAGGCTTCGCCACCTGGGGATCCATCCTGTATACAGACACTACTGCGGATGCCAAGAAGTGCTTGCTGACAGGAGCCTGATATAGCTGTCTCCAGAGAGGCTCTGCCATAGCCTGACAAATACAGATGTGGATGCTTGCAGCCAGCGATTAGATTGAGCATGGAGACCCCAATGGAGGACTTAGGGAAAGGACTCTAAGGAGCTGAAGTGGTTTGCAACCCCATAGGAAGAACAACAATATCAACCAACCAGACACCCCAGATCTCCCAGGGACTAAACCACTAACCAAAGAGTACACATGGAGGGACCCATGGCTCCAGCTGGATATGTAGCAGAGGATGGCCTTATCTGGCATCAGTGGGAGTAGAGGCCCTTGGTCCTGTGAAGGCTCGATGCCCCAGTATAGGGGAATGCCAGGGCAGGGAGGAGGGGTGGCTGGGTGAATGGGGGAGCATAGAAGCAGGGGGAGGGGACTGGATTGGGGAAGAGGTGCTTCCAGAGGGTAAACCAGGGAAAGGGATAACATTTGAAATCTAAATAAATAAAATATCCAATAAAAAAATGTGTTTACTTTGCTAAGATGTCATAGGACTGACATGAAATATTAATGAAGCTCTCACACTCAAGATTGGAATTTGCAGTGACGTTTTTAAATCTTTAAGTTATTGGTACTTCTTATCATTTCATCAGGTATTGATGAGTTTTAGTATTTTTTTCTGGAAATCAGTTTTCAGTTTTGCTGCTATCTTTCTGACTACCATATAGCTTCTAACCCTCTTCCTCTGATGTCCTGGGACCTGCAAACGCTTTACCTCAATTCCCTCCTCGATGTGCATGTTACCGCTGCTAGTTACTTTATATTAAGTTCCACATAGCTTTAAAGAGCTGATGCTAATTTAAATATGCCTACAGACTGAAGGTCCTTTTTTTTTTTTCTTATAATTCCTCATGCTTTCCAAGTCCTCCATCTGTGATCATTGTCTTTGGTCCTTAATAAGACCTGTCCAAATCGTGCTACAACAGGTGAGTTCAAAATTGTACCTGGCCCACAGTACCTACATTTGATGTTGCCTTTATCTTTTACATCCATGGTGGACCAGCCTCAGCTATGTGATGCCATGTTCTGCTCATTTCAGTTTCTAGCATCAGTGCCTAAATTGCCTAGAAGTGCTTTATGCTAGTCTACTCATGTTGTATTGCCTGATAAACTGATACAGTCAACACTTATGTCATCAGGACATGTGATCCCTAAAAGAAGGTGCCAGAAAACCTGGACAATTAAGATCTATCCCCTGCCCCCTCTTGCTATTTCCACCAGACAGTATCTATTGACAAACCTGTATTCCTGGAAAGTTGGTCTTTATTTACTGATACTTTTGCAAGATACTGACTGTATTCTGAGTATTTCTCCATTCACCACAATATTCACATCATTCCACCGTCTCTGGATTCTATTATTACTACAAAGTTTTTGTTTGTTGTTTTATACTCTGAGCTTCTTTGAACTCCTTAACTAGCATTTAGTGCAAAGTAGTTTTACTATAATACATGCAAGGAGCTTCTTTGTACTGGTCAGGTTTATTGAGCACTGTGAATCCACAATATTTCACTTCATTAACAATAATTTTCAATTTTTCAGTGCTCTGTAACCTTTTGCTCTCCCAACTTTTCTCTTTTATTCTTCTGAAATTCCAATTAAACATGATATATATATATATATAAAATTTATATTAGACATGTAATTTATATGTATATATATTTAAATGTGTATGTTATTAGTATGTATATGTGTATATATGAGGAGTGAATCCTCCTGGGCTCCCCTCACGCACTTTGGCATGTCTAGTGTTGCTCTTATTTGGATCACATTTACTCTATCATATAGGTGAAATTTCATGGGTGTAGCATCTGACATTACTAGAGACACAATCTCACAACAAACTCCCTGAGCCTATGGCTCTTAAAATCTTTCTGTTTCCTCTCCCACAATGTTGTTGAGTCTTAGGTGTAGGAGCCTTAGGTCTCCTCAATCCTAGACCCGGAACTACAAGCAACTGGGGGATCCTGGGAAGAAGGAAATAGTCTTCTCTGGGGAAGGGCTCCCCAAATGGGTTATACATTATTAAGTAGATCAACTATGAGATCATATAAATAAAAGTAACACTATGCAGACTGAACAATTTGTGTTTTTGTACTTAGAAATATATATTTAAGAATATTATATTTATTTACTTAGGCTCATATACTTGGGAATATTGTATTTATATAGTTAGGAATAATAGGAATGTGCATATATATGCATGTACAAATATATTTTTAAAAAAAATAGAAAGAGAGCATGAATATGAGAGGAAGGAACTGAGTACATGGGAGGAGTTTTAGAGGAGTAAAGGGAAGGGAAAATGATCTCATTTTATTATAATTTTTTAAGAAAAGACAATCATTGTTAAAATTTGTATTTTTCTGTTATATAGCAATTCTAGATGTTTTACTCCAATGTGAAAGTTGCTCTGATGCCCTCCCAAGATGCCATAAGCATGACAATCTGACAATTCCCCAGAAGCGACTACATCTGTTCTCTTCTGTGCACACCATGCCCAGTACTTGGGGAAAGTTCCCTATCCCTTGCCCTCACTCTGGAAATAAATACCAATCAAAGCCTACCAAAGTTTTCAAAAGACTGTGTGATGGTTAACCTTTTAGCATGCCCAGCATCATCATCCAGGAGTAGGACTACAATCTAATGTCTGCCTTGATTTTCTCACACGTGAATCCTCCATGGTTTCTCACTGTAGAAAACACATTTTAGAAACGCAAGCTGCATCACTAAAACTATTTCCAGTTTCCACATGGCTTTGAAGGGAGAGAAGAAAACACCCTTCTCTCACAAAAAAAAAAAAAAAAAAAAAAAAATAGTAAATAAAGACTCGAAATTGGTCCAAATTCTCTACAAAAAGCAAATTCAGTCCAAGTAATCCTTCCTCATCTTCCTCAAGCCATTTGTCATGATGAAGGGTCCAAAAGTCAGGGAGTATCTTTGATTTCTCTAAATTCGGAGAAATAGCTGTCTTATTCTGACCTTTTATAGTTATTTTGAAGCCTTAGTCAAAGAAAGAATCATTCTGTACCCTTTGATGACATTTGTCATAGTCAAACAAATTGTGAAAGTTTCGTTAAGCTGTAACCCTTTCTTTATTCATCATTTGTATGTGTGTGGCAAGAAAGTTATAACCTACTTACACAATTGGCTTAACAGAAAGTATTTAAAGATACAGGCAAAATTACATGTTATAAATGCCAACTTTTACAACATCCAAACTCTAGAAGTAAAACAAAGACAGTAATTATGTAGTTCACAAAGAGAGGCAGATGGGAGGGAATATATAAAGCTTTCTTTAAAAGTAAGGCATATCCCAATGATGCGACGAGAAGTTTCTGTGAGATGCAGAAAATATCCTCACCCAGAACCTGTGGGTACACCTTCACTGAATCCCTAGTAAGATAGCCAACATCTTCCCCCAAACCTCTATTTTACTCAAAGCCTTGTACCTTTTACATGAAGACAACCCCAAATATACTGCCTGACTTGTGTTTGAATGCAGTGATACATCAAGCCCTGAGATTCCACACTAGACCTTGCCAGACTGCCACAAGACATCTCAAGGGAAACAAAAACCTGCTGATACCACACCGAGTGCTATACAACATACACAGAGACCCTAATTCTCATAAATCAGAAGTTCTACTTGACTGCAACTGATCTATTTTCGAGAAGGCAATCCTGCCCGGAATCAGATTTGTCATGGCACATTCCCTTAATCCTTAGCAGCACAAGCTCTGTAAACACAGTATTTGAAGTAATAACGCATTATTTTATATAAAAGCCCCAGAGCCCTGCATCCCTGAGCACTTTCTAGTAAAACAGCCAAGTTACTTAAGCTGCCGTTTCAGCTGCTGCTTTTTTGGTGATGCTGGGGAGGTAGAATTACCGCAGGCCACTGAGAAAGGGTTATTTGATATTGAAGGGAATTAGTGACTCAGAGAAAGAGCTGTTTCAGTTGACAAGTCCTACAAAGAAAGGGTGGGTGCAAACAGAATAGAGGCATGAACTGAAAACAGCCACTGACCACCTATTTAACACTTATACCCCAGATTCTTGTGCTCTGAGTGTGAGGCAGCCAGCTTGCTTGTGAATCTAATCCTCATAAAATGCTGTTTTCCTTTCCACCAACCAAGCACTCACCCTTGACAAACCATCACAAAGGACTTTATGTGCCGTTTTAAGCCAGTCTCCCTAAAATCTTTTTGAATGAACCAAGTGGTTATTTATTTGTTTTCAATTTCATTTCAGTGATCAAAGTATTTGGGGGACACACATTAAAGGAGGTGTTGGATAGAAGAGATGAGTTTGACAGGCAGGTAGGGAGATATATTCAGCATAAGTGACAACGTTGGCAAGAAGTAAAATTAGGAATTAGCCAAGTGTTAGAGACTGGAGACTTCAAAGTACAGCTAGAGAATTCATTTAAATCGCAGTGGAGAACTGTAACAACTAGGTTCAGTTCTTCCTCCCAGTCCCATGTTCACAGAAATAAGACTTGGACTCAAAATAAATTTAAAATACCTTGGCAATATAGCTAGGCTTTTCTCTGGCTAGCTTGTCACTCATTATAACCCATTTCTTCTCATCTACATTCTGTCATGTGGCTGCTTACCTGTGCTCAAGCACCAAATGTCTGTACTTGCTGCATCTTCCCAGGTGAATCTCCCACCTGGCATTATCCCAGAATCCTTTCCACCTCCCAGAGATCCCAGCTCCTGTTTCCTGACTAAGCTATAGACCAACAGATTTATTATTGACAGGTGCCACATCCATACAGCATGAGATATTCTCTCTACAGGGAACCACTGAAGAGATTTGAGCCACCTCATGTATAGTCACTATAGTAGTGCTCTAGAAACAAGTGAACTTTAGTTACCCCACTTCCTGGTTACCCCTCCACAAATCTCCCATTCCACATTCACCCTCTCCCTCTTCCCCTTTGCCTCTATGAGGGTGCTCCTCCACTCACCCACCCTCTCCAACACCACAGTATTGCCCTACTCTGAGGCATCAAACCTCCAAAGGGCCAAAGGCCTCTCCTCCCATTGATGTCAGACAAGGCCATCCTCTGCTACATATGTATCTGGAGCCAGCCCCTATTCTTATCTTTTGAAAGAAGGAGTTAGTTCTACCTCAGGGATTTAAATGAGAATAGTAGCAAAAGCCCCATTCACGTGCATTAAATATAATGAGCACTAAACAAAACATGATTATTATTTCACTCTAATTTTTACTTGCACCTAGTATCTTCACTAGATATCCTTGAAGCATTTGTCAAATCAAAACTAATAGCTACTCTTAATTGTAAAGTTACTATATATTAGTATGATGGTTAATCTTGAGTGTCAACTGTCAATAGAATCACCAATAACCTTGGGGGTTTAGGTACACATCTAGGTATGTCTGTAGGGGCAGAGATTCACCCAGAGTGTGATTTACACCATCCCATGGGCTGAAAAAAGTACCAGCCCAGGATGAATAAAATGGGGTCGGGGGAGTGAAGTATTGGCATTCTCCGTTCTTTCTGATTCCTGGTTCACCTAGATATGACAGGAGCTGTCCTACCATGTATACCCTCTATCACACCCGACTATGGCTTCCCCGCTATGGACTGAATCCTTAGTAACTATGGTATAAATAAATAGTTCCCTGCCTCTTATTGTTTCTGTCAGGTATGATTATAGCAGTGAAAAAGGAGCTGATACAAACTGATTACTGGTGTACAGATTTGTCTGTAAGTCCCTATTGGGTCTTTATATTTAAAGACAAGGAAAAGAAAAGAAAGCATTGACAAAGATATTGATTGTCTCATAACTGTGGCAGACACAAGACGTTTAAGCAGGTACTTCATTGAAACTACTACAGCTGGCTGAGTATTGAGAGCATGGAAACTCATATACATACACAAATGTGTTCACGTGGCTTCTGGTTACCTATGAAGAATAGAGATTAGTCTAAGTCAACTTTCTTTCCTTAGCACTTTTTTTTGGTCTCTATAGTCAGAATAAAAAAAAACACCTATTAATCTTCAACTGTGACTTACCTAATGTGTCCTATACCAAGCAGTCATAATCCTTTGAAATTGTTTTCTACCCTGATGAACTCTGGTTTTATGGCATGACATGTAGGAGTTTGTCTAGACCCCAACTATAGTTTTATGGTATCTTTATCCCAGATCAGGGGTTAACCTCTAATTTCAAACTCTGCTACCTTTAGATCTAGCATGGGCTACCCTTTATCTAATCTGAGGCCTTGGTAACCAATTCGAGTCTCTTGTTTTAGAATCTCTCCTTTGGGGAATGTATATATTATGTTGATAATCCATCCAACTACAGATCATATCCCAGAAACTACTGACAAATTTTAATTTTTCGGATCCTGTTTACTTGTTGAAAATACATGGAAAACATTAAGAATTGACTCAGTGTGTTGCCGTGAGAATAAAATAAAACAACAAAGGTAAATATATAAAATGGTGTTTGGTACATAACAAAACTGCAAGGTGTGTTAGATGCTTGAAGATAAAACAGGATAATCTAATCTGCTAATGTTTCATCTCCTTCAATACCCTCTGCATTCAACTTTGTCATGTGACACTAAGCATGGTTGTCATCTTTTCCTGGAATTGTTCTCCTTTGTGTTATTACCAACAATCTAACAGGCTAGTCAGACCACCACGTTCCAGATCATCAGATTACCTGCTTCCTGAAGAAACCGGTGTGTATTCATGTGCATAGTTAATCTGAGGTCATTAGATAATATTCACTTCTGTCTCCCAAGTGATAATCAGAAGCTAAACTTTTCTGGCAGAAGTGGTATGTGATCCTTTCATGAAACCACCTAATGAGAGATTGACAAGTGGACACTTAATGTTGCGGGATCAGTGAGAAGATTAGTGAGGAAGCATTCATTAGCTTATAACCGGTTCAATCTGCAAGAGATTGAAAGCATTCTATCTATGCCCTGAAATCAAAGTCAGGCCATCTCCTTTTTTTTTTTTTTTTTCCTTTTTTTTATTATTGGAAATTTTATTTGCATTTCAGATGTTCTCCCCTTACCCCATTTCCCCCCTCCCTCCCAGGAACTCCCTATCCCTTCCCCCCTCCTCTTGCTTCTATGATGGTGTACCCCACCTACCCTCCCCCGTACCTCACCTCCCCACCCTCGAATACCCCCCCACAATGTCCAGCCTTCATGGGACCAAGGGTCTCTTCTCCCACTTATATATAGCTCCCTTGCATATATAGCTGGAGCCACGGGTCCCTGCCTAAGCGCTCCCAGGCTGGTGATTTAGACCCTGAGGGCTCTGGTTGGTTGGTATTGTTGTTTTCCTCATGGTGTCTCTAATCCTTTCAACTCCTTCAGTCTTCACTCTAACTCCTCTATTGGGAACCCCATGATCAGTTTGATGGTTAGCTGTGAGCATCTGCCTCTGAATATGTCAGACTCTTGCAGACCTCTAAGGAGACAGCTATATCAGGCTCCTGTCAGCATGTGCTTCCTGACATCCACATCAACGTCTACCTTTGGTGACTGCACATGGGATGGATACCCAGGCGGAATGGTCTGCAGACGCAGGCCATCTCCTTAACAGGGACTAAGTAGAGGATGCAGAAGATGTGAAGTGTTCCAGATGGAACTGAATCATGGAGACTAAATAGGATGCTCCTATGGACTGAATTGTGGGCTCTGAGAAGATGGTGAAGTTCTATCCTCTAGTACCTATCCATGTGACCTCATTCATTTAGTGTACTAGACTGCATATGTATGTGTACTTATGAAAGGGGAAAATGTGATCCTAACACCACCAATGATTTAAGACATGTATGCAAGGAAAATGTCATATATAGATAATGGCCAAAATTAGAGTGTTCTATGATCCAAGAGACATCAAAATTTTCAGAAACCATGAAAAAAAAAAAATGAAGCAAAGCCTGCTCACACTGCTCACCCCACTGCTCACAAAAAACAAAAACAAAACAAAACTAAAAACCCTCTACCAATACGTGATATTGAACTTGGTCTCCAGACATATGAGGTATCTCTTTCGCTGAAGCCACCCTGACTATAGTCAGTTGCAGCAGTCATGGAAAATTATAGGCAGTAGGAAAAGTACACATGGGAGGCCCTTTGAAGGGAGACCCCTTGGAACTGTTTATGAACTACAACACAACAATGAGGTGAAGAAGAAAACAGTCAAGGCTGACTCTCACTTTAACTTGAGGCACTGAGATCCTCGAGTTGCCACTTGCTAGAATGTTGAATGCTCAATCACCTTCTGTGAATTTGAATTCGTCTGAACTCGTGAAGTCATGGGTCATAGAGGTAAGCCTACCATCACCACTTTACTAGACCAGCATAATTCCTAACTGAATGCTAAATACTTACCCTTATATACCAGAAAAGTCTTATTCTCGTCCTTCATCAAAGAAGCTCCTCTTTGCAGAAGGTAACCATCACAAAACACACAATTATTCAAACTATAGAGAACAACTGATTATAAAGTTCCTGGCCCCAACAGCTACATCTACAATGCAACCCTCGTACCTAAGGCTCAGGGAACTTTACGATCAAGGGGGCTAGAACACTGTAAGAGCCTGAAGACCTGGAAGTCTGCTGTGACACTGTGTCTACTGAAAATGACAGGAAGGCCACTGCATCCACAATACAGCACCGATATAGCTGTAGAAATAAGATTCAAGCAACACCGGTAGACACGTTATTGTGGAGGGGAAAATTCTCTTGGAGTCCCATCTATAGACAAAGAACTACATAAAATTAACAGCTGCTGAAAAAACAAGGGGAAATGGTCTTCCCAGGAATGATGCCCCTAATTGGTTACTAAGTAAAAAGAGGTTAGTCTTGAAATTATATACATGCAAGGAACACTAAAAAGATTCCAAAGGCTGAGTGTGTGTGTGTGTGTGTGTGTGTGTGTGTGTGTGTGTGTGTGTGTAAAATGACATAGATATATAATGTCAATAATATTCAATAAATATGGGGCAATGAACGTGACAGGGAATAAAGCAGAGTAACGGGAGGGATTGGAGGAAGGAAAAAGAAAGAAAAAAATATACAATTATACTTTAATTAAAATTTTAAGATTATTTTTTAAAAATTGAAGAGGGAAAGGTGTTTAGATGTTTACAGAACCAAAGGCATGAGTACAGGAGATTTAAATATATCAAGCGATACTTGGGTTCAAAACCACAGGATGAGAAAGCTAAGGAGAAATGAATCAGAGGATTCTATTCTTTGAGTAGAAGCACTCTATAACAGTGGTTTTTCAACCTTTTCAATTCTGCAACCATTTAATACCATTTCTCATGCTGTGGCAACCCCTAACCATAAGATTATTTCCAATCCTGCTTCATCACTGTAATTTTGCTACTGTTATAAATCATAATGTAAATATCTAATATGCAGGATATCTGATACGTAACCCCTGTGACAGGGTCACTCAGCCCCTAAAGGGGTCATGACCCATAGCTTGAGAACCAGTGCTCTAAAGAAATTCTCAATGAACAAAAATGGAGGAATGTGAATACTCCAGTGTCTGTGGACATTACGTTTGAGATAAGGCATGCTAAGGCTTCTTTGTTTAAGATGTCTAACTTACAGGCTGAAAACACTGATTATTTATGATGTGGGATGATTTCTAAGCAAAGTCCTAAAAGTAAGCCAGGGGGACAAGATAAAGGTCAGTTCTGAAGAAGCTGGGCCCATGAAGCAGTGCAGAAGCTCCATGGAATGTATCTATGTGAGGCCTGGGTACACGAGGACAAATGCAAGTGAGAGAGAAAAGGAAAATCAGGATTGTCCATTTAATAATACGACAATGGTACACTAAAGATGCTAAAGAGAAGTCAAGTGTTTTAGAAGCTTAAGAGGAACAAATGTGTGAGATTACTGTCTTGGAGAATAAGAGAGAAAGATTATAGACATATAGAATGATGGCTTATTAAGGACTTAAAAGATCCATGTTTATACATTTAATATGAGTGCCATGACACAGTTAATTCAGCTATTTAGAATAGGCATGAAGTGAGACTCACCTAGGATGGAGCATTGGCCAAATGAGACACCAGAGACTAGGGGAAAGAGCTGGAGATGGAGCAAAGGAATCATACACTGGTGTATTGTACTGCATGGCCTGGATGGTTAGATGGAAGACCTGATAGTCATGACTGAGTGTGAGAAGGATTAATAGATTGGGATCCAGAGAAGAGGAGAGGGGCATGAGTTATAGAAGGAGGAAGAGAAGAAGAAGAAAAGAAGAAGAAGAAGAAGAAGAAGAAGAAGAAGAAGAAGAAGAAGAAGAGAGGAGAGGAGGAGGAGGAGGAGGAGGAGGAGGAGGAGGAGGAGGAGGAGGAGGAGGAGGAGGAGGAGGAGAGGAGGAGAAAGGGAGGAGGAGGAGGAGAAGAACAAGAACAAGGAGAACAAGAAGAAGAACAAGAACAAAAACAAGAAGAAGAGGAGGAAGAGGGGGAGGGGGAAGAGGAGAATGTGGGGGAAGGGAAGGAGCAGTAGCAAGAGGAAGAGGAGAAGGAGGAGAGGGGAGGAGCAGTAACAGAAGGAAGAGGAAGAGGAGGAGGTGGAAAAGGAGAAGGTAGAGGAAGAGGAGGTGATGGAGCAGGAGGTGAAGGCAGAGAAGACAAAAAGAGTAGGAGGAGAGCAGGAGGAAGAGAAAGAGGAAGAAGGAGGAGGAAGAAGAGAAGAGGAAGAGGAAGAGAAAAAAAGAAGAAAAGCAACAGCAATAGCTATGAAGATGGAAGTCTAGTGTAGGGAGTGGGTTGGTTGAAAAAATGGTATGCTTAGTGGTCCAGGGCATGACCATGGGCTAGACGGAATAGTGAAAAAGGCCAACAGAAATGATAGTGAAAAAGGCCAACAGAAATGAGGCTATTAAGGTCTCCCAGGCATGCGGGAGGGGATATCACTGTCAACATTGAAGCCAGATAACATGATGGTAGAAGAGAAGTAGAAATTCAGTGCCTCATAAATATAAGTAAAAGACAGTGGTCAAAATATATAAAATTTCACTTAGGAGTGATAACTTCCAGAGATGTACTGTATAGCATGGTGATATACCACAGCTTTAGAAATTACTGAGATTAGATTTTTGTGTTCTCATCACAAAAGCTGAGAACATGGCCTAAAGTATGTGTTAATAGGCTCTGTTTGGACGCACATATAGTTAAAAGTAGTGTTATGTATGTGATTAATGTATAATTCTTTCAATTAAATTTAATTTAAGGGTTGAGGAGATGGCCCCATAGATAGAGTGCTTCCTATGTAAATGTGAAGACCAAGGTCCAAATCCTTAGTACTTATACAAACTGAGGTGGCTCTGGTGGCCCACCTTTAATCCCACAGCTCAGGAGACACAGGGATCCCTAGAGTTATTGTCTAGCTAGACTAGTTGAATCAGCAAGTTCTGGGTTCAAAAAGAGACACTGCCTCAGTAAATAACATAGAAAGCAATAAAAAAAAGACACTCGATATCAATCTCTGACCTCCACATATGTATTCTCATATACAGAGAGAGAAAGAGAGGAGGGACAGGTATCTAAAAGTAACTCTCAATCTAAACATGAATAGCATCTCATTCACTTTTAGGATTGTAGGTAGTAGAGTATGGAAAACAACTGAGAGAGCTATGAAGAAATAAGTATTTTCTAGAAACAGCCAGGTTTTCTTAGAGTTAAAAGGTAAGCACAATATTTAGAAAGGAAATTACAGTTATTGGGATATTTGCTATTGATACAAATAGAACCACGAAAAGTAGAATCTATAAGTGGATTTATGCCATATTATAGAATATGTGTGTATGTGTATCATTCTTTAAAAATACACAATGCAGGTGTATATGATGTGTCTTTATGCAGTACATGTGTGAGTGTGTCCATGTGTCCACATGTGTGTGTACATCTAGAGTGTATCTTTATGCACATGTGCATCAAAGTATTAAAGTGATGAGAGATGCCTTGGGCTTCTTGGGACTATAATTCTGAGCTGATGGAGTTGGACAGAGTTTACCATCTCAGGAGGCGAGGCTAATAAGCTTAATTATGGCTTTCGTCTTTGTAGTAATCTCCTAGGCAATTTGTTCCTGTGTGGGGAGGTGAGCACAGTACAAATCATGCCAAGAATACCTACTGCTTTCTGTAGTTCCCTTAAATCCCACTGGAGCTGGAATCTTCAGAATCTGCTATTTAGACTACTAATCAAGTTTCTCTGCATTTATAATTTGGGAGCTTAGCGAAATTCACCTTGTCCCATTTATGAGACTGTTGTGACTTTTACCAGATATCAATTAAGCATACCAAAGTAATCCTGATACTAACTTATTTTAAGGTCTACAAATAAATGCAATTTATTGTCTAAACTGTATCTCAGCCGTTGCTGACCCCAGTGCAGGAAGAAATACCTGAACTAGGCTTGCACACTTGCCATAGTTAATCATAATTTAATTTTTTCTCTCCCTCTCTCTCTTAACAAGACATTTTATTAAGCAAATGCAAGCAAGTTACAAAGACAGATAGCCATGTTTCCAGTAAAAAAGAATAAAAGACTTGTTAACAGCAAGCTTTAGCATCTCCATGAAATAACAGTAATGGCTGTGTGATATTTGTGACACTCTTCAACATCTGAACTCAGCATTCTCAAATTCCCTTTCTTGGCTCAGTACAAAACAACTGTGTCAACTCTAACACAGCGCTGGATCGATCAAAGTACATCAACCTCCATCCAAGAATGAGCATCAGCGGATTTTCTCTCTTGTGATCATTTATTTGTGGCTTTTTTTTTTCATCTTGTACCTTCAGTGACTGGTATGTTTGACAACAGATACACAAAATCTGACACACTGGGGAAAGATCTTCAATTTTGCCATTTGTGAGATTTAAGACTGTGACAGAGTCTGAAACATGCTGTGTGTTCTCTGAGACTGCTCACATTCTGGCCTCTTTCCCTCCAGCCACTTCCCCCACAAACACACATACAACTTCTCATCAGAGGACTATCAATTGTATAGGCCACTATCCCAGAACCCATGCTCAGAAATGGGCATCATGATCTACACATGGGCCTTGGGAACTCAGCAATGGGAGGAACAAAACATTGAATAAATAAAAATAATATCTATTACTACTAGATATTGAGTTGAGGAGTCCGGTTGCCTGATTAAATGTCTTTATGAAGAGCCATTAGTTTTTATTCCCTTGCTTCTTAGCTTTATTTACCATTAGAGGCTGTAGATAAAATGGATGTGTTTGTTCTGACAGGAAAAAAAATTAAGGTTTCAGGCATTATTCAACTAAGGTGAAAATATGGAACGAATTATATGCAAGAATCAAAGTATAAGCCTACCTGTGTCTGTGGAATATGTGAATATGTAATGTAAAAAGAATGAATACGTACCATCACATGTAAATGATTTTATGTAAGAGTATAATACATCATTATAAGATGTAGTTATTAATAACATGACACATTCATATACAGCATATAAAATATTATATTACTACAAACATTAATTGTATTGTGTAAACTCTATATTTACCATGTGTAAATGAATGGCTCCAATAAAATAAAACTACATTAGTTATGTGCAACATCCACTTAAATTTAATTCTCAGGTATACACAAAAATATAGAAAAATAAGTCAATAATAAGGGCTTCTGAGGGATTTGTAATTTTTGTATTGAACTGAACTTATAGAGTAATTCGAGGTTCAGTGAACTACAGCCCATGGTCCAGATCCAGCCAGCTGTCTGCTTTTGTAAATAAAATTTTATTGGAACACAGCCACACTGGTTCATTTATGTGTTATCCGAAGCAGTTTCCTTGTTACAATACACAGTTCAGTAGCTGTAACGGAGTTAGTACAGTTCCCAAAGCTGAAAACATTTCCAGTCTGACCCTTTACCACGAAAGCGTGATGAATGCCACAGTATTAACCGTGGTGTATTCGCTAGGTGATTAAAATTCTTTCTAGACACATTTTCCTAATGCCTTCTGAAGAAGGGTGATAAAGAATAACAGATATTGAAGAAGGTATGTTAATAATTTTTTTAAGTGATCAGAGTAATTGGGGTAAAATATAATTATGACACAAAGGCCTGAGTTATTCAAGTGGTTGCCACGGTCCTTTGGCCTTAATCTTATTAGAACTCTCAACATAAATTCAAACAAACAGTACTGAGAAGTGACCCAAGCTCAAATATGTGTGCAGTGGTCTGAGCTGCTAGAAGAAAATACCAAAGACTGGGTCAAATAAATGGACTGTATTGTTTCACAGTTCTGGTCCAAACTACAAGTCCAAACTGGAGACATCTTTTTCTGACTTATAAATAGATGTCCGCTGTATCTTCACATATCAGAAAGAGAAGGATCTCTCAGTACACTCTCTATCACTGTTATTCTGAATTTACTAATCCTGTCAGGTTAGGAAGCCACTAACATTACCTTATTCAACCTTAATTACTTCCCAGTTTCCTTTTAATAACTGTATATGCTGAACACAATTGCACTGGGAGTTAGAACTTCAACACACTAATTTTAGAGGAATGGAGGTCAGTCTGTAAGGAATCATGCTGGACCGATTGCGATATATATATTATATATATATATATATATATATATATATATGGAGTGTTGGTTTTGCCCACTAGGAGAATTTGCCTCATCAAGTTTCATGCCATTTGCCAGGTAACTTTATTAATATTAATAAAAATTGACAGGGTGTATCTCAAGCCAAATGATCCTAAACATTACCAACTACCAATTGCTTTACACCTCAGTGAATATTTTCCAGTCTGTAAAATAAAAAGAATTACTAAACAATTTAAAATCTAAAAAGCATTCTGTACTGTTGAGGGCACACACTGGGTCACTCCTGAATAGACTTTTGTATGAAGACTGAGCCTACAAGGGAAAAGAGAAATCCAATAAAGAATGAATCTAAGTAATAAACCATTAAAATTCTCCAACTGAGAAAAATTGCATTTGGGACTCACCCTCCCACTCACAGTTACCCTTTAAAATGATTCTGGAATATCCAAAATGCTTCTTTTATAGCTACCATGTTGGAATTTTTTTTCTGTCTGTGTGCTCCAGCTTCTCCAACAGATTAAGGTTCGTCTTATTTGTAGGTATAGTTTACATCTAAATGTACAAATGTAGCACATGAAAATTGTCGAAGAGAGCAATAGGAGATTTTGATACTAGAATGGATCAGGAGTAGGACATTTCTACCTGAAATTTCTCAGAAACTTTCTGTAGAACTCCTGGACCTCCCAGTGTCGTAATAGATAAAATCGTAAGTTTAAAACTTTGAAAAATAATAGATTTTATGAAAAAAATTCACCCTCAAAA
Source organism: Mastomys natalensis (assembly GCA_021653895.1). Lineage (NCBI taxonomy): Eukaryota > Metazoa > Chordata > Mammalia > Rodentia > Muridae > Mastomys > Mastomys natalensis. The sequence goes on along the minus strand of JAJTUV010001097.1, from coordinate 542,779 downwards.
TGATCACAATACTGTATGTCATTTTTTTTCCCAAGATGCTGTTTTTCTTTCTGGTACTCATATGCAAGCACTCATCCAAGCTGAGTATGCACAATATGATGGGGACCCACTTCCTTCAGTTAACAAACTGATAAAATGACAACCCTCACTTAAGATCTCAAAGCACCTCATCTATATGATTATAAGCATGCATCATACAGTATAAGCCAAGCACAGTCCATACATCAGTACTCAGGTCCCTCAAGTGACTAAAGTTGAAGAATTATAGGTACCAGGATAGGGCAGGTTAAGCTACATAATGAGACCCTGTCTCAAAAAAAAAAAAAAAAAAAAGACTGCACTTGCTGCTCAGTGGTTGGTAAAGGACTTACCCTAGAAGAAAATGCCCTAGATTTGATCCCTAGTACCACAAGGTAAACAAACACACATATTAATTAATTTTCCATCAACCTCTAATAAGACCTTAGTATGCAAATGCTAAGTGGGTGGTGGCTTGATTATGATAACCACCTCAGCTCCTAAACCTGGGAAACAACGGATCCCTGTGTATGCTCAAAATAGAAACCTCTGAAGGGTCCTGCCACAGGAACGGTGAGCAAAGGAAAAGCAAAGGAACGTATTTTGAATGTGTCTCTGTAATAGAGCATTTTGCTTCAATCAGCTTCTAGATGCTTAACCCTCATTTACATAACAACCTCTCGGGCTCAGTTCCTTGAAATGAAACTAATTTGAAAAGCCTTCTGAACTTAATATAAGCTATTTTTGCTCTAAAGTTTATGGGAATGGTCACCTCTTGCTGAAAATCGCCTGATTGGCAACTACCGTCAGCAGTAATCCCCCTCTAGACTTTAATGAAATGTTCTTTCCTGTCTCCAGGGCTTTGGATTCCAGTTCGCCTCTAATTAATTCCAGATTGACCAATGGGCAGTGAAGGAAGCCATTCACTTCAAGAACCGGATTATCACCACTATTATTTTGTTCTAAGTACAGCTGCTCTGTTTAGAAAAACAAAGAAAATAGGGGCTGAAGAGATGGCTCAGCAGTTCAGCTCTTACAGAGAATGTCATATGATTCCTAGTATCTTAGTGTGGTCCACAATCACCTGAACATCCAGCTCTCCATGATCTGATACCTTTGCCTTCGTGTGCACCACACACACCCACATACCAACACACATACACATCATTTTAAAAATACAATAAACCTTTTTAAAAAAAAAACTGAAAGAGAATGCAGAATGTGTAAATTATTTATCTTGCTATGCTCATTTCAAAGAGCCAAGAAAGAGAAAGCAAAACATAAAAAGGTTCATTCCCTCAACGTAGCATTGCAGGAGCTACAGCTCAAGTAGTTTGTCAAAGTCCTCAAAACTATAGTTTGTCAGGAGCCCATGTTAAGATTTCATTTGAAGTCCCATTGTGATACAAAAACTTTTATTGGTTCTCCTTTTGAAATATATCTGGAATCTGCTCGCTTCTTATCACTCCATTGCTGTCAGTTTGATTCAACACGCGGTTATTTCTTGGTTTGATGCACAGATTCACTCTGCTCTGGCCTTCTCTCCTTTCGGCAGTCTTTTCTGCATCAGACAGCCAATGCAATTGCCTAGCAATGTTACGCCAGATCACAGCTGACACACTACTCCATCCTGGGTGTGCCTGCACTCACCCCCGTGCTGAATGCCTAAGACCATATGATGGTAACAACTAAAAATGGGTCAGCCTGGGGAGAGTCTGACATTTAGATGAGGTCTTGAAAGTAAGATCCACTGGTGATGAGAACCAGACATCAAAATACTTGCCTTCTCTTAGCCATGCAAAACCATCAAACGATGGAGGCTATCTGTAAGTCAGAAAGGAAGCTAGACCTAGGTACAGCCGGGCCATCTATACTTGCAACCTATTTTTAAATTTTCATTTTGTAAAACTGCTCAAAAGTAAATTTCTATTAATTGAGTCATCCAATCTGTGGCACTGTATTATGGCCTCCCAGATACAATGGCTCTCCTCAATATGAAAGTGTGTGTCTTTCAACCACCATTCTACCAGATCCTTCACCATCTTCTGGTTACCTGTGTTAGTTATAGGTACTGTACTTCTTGCCACTTCTCCAGAAGGCCAGACACATGTCTACCTCAGTTGTCTCTCTTTCATGTATTGACACAAGTAACATCATAGCAGCAAGATATATTGTCATTCTCACACACGAAAAAGAAAATTCCTCTCCTATAAACACATCAGACCCTTTCTTCTCTGCTTCACTTCCTCTATCACAATTAGCAGTTTCAAGTCATAACTATAAATGTATATGTGTACATGTCTTCTTTTATTCCCATTAATATGTAAACCCAATTGAAGACCATTATATCCTTTGTTAACTAGTGATGGCAATTTTCCTATACCAAGTAGAATGGTATTGATTACCTAACAATACTCAACAAATATGTATCAAATCCATGAATAAGTACTATTTCCTTTTTTAGAACAATGAGAAATTGATGGACAGATAGATGATTACTTTATTTTAGATTATGAATCCTCAATCCAAAATTCAGCTTCTAAGAGTCTCACCATTAAGGAATATAAACCTTAGGCTAGAACAAAGAAGTAATTTCAGGCAGGAATCTAAAGTTCAGGGTAGAACAAGGAAGTAGACTTCAGACATGAAAATGACTTTGGGCTACGATAGAAAAGTAGGATCAGATATTTTGGTCATCCTGATAAGCCCTTAGAAACAGTGATCACGGGAGTGTTCACGTAATTGTGTTTATTGCCTTGCTTGTTCTTTGACTATTTGTGTTTATTGTCTTGCTTGTTCCTTGACTATTTGCATCTATTGTATTGCTAGCCCCTCAACCTAGAACTGACCTTAATACTTGCATGTAATTAAAATGGTATAAAAGCATAAAGGAGGAGGGGGGATAGGATAGAGGGGTTCTAGGGAGGGGAAATGAGGAAAGGGGATGACATTTGAAATGTAAATAAATAAAATATTCAATAAAAAAAGAGAAAAAAAGAGAATATCATCATAAAACCTATTGGTCATTATTTCTTTGGGCACAACACACCCATTTTGAACTAACAATTTATTTATATGAATCTTTAATGAAAACATGGCAAAGAAAATCTGTAGCTAAGCCCTATTGCATCTTTTCTACTTGTGTTTACCAAAAGAAGATATTCTATAGGGTACATAAGTTACTTTTATTTCTTTGTTTAGTAAGATCAAAAATCACATTACATTTACTCTATGAGACAAAGAGTTCCCTCTTCTTTCAAAGAAAGGAGTTAGTATCTATGTATTCATTTATAAGCATTGATCTGGTGCCTACTTTGGGCAATGCACCATTCTATGCAAATGGGTTAGATCAATGAATACACTTAAAAAAAAAATAGCCTGTTCTCTTAAGGACTTCATTCTAGGAGAGGGGGAAGGGAGAGATCAGATATGCTTAGAAAACAAAATAAATTTCACCCAAATAAAATATGTGGTAGGTGAAAATGGGAGGTGCTAGTGAACAGGGGTGAAGTGTGAAAGGAGATGGGGAGTGATCGCCACCGTTACATTGAAGTAGAAGATCAGATCTCACCCAGAGGCACTTTAACTGTGTACATGTCTACGGAGGAAATCTCCAAATTGAAAGAAGAATGTGGGCAAAGTACTTGGGTTGGAGAGTGTTTGGCATGTTGGGGGAAAAATAAGAATAGAGTAGTAAACACAGAAACCATTGACTGCAAAGAAGTAAGGGATGAAGAATGGGTGTCAGAAAGGGGGCAGATTATAAAGGTTCTTCCAAGCCAAAGGAGCACTGGGTTGAGCTTTCAAGCAAGGTGAGCCTTTGGGATTTTGATCAGCCAGGTGGCATTGCCAGATAACTCTAATATTCTTTGTGGTAAGTCTGTACACATGCTTTACCGCTTAGGATGTGGCTATAACCCAAATAGCCTGTCATAAATGAAAAGTGCACTTAATACAGGTAACCTACAGAATATAGGAGTAGCAACTGTCTACCCTCATGATTACATGCCTTAGTGGATCTGTATCTCAGAACTACTCTCCAGAGTCTCAAGAATACCAAACCAGACATTGTTACCCCAAGGAAAGACAAACATTCCAAGTATGATTTTGGCTAGAAGCATACACTTTTTGTGCCGTCCTAAGGCTGAAAATGGTTAAGGTGGGCAACTGAAAGTCAAGCACTGTCTGTGACTTCAGCTACCGTCTTCTCATGCCATCTAACAATAATTTATATTGAACATTGTTTCTTCTTGTTGCTTTGCTTGAGATAGGGCCTCACTAAGCAGACCAGACTTGCTCAATTATACAATCCCCCTGTCTCAGCCTCTCATGGGTTGAACTCATTACCTAAGCTGGAGAACATGAAGGTTGGAAGGAGAGAACTCACAAAGATGACTGGTGAGAAAACAGCAGGTCATACAGTTTCGTATTGTGCAGCCACGTGGACTTACTGAGTTTAGATGGGTGGGAATAGAAGATTGATCCAGGTTGTTTTCAAAGTGCCTTAAAGTCAGGAATTTATATGAAGCATGTTAATTTTGTTATTCTAGCTTAGCATCTGCAATACTATGGCAGGTGTGTGTGTGTGTGTGTGTGTGTGTGTGTGTGTGTGTGTGTTTCCATGGTTACATGGTCATAACTCCTTTCTCAGGGCAGGCATAGCAACTAGAAGTTCTCTTTCCCAAGGCAAGTCATAAAAAATATAATTTTATCCCACATTTCAGTGTTGGGAGAAAACATTAAAATGTTCTGTGCCATATCTTGTCTGCTAACAGATAAAATGACTTCATTCAGAAGGGGTCTAGTACCATAGTATGGAAGAAAGAATGACATACACAGAAGCCCCCTCCAAGAAAATTAATCAGATAGGCCTTGTTGAGTTTCTCTGGCAAGTTTATTAGTATTAGAACAAACCCTCTCTTTTGCCCAATCATATTTCTATATGACTGTTAGCAGTAAAATACATTCATGCAATGAATTCTGTATAGAACCATAAATGGGCAGAACTTTAGGACAGTTAAAAACTGTTAGGCCCTTGAAGGGTGCTGGGACAGACCTGTGAAGGCTAATACTACAGAACTAATTGCTTGCCTACTGGTGAGAAAATAATATCCATGCAACAGGTTGGGCAACAAGGAGAACAGAAGTAATGTCTGTCAATTATATGTGCAAGCAGAAAAAAAACCAGCATTTTATCTTGACTCTGCTCTTGTCTTATGCCATCCAGTGCAGCTAGCTGCCAAGTAGAAAGTAAAAAAGTGACACTTTAGATGAACAAGTCTGAGATGTAAATCTAGATGTCATCTGCATCCCCAGATCATCTTTGGTGTTTGTAAGGCTGGATAGAACCAGAAAATGAGACTCGACCAGAGTGAGTAACAAAGAAAAGAGATATCAAAGTTGACTCCTGGCACACACAACTGTTAAGCAACTAGAAAAATTTCAAGGGAGCAAAGGAGTAGAATCAGAAAAGAATAAAGAAAAATGTGTGTTCCTGAAAGGCAAACTTGAGAAAGTGAAGTTGCGTCTCGGGGAGTTAAGAAGAACACTTGTGTCAGATGCTGCTGATGAAGACTAAAACCTGATGTTGGGAAATTTTCAGTGTGTGAGCATTAGTGCACTTGAGAAGTTTCTGTGCAGGATTGAGGGCAAAAGGCTGATGCAGAGTATGTGCTCTCTCTAAAGACAAGAAAAAGAGAGATCAGAGCCCATGCACATAGAAAATCCTTTCAAATCAGTTTAGCTGTAAGCAGGAGGAAAGAGATGGATCTTCAGCCAGAGTGAGTGGACATGAAGTTAGCGGGAGCTGAGAGAATGGCACCATATTTTTAATGCTGATAAAGAGTCAAGAAGAGGGAAAACTAAACTTTGGGGAGAACTGAACAACTGCCGAAATCATGTCTTTGAGCAGGTGAGAGAAGAGAATGAGAGAGACACCCGTCTCTTCCGGACCAATGCGTATCTCCTGGTCATCATGGAGGGCGAGTAGAGTATAAGGCAGAAGGCTTATGCGATAGTCAAATCTGTAATCACTGGAAAGTTATTTCCTAACATTCCAGCCAAGTGTCTCTGCTCAGATAAGTCTAACAATGTGTTGGAGGCCTCATCAAAATATGTTTAGGAGTAATTCCAAGGTTGTGAATTTCTGAAACTCTTAAAACTCAGGAAGAAGTTGGAAGGGGAGGAATATCAAGCAAATAGAATATGTAATAAGACTATCAAGTCAGTAAAATAATTTTTGACGAGTTTTTCTTTAATTGGATTTGAAGTTTTTAGTGCAAGATGCCCCAACTTGTTACCATTGTGGAGTACAATGTATAAGCAACTATCAATAAGTGCCTGCTGAATTAATTAGTTAATTTATCCTTACAGTTAGTTTGTGTTACATTCAATAACCCTCCACCGTGTATTATGGCTTGCTTGTTTATAGTGTAATAATACCGTGTTATCATTCCCACCCAAATGCACTGTTTTCATTGATTTCTTTCAGCTTTAGTATTTTGTTTATTTATGTTTTATTAGTGGTTAAATATCATAAATAGTGAGTATCACATAGAAGTTCTGCTTGTTAGCATGGTGCTGAAAGTATATAGCATGTAATAGCTACAAAATAGCTTAACAAGAGCAGTTAAATGGCCATGTTATAGAATAATTAATGAAGGAATAAAATGCCCTGTTAAATTGTGCTAAAATAACTGTTAAGTGTTGGAATAACGGTATCTATTTTAATAAGATTTGGTGTTGCTTTCACACAAATGGTTGTCAAAATGGGGCTTATGAACATATAAAACACTCCCTACTGAAAGAAATTATAACTACCTTTTTGGTTTACAAGAAAAAAAAATCACCTGATCAAGGGCTTTTTCAAAATAAATTATCTTCATAAAATATAGAATATACTTTGTATTTTTCAAGAGAGGGAGAGAAAGCTGTTTGAAGCCTCAGTTCCCAGAGATACTTGAGAGATCAACAAAGAGCAAGGCTCTGTTGTAGCAAACTCCCTAAGAAGGCACTATCTCCATACACACAAAGGACCAAAATAGATCCCACCCTAAACCCACGAAAGTGAGCAGTTACAATATGCCACCTATCCCATTGTGGAAAAATGTGGACTCTTGTAAATTTGATTCATACAGTCCAATATATATATATGGGGTTCCTCTCCTACACAATTCTCAAAATAATTCCCTCTCTTTCTTTCCCACCTTTAATTAAACTCTAATCTCATTTGACAGAATTCTTAGAGGAATTCTGACTGAAAGATGCACTCTGAGTCCCTCACAATGAGGCCTAAGATTTTATCTTATGAAGCAATATTACGTAAGAATGTTAACCAAATATACACATTTTACTAATTATTTACCTATTAAAATGGCAAAGAAAGAAAAGTCATACTTATAAAAGTATCAAAATAAACCTCAATTACTCTTACAGTTAATATGAAATGATATATTATACAGTTATAATACCAAATTAAACACAACTATATTCACCACTTAAAAACAAATATAGCTGTCTCCTTAGAAGTCTGCAAGAGTCTGACATACTCAGAGGCAGAAGCTCACAGCTAACCATTAAACTGATCATGGGGTTCCCAATGGAGAAGATAGAGTGAAGGCTAAAGTTGAGAGGATTTGCGACACCATGAGAAAAGCAACAATCCCAACCAACCAGAGCCCCCAGGGTCTAAACCACCAGCCTGGGAGCGCTTAGGGAGGGACCCATGGCTCCAGCTATATATGCAAGGGAGCTATATATAAGTGGGAGAAGAGATCCTTGGTCCCATGAAGGCTGGACGTCGTGGGGTGGTGATACTCGAGGGTGGGGAGGTGAGGTACAGGGGAGGGTGGGTGGGGGTACACCAACGTGGAGGCAGGAGGAAGGGGGAAGGGATAGTGAGTTCCTGGGAGGGAGGGGGAAATGGGGTAAGGAGAGAATATCTGAAATGTAAAAAAATTTCCAATAAAAAAAAAAAAAGAACAAATGTCACAAGAGGTTAAAAAAAAAAAAAAAAGCTTAGTAGCCCATGCAAATAAAGAAAATGTAATAACCTATACTATTAATATATTTCAAAATACATATGTGTGTACGTATTCCAACTGCACCATGAAATATTTCATGAGGTTTTATTCTTTGCAAGTAGCCGGTCATCACTGTCTCCCTTATCCATACTGTAATCAAAATATATAGAAGAGATAGCTCAATAGACAAAAAGACTGCATTTAAATATGAAGATCTGAACTAGAGTCCCAAACCCATGTGGAAAAAAAAAAGGCCAGCTGTGGTGATATGAGTATCTGTACCCAGAGTGCTGGCGAGGTGGAGACAAACAGACCCCCGAGGCTCACTGGCCAGCCTAGCTGAACTGGTGAGCATCAAGCTCCTGAATAAACAGATGTTTTAGTAGGATAGAATCATTAGGCAAGTTCTCTGTCTCAAAATCAGGGTGTAGAGTTATCGAGAAACCATGCCTGAGATTGACCCCTGGTCCCCCAAATATATTATCACTGTGTGTGCATGCACAAACACACACACACAAGGAAAATCAGGTATGTCTATTATTATGTAAACAAAAACCTATCATTCAAACCAGAATATCTTGTTTCTGAACTCTAATAAAATTTATCCTACTACTTATTTATTCCAGTCCAGAAAATGTGTTCTCGTGGGTGTGGTTTACAGAGTCCCAGGTATGCATAGGCACCTGCCTTACACAATCCTCAGAGTGATCTTTCTCCTTTCTCACCCACCACTCTCCTCTGGATTCTCATGAAGAAGAGGCTTCTCTATAAGAAACTCCATGTCTATAACACAGAATTCACATTCTTCATTTAAAGTGGTATCAAATATTACCTTTTAAGATTAAAGTGCTGGATTATATTTTATGCTTTGTGGGTATCAAATTTACTTTCACCCCCATAAATACTGTATTCTCTCCTCAACATACCCACAATCTTTTTAAGGATAGAAAATCTTGTGGCAAAAACACCCATGCTCCCTCTACAATCACATTCCGTGCCGGGCAGGTAATGAATTCCCCATAAAGGCAATCAAGCAAACTCCTTTACGAAACATCGATTTACAAATTACAGAGCAGCAGCAATGGGAAACAGAAGACTATTCACCATAATTAATTGAAACCTAAATAGGGAGAGTACCAAAATATTGTGCCAGTCATTGGATCCACCATCTAATTAACTTATAAACATCGACGATGAAAACGTGTTTGCAAGAGTAGGGTATGTCTTCACGGTATTGACGATGTGATTTTTCAGACTTGTTTCTTCAGTTTTTCGTTCCATGTTTCTTGCAATGGCTATGTAGTATTACTTTTTACCAAGAAGAAATTAGTAAAACTAGTTAATATATTATCCACTAATGGATAATGTGCTTTATTAAACTGATGTATACTTCAATCCAAGTGTTCTGAAAAATTCTTAAAAGCTGTTTTAAACAGAATTCCAGTGTCATAGTGTCACATAGCCTGAATTTGAATTCCTAATTCATTCATTTTTATTTACATGATCTATTCGCATTATTCTGTTACCAAATCCCTAAATTTCTTCCTCTGGAAAATTAGAAAATGATAAATACTACTTCAAAAGGTCATGATAATAACTAAATGGGTAAAAACATGCAAAGCTCTTAAGAATAACTCACATTTCATAAATATAAACACAGTTGCCATTTTCTTGTGATTTATATGATCTGTCTATAATGTGAAAGATAACTTAATTATATAATACGTAATTGTGTATATAATAAATATGTAATATATATGTCTATAATGTTCTTCATAAAGAACACGTCAAGTGCTCACTAAAATAGGATGCACAGATATAAAATGTGTTCTTGTATCATAACCAAGCATACTCTGTTACATAACTTAATACCAAGAAGTAAAAATGCCTCATGCAAATGGTTTTAGTTACTCGATTTAGAGATCTTAAAACAAATCATTCTGTGTACACTTTTGGCTTAAGTTGGCTTAAAAATGATAAATAAATAGCTTTGTTGATCAAGGCGACTAAACTGGCATCCTAACTTAACAAGAAGCATTAGAGTTCCTCTCAAGGAACTTTCCTATAAGCTACTTGGGGTGAAAACTCAAATTCTTAGATATCTTAGCTCTCATGAGCTGTACCACAGTCAACAAAGTGAAACTATCCAGCATTAGAAATAAATCAAAACATAAGTGAAATAATATATTGAAATAATATAGACATAATATATTGAAAAGTAGAACAGAGCAAAATGGTTTCAAAAAAATAAAAAATTTAAAAAAGCCCAAGCCTCGTATATCGACTTATGCCTGCAACCTTGGGACTTGGGATATTGAGGAAGAGTGTCACGGTGAGACTGGACACTGCCTAGACTATATGATGTGCTCTCAGTCTGCTTGGACTCTCAAAGAGTTGGGGAAGGGGAAGGCCAGCTTACCACAGCCTCCTGGATCTGCATTATCTTCTACTCTACTGCACTGAGAGCAGGATGCCCAGCCATTTCCTCACTCTCTTGCATGACTGCTTGTCTCTTTGCCACTTCAAAACACACATAAATCTGTAGGTTCAAACTCTAGGTGTTCCCTCTAATCATAATTCATGCCACATGATTTCCAATGGACTCGCTCTTCATTGTCTTAAACTGATATCTAAACACTTCCAAATAAATGCATCCATGTGAAAAGTTATAATTAACTAATTAATTTTTAAAGATCTCAGTCTCTCATGCATGCCACATCTAGCCTCATATACTTCCCAAACTTCGTTTCTGGTTATTTATTAATATTGACTGACTGACTGATTGATTGATTGATATTGATTGATTGATTGATATAAACCAGGTATCACAACATAGCCCAGGTGGCTTCAAACTTGTCATCCTCCGGCTTCAGCCTCTTTCATGCTGGAATCACTGGAGGGTGCCAGTGTACCCAGCATGTTAACTATCTATTTAAATGATTATCTCCAACTGAGAAGCTGCATTTATTACTCTTTGGCTTTCTGTCCATCTGCACTTGGTAGAATGAAATTTCTAGGAGAGAAAGGAGTTTCGCCTATTTTAGTCACTACAGTAGTTTCATCATATGGAAAAAAAAGACTATGGCAGGCTCCTACTAAATGCATGCAGAGTGTATGAGGGAAGGGAAGAAGGGTATAATGGGTCTTAGAAACAAGTTTTGATAAATCTGAAGGATCGAAGCAGCCTCCGTTAAAATCTAGAACACATGCGCAGGTGCCATTAACGCAGGCCAAGTTCACGAATATAAAGTTTACTTAAAGTATAATTCATAATATAGGATAGAAGATGAGAGTTTGTCAAAAATGATTTACGTGACTGGGGATTCTCACGCAAGGCATATTTAGAGGGTGTACTTACAAATCCATTAACATACACATCTACAGACGTAGGAAAAAAGTAGACCTCTGCAAGAAATTTCATAAAGCACCCTGAGCTGCGGAAACTCCCCTCAATATATAAAAAGGAGTGTGCTGGGGCGAGTCAAATCATTCAATTATATACCCCATAAGGTAGCTTAACAAGTAGGAACAACAACGGTGAATAAAACTTTTTTTTTCCTCCAGATAAAAGCCTGCATGGTTCAATTGTGAGTGGAATAGGGGAAGCAGAAATGAATCCCGCTGCAAGCTGACAGTTACATGGAACCCCCTGAAGTTATAAATTGAGTTCCTCTGCTAATTACTGGTCTGAAGGGGACAGGGAAAGATCCACATTTTATTTCTCTTGCCAAACTTGCAACACAAGCACTCTTGAATTTTACATTAGGGTCAAGCTGGGAAGTTCCCAGTTACCAGGTGTAGATAACAGCACAGCATCCCATGCAAATAAGGTCAGGCTGTCTTTCCTGCCTTGGGTGACTACAAGTGAGATTCCAGTGAAGCAGATTCTAAAAGGAGGTAGATTTTTTAAAAAAGAGGACAGGGCACAGATCCGATTTGAAAAAAAAAAAAAACTGTTTATAAATGCAGGGTGAATATTTATAAAAGACCTCACAATCTGGCAATACATTTCATTAAAATGGAATGTCACAGCCATAGATGACAATGTCAGCTTTCCAACTTTCTCAACTACTCATTGTTTGACCAATAAAGATACTCAGCAGGCAAGTACCTTAATGAAATAGGCCCAGTTCCCCAGGGAGGTGAACCTGTAATTCAAACTCACATTTTTGATCAAATAAACACTTTTTTCTTCCCAACCAAAAAAAAAAAAAAAAAAAAAAAAAAAACCAAAATGTATCTTATGTGGATTCTGGAAAAAAAAGGAAACAACACTTGGGAAGAAAATTGATGACAGGGGCATGAATGGGGAACAAAGCCCTGTTATGATGTCACATCCCTTCTGAAAAGGCAAAGTAACTTCAACACTTCTGATGCCTATGTGCACCCTTTATAATGTCCTGGAATGTTCTAGCTCATTTCCTGCCAAAAGCACAGCCTCATTCAAATTAGAATAATACATTAATGTGTTTATTCACAGGACCAACAATTACCGAACACATTCGCCCTGCAAAGGGAATACGTACAAGAACATTCATTCCATTATTATAACAATTTCCATTATTACCAAGTTTCTCTTCTGTCGCTTTTTTATTAGCTTAATTATGTATTACAAATACAATCGTAAAAAATAATCTAAAGGAAAGTCAGTTCATTAAGATTTGACATATACCAATTTGGAGAGAGAAAGGCTATGTACAATATTACCTACTTATAAGAATCATAAGGACCTGGGTGTCTCAATGCTAGAAAACACCTTTAATCCCCTTATTAGGAATAAGCTCTAATATTATCTACCCATATGGTCATTGTAGCTTGATTTTTTAACAAATTGTAACTATTTAGGTTTTTTTTTTGAATTCTGACTCACATACGCCTTCCATAATTCGCATGAGCACTTACTGGCAAGACTCCAGGTCATTAATCTTATTTTAACTCTTAAGAAGAGATTATTTTTGTACTCCTCATCTCTAAAAATATAAATCTTTGAATTTTTACGCCTTTGGATGCCTCAACAAGCGATGGAGAAGAAATTCCACCTTCTAGGACTCCTTCCAATAAAATAACCAAGAAATTCTTACCTAGTTTGGGCAAAGAATAGGGCACTTTAAAGTAGTCTTCATAAAATTCTATTAATCTCTTTGTAATGTGTAGAGCATAGTCCCCGGATCCTCTTCTGATAGCGTCGGGTCTTGCATATAATCGGACCTAATTAAAAATATATATAAAAGTTACTTTAGCCTTTTGGTACTTGAGTTTTATTTTCCCTGAACATATGAATCTGCACAAATCACTTTGGATAGTATAAAAATTAAACAGTGTTCTTGTTTATATATCAAAACACATTGTGGCGAAAGAGCCAAACTGAAACAATTGATGTGGCCAAGTAGAGCAAGTCACAATTTACTCACTTTCCAGGATGACATGGAAACGATTTATACACCTTGCATCAAAATAAATATTCTAAGTCATCACTTACATGTGCTTGCTAGAGATATGAAGGCATGGTGGATTAGTATAATGGATCCCTGGCTCAGCAAGAGAGAAAACTCATGGCCTGTTATGACATGCTGCATCGAGCATTGGAAGAATTACCAGATTGGAAATGTGGGTGTGTGTGTGTGTGTGTTGTGTGTGTGTGCGCACTGTGCGTATGTGTACATATATCTTAATAATGCTTCCTTTTTCTTATTCTTGCGCCTTTGAAATCTACTGTTTTTTATTCCAAATTCATAAAGTAAGAACAGAAAACTTTTCATGTACATAAGCAACCACCACTCGGGAAAGCTGTCTGCACCTGCTCCTAGATTCAAAACCAGCTGATGTAATTCATATTTTTAACACAATCTGGGCACTTATTATTGATTCCTAAAACAAGCATCATAAATTATCTAGTCCTTGGCCAAAATAAAAAAACGAGTCCCAAAGTGAGAAACATAAAACTGAACAAAACCAACAATCCTACAGAAAAGGTTAAAATGAGATTAGTTTCCATAAAGCTTTCATAAAGCTATCCAGCATCTTTCCTTCCAAAGGCTAAATCTATTTTTCACAGATGTGGTCCCTAATCCTCATATCAATTCTGTGAATAAGAAGCATGCATTTCATGCAGCAGTAGAAATAACTGCAGCATGGGAGTTGGATTTTAGTCCTACTCTACCACTAAACAAGCTGGGGGGATACGGAACAAAATCATTTAACCTCTTTGGGTTTTACTTATAAAGTGATGGTATTGGCCACCAGCTAGTTGCTAAAGTGCTTTTCAGTTCTAAAACACATTACCTCCAATCCCATTTTACAAATAAAGGAGCCTGTGTTCTTTTTAAATCACTACAAAAAATAAGTGGTTTACTCAATATACCAAAATGGATATTTATTTTCAACAATAAAACAAAAAAGCTGTATTCAGTTTTAATGTAAAAATTGATTATACAATTAACTCCCTATTTGCCTAGCCTAAGAGAGAACAGAGATGTATAGTCAGAAAGTATAGGGTGGTTACAAGGAAAATAAATTTGGACTTCATGTTGGAAAGACATGTAATCCAATAAGGTATCTGCTAAATTCAATAGCAATTGTTTACTTAAATTGCAAACTACTTACTCCCTATCAGCAAAATCGAGTGGCAAATTTAGTTGATAGCTATCAACAGTCCTGACTGGAAATGACATAAAACCAAAAGCTTTTAGGACAGACCATGTTCGTACAGCAGTAGAACCTGTCACTGTGAGAGGCAGGAGGTACCCTGCCATGACATCAACTCTTTACAAACATGGAATGCCTTTATACAAAGTTCTCAAAAACAATCCCTCAGAGAAGATGAGAACTTAATTGATTTAGAAAGAAAGCTCTCAAACCATGCCTTCAGCACATGAGAGAGACTCACAGTACCCATGAACTCACAGAAACCATGTTTACTCTGTCCAAGATCAAAGCAGGGAGCAATCCAGAGTGGAATGGAAAGAAGTTCGTGAGGGGCTATGGATAGATGAGTTGCTAAATTAAAGAAAAAAAGAGGGAGGTGTAAAATTGCAAGGATATAGTAACGGGGATGGAGGATGACACTCTCAAAAATTAATCTAACATTAATAAAATTGAAAACTAAGTAAATAAATGCATACTAATTTTAAAGGCTCTTACAGGCAAGAGATGGCTAACAAGGGAGTGAGGGAAGTAGAATAAGAGAATACAAAAGCAAGCAAGCAAGGAGATGGGAACTGTGCACACCAAATGAAAAAGAAGATAGAGACTGGGCACCAGAAGCGTCCACCAGAGACCACTAGTAACTATTCATTACGCATTCATTCAATCACGGGACTGTTTATTTGGCACTATTTTTACACCAGATCCAAGATTAAGCATTTTTCGATTTATACTCTGGAGCACATGCTGTCTACCTAATCAAAGAGCAGACATAGAAAAAGCAATGTCTGTGTAATGACCATTCTCAAAGACCTTCTCAGTAATTAGAAGTGAATGACAACTAGTAATAGGTAAGGTGCAAACAATAAACTACAAATATCAGACGGACACTGAGGTAAGATGAGGTTTCTAGAAAGTCCCTGGCAAGTAAATGTAAATTGATATGCATCTGTAACAGGGACTACTGCAATGTGATATAACAAGGGTCACCGACTTAACATTTAGGCAGCACCATTGATTTGGGTAGAAACACAATCATGTCTGCCAATCAAGCCTACCAGTTAGTCAAGCATTCTCTAGAGCCAAGCAGGAGAAACACAGTTAAATCAATCTGGTTGTCAAGATTTTGATGGAAATAATCCAACTTGAATGAGAAGACAAAACAGACACATGCTGAACACAATGTCTTCATTCTCTGGTTCAGACATTTATTGCAGCCCTGCTGTGTTTCAGGCATTGTACTAGGGAATAGAAATAGAACAATAAAACCCCGACTACAAAATGAACAAGACATTTATACTTACTGCTCTTAAGAGGTTCACCGTGTGTGGAAAACAAACAAATAAATCACCAACAAAAATACAACCCAAGAAATAGAGCACTGTACATTCTGTCTTCCCACTCAACAGAGCACAGAGCTAAACCCTATCTCACCCCCCATCTTTCTGACGCCATCATTCCCAAAATATCCCCTCTGTTTCCATTTCATCAGCTTATGGTTCCACAGCATAAATACTCTGTATTCTTTCTTATGACTTTTGTGACTGTTGTGGGTTTTGCATTGTTTTCTATTTTTCAGATGAGGACTCACTGTGTACAAAGGCTGGCTACAGATTATGATCTTCCTGTCTAAATATCCAAAGTGCTGGGATCGTATGTATGCACCACCATACCCAACTTCCTATGCTTCTGTTCTGTTTGGTACTTCATATAGATCTTCCCATTTGAATTCTCATAGTAATAATGAGTGAGTTAACATACGAGCCAGAACACTCTAAAGAATGAGAGGTCTACCACTGTCTGAGAGACAGTAGGTATAAGCAATTCATTAGTTATTTACTCTCCCTGTTTTTAGTCTCCCTTATACTCAAGGAAAAATAACTCTTCCCCCCACTGCTTCCTAGAACTGATCTCAACAGGATCAGTAATAACCACATGGTGGCAAATCTAACATCCAATCCGGAGCTCAACCCATCAGCAGAATGTACGTTTAGTTGATTGTTGAATGTCCTTGAAACCATTTCTTCCTGTGGACCAGTCACTTCTCAAAGTTGGGGGGTGGGGGAGTGTGTTCCTTATTTCAATGCATAGACCTCTTTGCTTCTCTCTTTACACTTAGTACTTTAATTATACCGAGTAGCTTTGTGTTTGTGTGACTTCCAATGTGATGATTTACCTAATAAATCTGGGCTTCCATAATCATTAACCAACTGTCCACTTGACATCTCCACTTCGAATCTCAGACATCACATTCTGAAGGCAAATTCCTGCTGATCCATACACACAGCTGTTCCTTCAGAACGTTCGACATCTCAGTTAAATGCCCTTGCATCCTGCTGTCTGGGCCCAACACTCATCTTGTTTCCCTCACAAGACAGATTACCCTGTTGCATCTGCCTACAAAGCATACCCAGAATCCTGCCATTCTCACCACATGACTGCTACCTCTCTGATTTCTTTAGTTCTCTGACTTTGTTCTTATCACTCTGCTAACACTCATATGAAACTCAAGGCTGTAAAGCTCTCACTATATGTCTCCATGACCCATCCCTTCTTTATCATCTTCAGATAGCTCCCTAAGTATCTCACGCTCCTAGAAAACCTCCTGCTAACCCACTACTGTCTAATCCTGCCCAAGATTTATTTACCTTGAGACACTACCATTCGATGAAGTCTGTGTGTTGATGATCCATTTTTATTTCTTCCCCGTGAATATAACTTGAATAGGGACAAAGAATTTACTCTGATGTATCTAACTACATGAATGTGTTGTATTTTCAGGTCAAAATATTGTGTATAGAGTGTTATGTATGTAAGCCTTTGATAAATGATTTAACCAGAGAATTGAATTTCACCACCATATATAGATCCTAAAAAAAAAAAAAAAAAAAAAAAAAGAGCCCATGCCTCAAGAAAAGCAAATGTTTTAACTTAATAAATAAATTAACCTGGGTGATGGGAAGGATGGCTAAACAGTTAAGAGCATTTGCTATTCATGCAGAGGACTCAGGTTTGTTTCCTGGCGTCCATATGGAAGCTTACAAGCATCTGTAACTCCAGTCCCAAGGGATCCAATGCCTTCTTCGGCCCACTTTGGGTATCAGTAACAGACATAATACAAATACATGCATGCAAACTGAACACTCATATGCACAAAGTAAAGTAAATAAATCTTTTATTTTAAAAACATTAAAGCTAGATGTAGTAAGAGTTCTTATCCACCGAGCCATGTTATTTTTCTGAATATAAATATAAAAGTCCATGGTCTCCTGAGGCTAATATATCATTCAACATGTTTTCAATACTTTGATTCTATTTGATCTTCTGTGGTAGGCAGAATAATTCTCCAGATAATAGTGTTCAAGTTCTAATCCTAGGCGACAAACTGACTTTGCAGGTATAATTTATGAGTTTGACAATGCGGAGGGGAGAGCTAGATGTAGTAAGCTACAAAATGGGTGTATATTCAGTATCCCAGACCAAAATATCACATTGCTTATGTGTGTGTTTATTTGTTGGTGGTGCATTGACATAGCACATGTGTGATCTAACAGGATAACTTGTAAGAGTCAGTTCTCTATGTCCATCATACATGTCTAGGGATTGAGCTCCGGTCATCAGACCTAATGCCAACCTCCTTTACTAACCAGCCAGTCAGATCAAAGCACCAACAAAACAATAATGACCAAATAGTAAGTGATCTCAAAGGGACTACTAACCACTGGGCTTTACTATCATAGATGTAGAGATCCACAGGAAGATATTAGGCAAAGGAAGTGATAAGCCTATTTCTGCATTTTAGGAAGATCACAGGGCAAATAAACCGAGATATCATACAGCAGACTACTTAAGATTGCATGCAGAGAGGAAGAGTACAAAAGAATGAGGTGATGTACAATTATAAATTGGACATGTAAAGAGAAATTGAAAGCCCAGTTAACGATGTGTCTGTCAACCCTGTTGTAAAATAAGAACTTAATACTGTGGGCATAAGCCAGTCATTTAAAGACTTGAGCCACAGAATGCCATGATTAGCATTGGGTTTGGGAACAACTGCACTGGCATTAGCAAAGATGATAGATTAGAATGGAATAGAAAAAGGGAATGGAAATAGGTTACAGTAGTGTAGAAGTCCAGGGAAAGATGGTAGAAGTTAGAACTGAAGAGAGATGGTAGGGATGCAAGAAATGGATGGATGCATTCAGTTGATCCTAATGCTGTCGAGCAAGTCCTTTAGTTACTGAGTAAAGCCAATTGTAGTCACAGTCTCACTTAAAAACAATTATTCACCTAATCTGTATTCAGGTGCTCACTCCAGGGCCCTGCAGAAACAAGTGAGATCTAGTTGAAGGATCAGGGGAAACAGCCAGAGGAGTTCACAAACTGAGTGATTCCTGTGTGGTTAATGGAGTAAATTTAGAGGTAATTCTCTTTGTAGTTAGGGGAGAACACCATCGTTGTTTGCTTCTTTGAAAGTGACTTGGTTCTACACAATCATGACATGGAGACTGAATCTTCCTGAAGACACAGTTATCACTTATAGGCAATGAAATATAATTTTATTACAACAGCTTATTTGCATTTTCTGACAGTCTCTGATAAGGCCCCAGCTCTGAAAACGTAAATTGCCTTCCAGGCTTTATCTGTCCGCTGTAGAGCGTCTTCCCACAACAAGTAAGAACCAAACCCTATGGATCACGAGCTCACTAGGAAGGACATCACACTAACATTGGCATGAGGGGTTTGAGCTTCAGATTTCGTACTGCCTATTTCTGCTAACTTGTGACAGTCAGTTAGTTTACCTGGGTCTCTGTTTAAAGTGCTTGCCCAAGGGAACAGTTTATCAGAGCCTGTTTATTATAGTATGCCTGAAAGGTTGGTGTGTCATTAATTTGCCTGAATTTGTCACATCTAATCTTCATTTACTTTGGAAAAACTAAAAAAGGTGATTTTCTGCATATAATCTTATTCCTTTGCATTTTTCTTGCCCTTGAAAATGCAATCTAACCGTTCAGTAACTTTTCTCTATCATTTACCCTTGAACACTGCTCTATTATTCTTTAAACTGCCCGTGAACTTAGCAGTGATTTACGAAAATTACTGGCATAACCAGGACAGACAAGAATAATACACTGACTCTAGAAATATATCCTGATAGCCCCACCCTCTGACCATGCATCAGAGCTAAGAATGAAAGTGAAGCAACATGTAAGCATATATTTCATCACTAAAAAATTTAATGACAATGCCCGTTGGACCCAGGGGTCTTCGTATAGTTTTAAAGACTATCAGTATTTAACTTGCTTGTTTGAGCATAGGCAGATCTCTTCGATCTCTTCCATGCATCATCATTTCGCAAAACCAGGGCTGACAATCAGCTGTCCTGCAAACTAAGCAGTGTGCTTAGAGAGCATATTTGGGAGAACATTGACATGGCATGTTGATTTGGCGGAAAAGAAAGTTACCTAGTGCCTTAGTAATGGTTTTACTGCTGTGAACAGACACCAAGACCAAGGCAAGTCTTATAAGGACAACATTTAATTGGGGCTGGCTTAAAGGTTCAGAGGTTCATTCTGTTATCACTAAGGCGGGGAACACGGCAGCATCCAGGCAGGCATAGTGCAGGAGGAGCTGAGAGTTCTACATCTTTATCTGAAGACTGCTAGCAGAATACTGATTTCCAGGCAGCTGGGATGAGGGTCTTATAGCCTACACCCACAGTGATGCATCTATTCCAACAGGGTTACACCTTATAATTGTGCCACTCCCTGGGCTGGTCATATACAAACCATCACACCTAGTTAAGGGTGGCCACTAGAGGAGGGATATAGATACATGGTAATATTAGGAGGGGGTATGCTTTGGAAAGGAAACATGGAAGAGGAACTCAGACGGTTACTCAAACTGATTTTGTCTCTGATAGCTGTGTGACATAGAAGAGAGACAGAGACTGTTTAAAGGCACCATGATAGGGCTCTATGTATTTGATTAATATTTAATAAGCATCTATCTGTTGACTGTCAGGCAGTGCTTCATGTGATGAGTACAAAAAGCTAAGCACACAAGACAAGGTCTATCTCTCAGGGAACTTGTGTCACAGTGGGGAGATATGACAATGAAGTCTTAGGTCGCCAGATCACAATGGGCTTCTAATTTACACTGTCTCAGAGGAACCCTTTTCACAGAACAGGTGATCCAGTAGAATTCTACTGTCTACTACAGAAGCGAAGATGGGCAATCAGTTATTCAGACACTTACACAAAAAGTCCATATTTTATTATAGTAGAGAGTCCCAAAGAAAGTATACTGTGTTTATATATATGAAGAAATATACAGCAGAAAAAGAAATGTAAGAACACAATGATAGCTGTCAGAAGCACCGTGAAATCTTCCGCTAAGTAAATTTAGACACTGTCTCCTAATATTAAAAACTTCACTGACCTGTTAAAATTTATCTTTACAAAATTTACCTGTGGAGTAAACACAGTGTTAGCAATAAATCTCTAACTTTGAAGGTAGAAAAATTGGAAAGATTTCATATTGCCAAGTTTCTTTAGAAGACAGTGATACTAAATCTATGTCTAACAGGATTTTTTTTTTGAAAACTGTTTTAATTATTTGTTATATTAAAAAATGTACTGTGGCCAGGCAGTGGTGGTATATCCCTTTAATCCCAGCACTTGGGAGGAAGAGGTAGGTATATCTCTGAGTTTAGGACCAGCCTAGTTTACAGAGTACGTTCCAGGGCAACTCAGGTATATATAGAAAATCCCTTGTGTTGAAAGACTTTTTTAAAAATGCAGTACTTGCTATATAATTATGAGAAACCCTGTGCCATTACATAGAACAGCCAAGAAAAAAATTCCATTTACAATAGTAGCACACCTGTTAAAGACTTGAATAGAATTTTCTCTGATTTGACATTTGTGATTTGGTATTTTAAGTTAAATAAACCTTTGGCTTGCCACATTTATTTGTAATATATATGTATATTGCAAGAGTACATTAGGAACTTTGCAAGGCATAGTAATTATTTCACGGCCTTAAAATATCACTATAAATAAAAATAAATTTACTTTTATTTTACTTAAGAAATAATCCCTTTCACTAATAATTACAAAACAATGATATGTTGCTGTTAAATTCTCAGCCTATAAAACTGAACTCATTTGTGATATGAATACACTTTCAGATGGTGGTTCTTCCTTCAAATCAGTAAAATAGACAAGCCCCAGGGAAATATCAGCTAATAGGGCTCTGAAAAGAAAATATATATATTGGTACAAAGAGAAAAATGTGTGGCAAACAAAAAAGCTAAACATCTAGAACTTTAGTGTTATTTAAATTTTTAAAAATAATTTTTATTTCTAAGGAAAACTGAAAAGACACAAAGCTCTGACTGAACTAAAAAGCCAGTGCCCATGTGAGAAGGCCAAGAAACATAAACTTTGGGGTGAGAAGAAGAGATAATAAGATCCCATAGGGGTGGAGAAGGTCTTGGGGACCCTGGAGGCAAGGAACCGACACTGTCCGTGACATTAAAGTATACAGCATCTGACTGCTGCTTTGAGAGGCTGACAGTCACTTTAGAATCTAAGGCAGCGCCATGATGGGAAACCATTAGGGGGATTATTCAGCCAACAGAATAATTAAGGTTTCCTCAGACATGGAAGCCATTGAACAAAAGTTTTAATATTACATGGAAAATTTATAATATAGAGTTTATAGTGAGAGTGGCAAAGCTGGTAACAAGCTATTCCATCAGATGGCCCCAACCCTAGTCAAAGAACACATTCTGAGAACGGGGAGAGCTTAGAAACCAGGATGGATAAGGACTTAAATGACAGTACTTAGAATGAGATGCACACTGTCCAAAAGCAATCATTTGAGAGCAAAAATCAGAAAGGAATATCAGAACCTCTCAGTGCGTCTCCCCCTGTAATCCATGCCACAGAGTCAGAGCATATAAACAATCACAAACACGTCTGTAATGATGTTGAAAATGAGCCCCATCCTAAATCTCACTCCAGAACAAACACAGTTTTAAAAAGAACCAAGACTATTATGGCTGATAAAATGGCTCCTGTGGCTTGTCTCTACTTACATCTCTCCTCCTCCTCCTTTGTAAAATTTTATCAAAGATTCCAGGGTAAAACCTCTGCTGAGAATCCTGACACTGGTTTGCCACCCACCACGGAGCTCCTTTTATGTCCGGTGGCCCCTATACTACAGAAGAACAGATTGTCTCTATTTAAATTGTATACGTTGTCCTCTGTCAGACGTTATGTTTTATAACCATCCATTTCATGTCTCCAGCCCTTTCTGTGTGCAGGCATATTGTTGATTGACACGGTATGACAAGCTTTGGAGGTCCTTGTCCATTGCTGTACTAAAACACAGCTATGCTAGAGACACTATACCTCCCAAGTACACTTTTCTCCAGGCAAGTGAATTAGCACTGTGACAATCTCTAGTCCCTGCTTGTAACACACTTTATATTTCTTTACTATGGATAGCATTTTCCAGTTCACTGTGGGGCTCAAGTCACTTATGGGTGCTTCATGGAAAAGCAGTGTTTTGCTTTGTTTTGTTTTTAAAAAGTTGTATGTCTATTGGCATCTG
Organism: Mastomys natalensis; assembly: GCA_021653895.1. Lineage (NCBI taxonomy): Eukaryota > Metazoa > Chordata > Mammalia > Rodentia > Muridae > Mastomys > Mastomys natalensis. The sequence goes on along the minus strand of JAJTUV010001097.1, from coordinate 519,476 downwards.
CTTCTAAATATATGTAGTAGAATGAAAACAACCCCCAGAGCTAACAACATACTCTGACCTAGCCAATAGAACTTATGAACATTACCTTATATGGGAAAGGGCTTTGCAGATGCTATTAACTTATGAATCCTGAGAATGGACCATTACACAGGTGACCCAGGTAGGCTCAAAAGAGGGAGTCAGAGGATGCTGAACAGGTAACATGTGACAAAGCAGAAGAAAATGGAAAGATCCATTCAAGGGTGGGGAGGAGGGACTGGGTGGGTGGGGAGGAGGGACTGGGTGGGTGGGTGAGGGTACATCCTCATAGAAACAGGAGGAGGGGGATGGGATAGGGAGTTTTTGGATGGGGGGGATGGAGGAAGGGGATAACATCTAAAATGTAAATAAAATAGCCAATAAAAAAATTAATATAAAAAAATAGAATGTAAAGATCCAAAGAATATGGAGTAATCATGAACATTGGATGCCAGGAATGGAGTTGGGAAAACAAGAGACCAGAACATCCTCAAAGCCTCCAAAGAAACAAGCCCGATGGCCTGCTTTGGGATCTCTGACCGTTAGGGCAGGGAGAGAAGCAATCTGTGTTACATTAAAGCCAATGAATTTATGGCAGTTTTTGACAGCTGCCATGGGACACTAATCTGTTGTAACGTTTTGTCTTCCTGGAAGTTAATAAACTGCTGTGTACTGAATTTTCTGCATCTCCTGGGAGTACATTCTATGTTTCTGTGTTTGTGTACCATCGACATAATTCTTTACAAGTTTCAACCTGCTAACTTTGACACACCTGTTACTCAGCTATGTTACTTCCAGGCATGTTGTACAGAACTGGCGTACATAGACGTAAAGATGAGTAAATAAAAGTTAACATTATCTACAAGGCTTTCCCCATACTGTGGTCCTACCACATTACTGTAGAACCACATAAGGCAATTACTGGAACTTTTTGAATCCTATTCAGTGTATACATACCAGTTCTGTTTCTGCAAGATATATATTTGTATACATAAATGCACGCACACACACACACACACACACACACACACATATATATATACATACATATATACACACATATATAATAATATACACATACAATATATATAACATATATGTATATGTGTAATAAACCATTAAAGGCACATATGTTTATATACATTATTACTATTTCTTACAAGATTTTATATATATTATATAATACATAATAAAAGTATAACAAATTAGAAAAAATAATATCTAAATATATATATACAGTTATTTTTTAAATCTTTCCCAATATCAGTCTTCAGTGAAGATACAATCACAAGAATACTTTTCTTTTTAACCTCTAGTATTCCTTTCCCCTAAAAAGTAGACAATCAGCCACAAGAGTCACATTCAATGTTTGGGCATCCGAAAAAGTCACTTAATCCTGTCACATCCCATAAACAGCACAGAAGTATTTAATCCTTTTCTGAGATAGAGTAGTTTTGTCTTGTTTTGGTTTTATACTCTGAGTTGGATGTTTTGTTTTGCTTGGAATTTAAAGAAAAGGGAGAATAGATTTAGGAAACTTCTTTATTAAGCTCTCAGTTCTATAAACGCTCAAGTTCCTTGAATGAGAATGGCAGCCAAGTATATCTATTTGTGAATGTAGGACTTGGTGACTAGTTGAATTCAGTTTCAATTTAGTTTAGTCCATCTGTCCTTCAGTCTTCAATCACAATCATCTGATGGCACCTCATAGGTATACCACCTTCTCCTGTAGACCCTGGAATTAGTGTGAACACAGCACCCTTCCTATGCAAGCATCTTTGTTGTATCTTCTAGTGATGCTGGCCTCCTTCCTCTTTTCAGGCTCCTAACTTCAGAAATGTTTCGTTGATTTATTAAGCACATACTTATTGAAAGGCTACCCTCTATCAGGCTTTTATCTGGGGCTTGGGTAAACCAAATAAAAGAGTTTCTATTATGGATTCTGGAGAGATAGCTCTGTGGTTAACATCACTGACCAATCTTCCGTAGGACCTGGGTTCAATTCCCAGCACCTGCATGCACCTACCTATCTGTAACTCTACATGCATGCAAACCACCTACTCATATAAAACAAAAATAACTAAGGATTTTAAAAAGTTTAAAACAGAATTTTTGTTATAAAGAGTTTTAAAGGTGTTCTTCCGTTTGCATTTATATTTTCCCATATTTTGTCCTGAGAGTCTTGGTTTTTTCTACTTGAAGTTAGAGTTTGTAACTTGGATCATGGAATGTCTAGTATGAGTAAGGTAAGTAGGTACCTTGTTCTATCATTCCATACCTCTGTCATGCTTCCTCTGTACTGTTCATTGAGTCTCACCCCACACTGGCCAACAATATAGTCCTTCTCGTATCATGTTTACATGTAGTCTTGGGTTGATCCCGGCTGGTTTCTGTTGGTCCTGTATCTTCCAATGTATCAAGAACACATTCCATAATCTTTAAAACTAAATAACAAATATTGGTGTCCAGTGAAAGCAGTATTTGCTTGCTATTTTTTTTTTCAGAACTTCCTTCTATGTGAGTTTTAGGATCATTTCCATACTTACACATGGAATGCTACTGCAGATTTTGTTGGAGTGGCACTAGCTTTTCATTTTAATTGAATAACATCAATACCTTAACACGGTTGCTTAGAAAAAGTATATCATGCTTATTTCAATCTTTGCCCCACTTTTTTGTCTTTAAAATGTTACTAGTATCTAATATTTGAAAATATTCAAACCGTAAAATGTTGAAATTAGAGTCTAAAAGAGCCTTCTTTGATAATAAATATAAGATTGTTAAAATAGTAAGTAACAATCTACATTTTCAAATAAGCTGCTAAATGGGAGATAGAACGGAATGAAGGAACTGAGGGGGTTTGCAACCCCATAGGAAGAATAGCAATATCAACCAACCAGACCACCCAGAGCTCCTAGAGACTATAACATCAACCAAAGAGTGCACATGGAGGGATCCATGGCTCCAGCTGCATACTAGCAGAGGGGATGGCCTTGTCGGGTATCAATGGAAGAAGAGGCCCTTGGTCCTGTGAAGGCTTGATGCTCCAGTGTAGGGGAACACTAGGGCAGGGAGACAAGAGTGGCTGGGTAGGTGGGAGAACACTCTCACAGAAGCAGGGAGAGGGGAATGGAATAGAGGATTTCTGGGGGGAAACCTGGAAAGCAGATAACATTTGAAATGAAAATAAAGAAAATATCCAATAAAAAATTTTTAAAAAATAAAGAAAAACATAAAAAATAAATATCTATTAATTATATAATCTAGTAAGAAGTTCCACAATGAAAAGGAAATACAAATCAATTCATCATGAAATTAATGCAAAAATTCTAAACACCAAAGATATTAGAGCAATTTGCCTAAATTGAGTAAAATCACTTCCATCTAAACTGTGGAATTTTGGAATTCCAATCAGAGAGAAGGGCTCAAAACATTGCTGTGCACTTCAAGGTGAATGGTTGTGTATCAAGAAACTAAGGCTAAGTCTTAATAATTTAATCCATCATTCTGCTCTCTGAATATTAATTGTACAGTATAAAAGCTCTAGGGGAAAAGGTAACTACTGGCTTTCATTTCATACACAGTCAAACTTTAGCCAATGTGGGAGTAAAAAAAGGGAATATAGGCTTTGTCCCACTTTTAAGTTTTACAGTTCCTTCCATCAGAGCCTTGAACATCTACTAGATTTAGTTCTGGATACATTGTGGGTTATTGGTACTGGGTATGGTATTTGGGAAAATTACAGATATAATTGGATATCAGCTTCTGATCTGTCACCTATTGATGTTTGTAAATTGACTTTGACACACGTAAACTTTGTGATGTAATTCTGTTTTCCAGTATGTTTTTTATCCACTTGTCTCACACACAGACATCCTAGAACAATACCACAGAGAAACGGTGAGAGGAAGAGGCTTGTTCTGGTCGTATTCTGGAATGTGGCCACAGTCTCACTATCCATGATGACTCTTGCCACAGCGTAAAATGCATTTCCCATTCACTGTGTGCCAAGAGCTATAACATGCATGCCATTGGATTTCTCTAATTCATCCTTCACAATACTTAAATAACATATTTCTACCTTTTATCCTGTGACCTATTAAGTAGTGAATTACAATAATATGCTCTTTAGAGTTAAACCATTAACTGTATTCAACTGTGGGCAGTGTGATGGAGAATCCATTCATCCATATTGAATATTTGTTTGTTTAAGGTATAATTTAATCTTCTCAGAGAGTTGGTAAAGCATGCCTATAAAACTGTGAGCCTAATGGTTTGAAGAAAGATTCGACTTCTGACCACTGCTTTAATAGTTTTGAGGACTATTGTTAATTTTGTCCAAAATATTATTCCTTTTGTTATTTTTAAAGTATGAGAATAAATTCTCAATTTTTCCATTCCTATTATATCTCTCTTATATATAATTATTCTTAATTGAGATCATGTAACTTATCTGTATTAAAACAGTTTTAGAAATCTATTGTAGTCCTTTTAATTCTTTTTTATTTTTGTGATTATAATTTAATTTCCTCTTCCCTCTAAGCCATCCAGTATAGCAAGTAGCCACTTCCTTTAAAAGGACTCTACGTTTTGTTGGATCTATTGTTTCTTATTTTTGTTTCATGAATACCACTGTGCTTTTCTACTTTTGAATTTATTACAGCCAGTTGTTTGTACAAGCTCTTCAATAAAGTGATCATATGACCAATTTTATCTCAAGTATGTCCTTACAATTTTATCTTTTGTCACAGCTACAAATTCTAAGAATTGATTTAGTTGCATTTCACCAAGCCTAATGAGAGTATTCCCATTCTTTTGTTAATTTCTACCTATTCATAACCTCTCACTTGACCCATAGAGTGTTTAGAAGAACACTTGCAGGTTTCTAATAATGTGATTACTAATTTACCTGTGTTTTATTGCTATCTAATATAATTCCAAACAAATGATTTAACATTAATCTTTAGTAGTTCTTTATTTTGTTTTCCTGCTTGCTTTTGCTTTGGTATGTATGCATGTGTATGTGTACATGCTGCAGTAATTTGTGAGTTTCATAAGTAAAAGCTATACATGCTTTAAAATGACATCAAACCTCTACACTTTAGGAACTTGGTTCTATAAACATTTGTCAGATTAACACAGTAAGAAAGTAACTTTTCAGTCCCTGAAATCTCAGCTAAGATTCTTACTTTTAATGATTTTAGAAAGTTGTTAAAAATTTTCCTGCAGATATATTGATGGACAGTTGATCATTGTGTGGCTCTGCCATTTGTTTGCAATTTGGGGCTGCACTGAGCATCAAACCCTGAGCCTTCTCACACGTGTTAGACAAAGATTCTACCACTGAGCTACATCCCCAGTCCTGCCAATTTTTTGTCTCCTATATGTTGAACCAATCTTAGGTGTGAATGGTTTCCTATCTTTTCCATTAAATAATTTCATAATCTTTAGCCTTAGTAATACTGATGCCTTAAAAAAAATCTATTTCATCAAATTTAACTAGATGCTCCTCTAACACTCAAAATGTTGGGACTTATGTTTAAAATGCATCTTCCATGAACAGCATAGATTTATATTTGATTTCTCAATTCAGTCTACCTATCTGAAAAATACACAAGCAAATTCAGTTAATAGTTACATGCTTGAAATAGGTACTAGATGTAGATAGATAGATGATATAAGATGGATGATATAGATAGGTAGGTGATAGAAATAGATAGGACAGACATTTATATTTCTCCATTATTCAATATTATCAAATGATTGAACTGAATTTGTACTTTGTTTTTTTTTTCTTCTTAATTTGATTTTGACCTTTAGATGCACATGTATTTGTATACTGTACGATCTATCATTATCTTTATCTATATTTGTAACATAGACTGGTTTAACATAGTCTAGTTTAGTGGATTGAAAGAAACACAAGGTCCAGAATATATTATGCACTCAAGATAATCTGATGTTCAAGTAAGTAGTTATGGAACTAGACCACTTAGCTTTATATCCTGGCTATGATTTTTAATATTGATGGATAAGTTGCCACTTGTATATAATAATATCCTCACCTAAAAATTAAATTTATAGTGAGAAATGTTCAATTTAATTACTAATTATGATAATCAAATGAGTCACTTTATGGAAAAGGGTTTAAAAAGATGTCATCAGAACAGCCAACCAATGACTGTCCAACTTATGACCTATTTCATGGGAGAAAGCCAACCCTGACACTATTAATGATGCCTTGCTATGCTTGCAGCAGGAAACTAGCATTATTGTCTCCTGAGAGGATTCATCCAGCACCTGATGGAAACCCATAGCCAACCATCAGGCAGAGTTTGGAGTTGTGTAGAAGAGTGGGAGCTAGGGTTGAGCAAACCAGAGAGATCAAAGTCAACCACAAGAAGACTTACAGAATCAGCTAACCTGAGCCCATGGAGGATCACAACGCCACATCAGAGCATGCAGGATCTAGACTTAGAGCCCCTACAGATTTGTAACAATATGTAGCTCGGTCTTCATGTGGGTCCTCTAACATTTGGAGTAGGGGCTGTCTCTGACTCTATTGGCTGCCATTGATGCCTCTTTCCCCTGCCTGAACTGCCCAATCAGGCCTCAGTAGGAGAAGATGCACTTAGTCCTGCTGTGACTTGATATCCCAGGGCAGGTGGTCTACCAAGAGGAGGAACTTCCTCTTCTCTGAGATGAAGGAAATGTGTAATGAGGGGAGGAATTTATGAGAGAGAGACTGGGAGGAGAGGAAGAAGGGGGCCCTCAACTGGGATGTAAAGTGAATAAGTAAATTAATTAATGGAAAAAAGTGGTCAAAAGATGTACATTCACTATTATGAATTATATATTCATGTTTAGTTAATCCAGATTATTAATTAATGGAAGATGCTTATTTAAATTCATCATTAGTTTATTAACTTTTTCTTTCCATGATGCTCTTTCCATCTCAGTTAAACTTTCTTCCTTAGAAATATATCTTATGGTCATTTATTTCGTGGAGGTCTACAAACAGAAAACTACCCTATTCTTCTTAGTATGAAAATGCCAACCCTTTTACTTAAACAATAATGCATAAATTATAAGATTAGAAGCCTAGGTAAACCATAATGTGACTTTAACTTAATACTTGGAAAATAAGTGTTCCTTGATAAAGGTACCCTGCTGTTCACTCTTGAGAAGTCACTTGTCTTTCCTCACTTATTAGGTGTCTTCCTCTCTAGTTGTTTTTCTAAATATAAAAACATTTAAGTGCACACAAAACCAGAATAAACAGCCTCTCTATCAACAATCTTTAGTCTTAAAATGTGCTGAGAATATGCATTTATATCTTTTGTCTTTGAAATGCTTATTAAGGAACATTTTATTCAAACCATGAGCATGTCAAAAACTTCTTGCTTTTTTAAACCATATTTTTATGCACCCTTTTAAAGTATATATTTCTACTTTTTCTGCCTCATTTTTACATTTTATAGTTTCAGTACGTTTATTTTAATGCATCCTTCTCAGGCTGCTCTTGATTTCTCTCTACTTCCCCACCTCATCCTAAACCTAATCCATAGCAATCATTTTGTTTTTTAATCTTTAATAAATTTTAACCTATACATTCTCTCCACGTCCACCATCTCTCTTGTCAATTGATATGACTCTCACCCAGGTTATTTTAATAAACTTAGAACCTCTCATAGCTCCTTTTTTCCTCCACATCTACTTTATACAACATACCAGAAAGTTCTTCATGGAGTGTAAATACAGACATGCAACATCCATCTTAAAATGTTCATTTGATCCAGGTACCATTTCAGCACTAAGGAAGCTAAAGGAAGAGAATCACAAGTTCAAGGATAGCTTAGTCTACATAGTAATATTGTCTTCGAGTTTAGTGAAAAAAATACTTCACTGGTGCCTATAAAAGTTGCTACACTCTTTGCTTAACCTTGAATATCACCACAGTAAGTGTTCTCGACCACACCCTCTAGCCATTTTCTAAGTACTTCTACCAACCACACTAATCTTCTACCACCATTTCTTCAAAGAAGCCATCTTTGAGATACAAATTTGGATACAGATTTTCCCCTCTCATTTTTTATCAGTTCTTTGAGAAATTAATACAATGTATTTTGATTATATTCACTCGTATTTCCCAATTACTCCAAGATTTACCCCTTTCCCAGACAACTTTATGTCTTATCTTTTATTAAACTCATCGAGTACAATTTTTTACTGACCTTATACTATTGAATGTATGGCCTTCCAGGGAAACATAGTCATCTATCAGGGGTCAAAGCTACTGGGAAGTGGCAAGGCTATGAATTCTCAATAACTACTAAGGATAGGACTCTCTGCCTGCTTTCTCTTTCCATGTTGAAATTTTGTCTGGCTTGTGCTTATACAGGTATTGTGCATGCTTCACAATTTCTGTGAATTCATATATGCAACTGCCCTCCTGTGTCCAGAAAATACTTGTAGTCATCCACCATCTCTGGTTCTTACAATCTCCTCTCCCCATCTTTACCAGTTATCTCTAAGCCTTGGGAAGAAGAGGTATGACATAGATGTCCATTTAAGGCTAAGCACATTCCTCAATCTCTTATCCTCTGTAATTTGACCAAATTACAAAGAGCCTCTGTATTAATTGTCAGGTACTGAAAAAATAAGCTTCTACAATGAGGGTTAAGAGATGCAATTATCTGTGGGTATAACATAAGTTATTAGGAGTTGGTCTATTTCATAGGATACCATTTAGCAGAATAATAGTAGTAGCCCTTCCATTAGGGTCTATGACTTGTCTAGCTACATTCTTTTTTCTCCCTGACTTATTTCAACTAATTTTTGTCTTTATTTATGGTCTAAATATAAAATCTAGTTAAATACTTCTGAGAAATCCACGATATGCTATCAATGAATGACAGAATCTAGATACCTGTTATATTTTTAACTACTCCCTCTGGCCATGAGTGCAGCAAACCTCTCAGTGTGTCTCTAAGAACACTAATTTGAGAGTTTCTCTCTGTCATTTGATCAAGAGAACTACTTTAACATCAAAACTAGAATATTTAGATGTCGACAGAAGAACAAGGTGCTCTCTAAAGCATCACAATGATCTACATTCCAATAATAGTAAAGAAGTATTTCTAATTGTCCAATCCCTGCCAGTAGTTATATTTTCAAATCTTTATAAATATAACCATAGTAAACTATTATTTCATATTAATTTAATATTAATATATTTATGCAATAGTTAGTGAAATTGGTATCAACATATATGTGAAGTAGTAAAAGATTTTCACTTACATATGTCAGGCACATATAAACTTTCAGTTGATTCAGTTTCTTCCTCCTAGTGGTTCTACTTAGGTATTTGTAAAGATTTATTTAATTTTACTTTATGTCTGCAAGTGTATTGACTTCATATTTGTGCATTTAATATAGTGTAGTGTCCATGGAGATCACAATATCCTTGTTATCAGCTCTTACCATGTTTTAAATGAATAAGTGTGTGAGTGATAAGAGATTAAATATGGTAGTTTGGATATCCAGTACTCCAAATGTTGACTATTTTTCTCACTGTCTAGTAGTCCTTTTGGGGAACAAAATTTTGAATTTCAATGTATTTTCAATCTAGTCAATAAATGTTAAATTAAAATTGAATTAATATTCCATTTTCTATGTCAACAACTCAGAGCATCTATAATAGTAGGGAGAGTATCTTAGCACCACACTGGAAAAATTAAACAAAGGTATTTCAGATATTATTGAGTATTTTGCAATATAAGCAATAACTATAAATTACACAACCTGGAAATAATACAATAATTACAGAACTTATTCAAGACCTTGATGCGACCCAAAAAGTTCCCAAATATCAAATTAATTACACTGAAAAGATAATGTCCAGGCTTCCATTATTCAACTGACAATCCTAGATTTGAGCTGCCACCCCAGAAAGTTCCAGAACATTAACAAGTAAACACTGTTAAAAGATGAAATGTAACACATTTCCTAGAAATTGCTTATTAAAGATCCATGGTGAAATATCTTAGAATATGTAAAAATATAGCACCAATACACACTTAATAATAATTGGTGTTCAAAGGAAATGTACCCTAGAGGACTCTAAAGTTTCTAGATATTTTCCTAATATCAACACAGAAATAGATAACACAGGGATATATAAACTTCTTGGCTTTGATGAGCTTAAGAAGGAAAGTTCTAATTGAGTGGATGAATTGGAAAGGCAGTGAGAATGGAAACCAATTATAAAGTGTGCAATGGTTCAGTTCAGATATGTCCAGCACTAGCTTGGACTGGGGTGATACTGACAGAGATGAAGAGAAGTGAGGAGCCTCTAGAGGTTCTGAAGAGGTAAAATCAATAGGACAGAACAGGAAAAGAGAGAAGCCACCAGAACAGGAGAAGAGAGATGCGACAATAGCCTCTTTCATAATTTCTCTATGAAGCTTTCCAGGTATTGTACTACTTTCTATATTATGACTGCCAGGTGGTCATCTCCCCTAGGGTCTAAAAGGAACTGCTCTCTTGCAACTGTTTGGACACTCTGGGCTCATTTTTTTTTATACACCTGTGAAAGGAAGAGCTTTAGAACCATTTACAATAAAGAATCCTGTAGTTTTAGCTACTCTCTAATCTACGCTTTGGAAAGAGCAGAACTAATTTTGAAGACGAATGTCTGATCCTATTTAACCCTGTGGGACATCTGTTATTTTCGTTGTTGTTAACTTTATTTGCTTCTTCGGAACATCTGACTATCACACAGAGGATGCTGATTTCCCAGGGAGTCATCCTACTCTATGGATTTGTTGCATTGTATGAGACATTTCATCTGTACAACTTGTAGAAATTTAGAGAAAAATTTTAACATTTTCCCCTGGACCTTCCACCAGCTGACCGTCATGTACATGAAAGAGATGCCAACATGCCAATGGGTTTGCGGTGGTCCTACCTTCAAGTTTTCACTCAATTGTATGCAAATGGATAACTCTCCTTTGGAAATAATGTTTGGATTCTTTTTTTTTTTTATAAACTTCCTAAGCCGGGGCTGTGGTGGCGCACGCCTTTAATCCCAGCACTTGGGAGGCAGAGGCAGCGGATTTCTGAGTTCGAGGCCAGCCTGGTCTACAGAGTGAGTTCCAGGACAGCCGGGACTACACAGAGAAACCCTGTCTCGAAAAACCTAAAAAAAAAAAATAGAAACTAAAAAAATTCCTTGAACATAAGGATCTGTTTTGCAGAAAATTTTCTTATTCGTTGTTTGTTTTTTGTTGTTGTTGTTGTTGTTGTTGTTGTTTTGGCGGCACTAGAGGGTGGAGCTTGGGACTTTAAACATGATAAGCCAGCGCTCAGCCACTGAGGTGCATCTACAGCACATCTTCAGGCGATGTTTTAAAAGAGCATTTATCTCGTGTTTGTGTAAAAACCAGCGAGGAAGTTGTAAATGTTGCCATGTTTATTGCCCCAATTACACTAACAGATTTGTTTGTTATTATTCACTCATAAATTATAAAAATATTCTCACTTTTATCCTTCAGAGTGCAGCTGTACTCACACTGGCTTTTCTATCAAGCTTCGCTTCACAAAGGTGCTCTCCGACAAAGAGGCTTTGTGCTCAGAAGACTGCAGCCTAGTCGAGTAGAATGCCCCATCCCAATTGTCCTCTGGAATTCTGGGCCCATTCGTGAATACGACTGGGCACCGTGAAAAATGCTGGATCTGGTCTCATTCTTTACCATACTACCGTTCACCAGCTAGATATGTCTTTGTGCTTGCTATATAACCTATGCCAGGCTCAGTTCTTACGGAAACTACTGTAATGTAACATATTCTATAACTTACATTGAGCTATATGGTGCATACAGTGTTAGCAATAGAGAGGTGCAAGGCAGTTACCATTACCACTATCATCATCCTACAGACACATGATAGACACAGGGGAGAGGGATGCTGAGCAGAGAAGGCTGTTCCAGTCATCTTCGGTCTCTTGATGTATTCTAACATTCAACATGGAGTCTACCTCATAATGATTTACAGTAAATTTAAAGAATTGAAATTCAACAAGAATATGGGAATAGAAGGGAACGAGTGGTATCTGACTGGAGAATAGGCTTAAAGAAAAAAATAGCATTTAAAAGAAAAATGTAGGTGAGGTATGTAAACCAATATACCAAATTACACATTCCACCAGCAAAGAACAACAATAAACCCAAAAACCTAATTCCAATATCTTTGCTGTTTTAAGAGCTATATGACAATGCACCTAGTCTGGGTCACAAGTAACATCCTCTCATGAAAAGCACATGTAGAAAACAGCCCATGTCACAGTTGAGAACACTGAATCTGAGTTAGTCTCAATAATCAACATGTATCTTAGAAGTTACTGGGAAAACCTAATCAGACTTTCTCTCTCCAAAGTCTGTGCTCATTTACTGCACCCAAGCCTCCCAAAGATTGACCTCCTGGCTATACACAGCTTTAATAACATGTATGGCTTGGCTGTCAGAACAGAGGATTGTATATTCCTTCTGTAAGACAAATAGAACTAAAAAAGCATGCCAATTAACTTTTTAAAGGAAATGTTCTTGTAATAGCAAATAAGAAAGAAAGAAAGAAAGAAAGAAGAGAAAGAAGAGAAGGGAGGGAGGGAGGGAGGAGGGAGGGAGGGAGGGAGGGAGGGAGGGGAGGGAGGAAGAAGCTTACATTCCACATTCCCAGGCATTAAAATCAAGCCAGTCACAGCTGGTGATATTCCTTTTAAGACTGCCATACAATGCTTCAAAATTTTAGAAACATAAAGAACACATATCTCTCTAATACTAGCAATAAGGGAACGATAGGCAGATTAAAACAAAGTTGAGCATTTCCATTATATTCCAGAATGCTTGTGCAAGAAAATACATTTCTGACATGTTAGCATTTTAGAAATGTAAAGCTATTCATAGGAGGAACTGGGAGAAGTGTGTCTATACCTAAACTCTAACTTAATATGAGAAGAGTTAGAACTATGGTATAAAATCCATCGTAGAAATGAAACAGGATTACATCACAGGCAATTGCTAATATTAATGGACCAGAGGGGACTATGTTCCCTGAAGCTAGAAACATGTCAGAGGGAAAAGGCATACATTTCAGCTCAAAAAGCAAAATCCATTAACCATGAAATAGGGAAACAACAAAAAAAATCAAACTTTTCATATACCGTATCTTACTGGGAAAAGAATCTATTAGTGAAAAAGACTTCTGCCAAATAAAATGTTTCCAACTCAATACTATATATATTTTATATGTACATATATACATATTATATAACATATATAAATATAAATAGATTTTTAAGTCAAGAAAAGTTTCAGCTAATTCACATCGCTGTTATTGTTGTCTGATTGTATCCGTCAACAATGGACATGGTCTCTCTACTCTATCTCTTCTCTATCTCTATCTCTATCTCTATCTCTATCTCTATCTCTATCTCTATCTCTCTCCATGGAGCAAATTTCAAAAGAATGTATGTAGCCTGTAGTATGCAAAAAAAAAAAAATTCATCCTAGTTCTTAGTTTAAGGATGCATCATCTCAGTGACTGCAAATTTGGGTAGTAACTGTTCCAAGTTTTTGTTTCTGTTATGAAATTAGTTCCACCAACAGCTAAACTGATGTCCCAGCCCCTCTAATAGGTAGAAAAGGCAGATAAGATGAAGTTGACACACTTGGCATATTTAAGTTGTAGGAAGACTTATACAGACTCCTGGAAAAAATTATAAAACACGCACGCGCACACACACACACCCACATACACACATTCACACCACAAACACATACAATACACACATATACAACACAACGCAGGCACACGCACACACACACAGGCACACACAACAGGGGTAGAGAATAAACCTATGGTCTGAATTAAGTAGAGAGTTCTCCAAAAGCAATACTCTTAGATGTAAAAGTTCAAGGCCACTGTCAGGTATCAAAGCAATTAACTGCTTCACTATTTGTCCAGAATGATCCAGAAGAGGTAAGTTAGAACCTACACACCCTAAGAATTAAACCAGCACACTGAGGGTTCCTACTGCTTTAACAGAATTAATGAAATGAATCCCAAGGCATCTATAAATATATCTTATAATTGCTGATTGAGTAAATTCTAGCATTGTCACCACAGGAAAAAAAACAAGAATATTTGATAAGGTGTATATTGAACAACTGGATTTAGCACTTGCACATATCAAAGCATGTTGCACACACATGCACAATTCCTACTTATCAATTAAAATCCTTTTGAAAACTTAAGCTGCGACGGGAAGTGTCAGATTTGGTTCATAGTGGTAGTACCTGCAGACAATTTTACTAAGAGGGCTCCGGAGGTTGTCTGCTTGCTGGTGCTTATGCTACCTCCTTCTGTGTGCTGGCTGCACCAGGTGACCTACTTCTTCTAATGGACTGAATGTTGCTAAAGAGGGATGTCAGTTCTAAATCTAACACCTTAGAGTCTAATGTCTCTCATGCGTTCTATATGCTTCTGACTTGGCTCACTTTATGAATCCGGTTGTCGTGTTACAAATTGCCCTATGGAGACAAAGAACAGACACTCACTAATGCAAGTAACTAATGCCTTCAGTACCCTACCTTCAAGGAAATGCATCCTACCAACAGCCATACCAGTCTTTTGACTCCCAATGGAGCGTGACATGACTTCAATCCTTATCAATGCCTTAATAACAGCTTCATCAGAAACTACTAGACCAGCTAATGAGTGTTCAGAAAGCTCACTCATGTGTATAAAAATGTCAGATAAAACATTGTTTACAATATGCAATAAGATACTCTCCTAGTTAGTGAGCTATTTGTGAATAAAATATATTACTATTTTAAAGGGGAAATTCTTGTCTTTACTCCAACACTAGTTATGTAATTCCAGAGCCTCACATCTTATCTCTTTACTTCTAGTTTTTTATTTCCTCTGAAAAACCTATTTGTTATTAGGTTATAGGTCTGTCAAAAATTCATATGATTAAGTCCTAGTCTCCAGCTATTAGTTGGAAATAAAGGTATTATTAGACGTGGTGCTTTAAACAAGTCTGTGCCCCACAGACTCCTGTGTTTGAATGCTTGGCTCATGGAGAGTGGTATTCTTAACAGAAGTGGCCTTGTTAGAGGAAGAATGTCATTGTGGAAGCAGGCTTTGAGATCTCTTCTATGCCCAGGCTATGCCCAGTGTAGAAGAAACAACTCCCTTCTGCTGCCTGTAGATCAAGATGTGGAATTCTCAGCTATGTTCTCTCAGCACATGTCTACTTGGATGCTGTCTTGCCTCCCACCATGATGATAATGGACTAAACCTCTGAAACTGCAAGCCAGCCTCAATTAAGTGTTTTTCATTATAAGAGATGCCTTGGTCGTTGTGTCTCATCATAGCAATAAAACTCTAACTAAGACATAGGGGTAATTGTTAAAGATGAAATCCCACTGAAAATGGGTAGATAAATCCAGTATAATGATATCCCTGTTAAAATATTCATGTGGCATGGCTTGTATGCAGAGAGAACATCCAATGAGACTGTAGTTATGATGACAGTGCAAACCAAGACACTACTAGAAGCCAGAAGGGATATGTGGACCAGATCCTTCCTTGGTATCTTCACAGTGATCCTTTCCCTACATCCCACATCTTGATCTTCAAAACTGTTATACAATCAATTTATGTTCGTTTACAACGTTGACAATCATATTTTGTTACAGCAGCTGTGCAAACTGATACATGTCTACTACTGGCCATGAAAGTTCTTGTTGAAACAGGCATATCACTATTCTCTTGTAGCTATTACTTCTTTATTAATTCAAGAAATTTTACCTATCAGGCTCTAAGTTTAGCACTAAGTATTGAGCAAAAAACAAGAAACACAACTGAAGTACCAAGCAAGCCCACAAATAGTGTGCCTTTGTGCTGGAGTTAAGAGGGCCATCTCGAAATAGACAAATTATAAAATCGCCCCCTTGTGGAAGATGAAGCCACAAAAAGATGCTCCTTTTGACAGAAACAATTAAATAAATCTATCTTGATTGAGTGGATAAATCCATGGTTCTATCCAAGAAAACCTGATAAAAAAACAAATCTGCTTCTGCCTGAATTTCTACCATAGATGACTTATGCTTATGGGAGGAGACAACAGATAAATTTATTAATGAACTGGTCCTACTAAGGTCTGTGTGTGATAGAAAATGTTATAATGCAGCTTTTAAAAGTTTATCATATCTGTAGCCATAGCAAGAACTCAAAATATTAGAATAAATTCATATAATACTCAGGAAGCATTATTAGTTTTGGCAAAGAAGTTGCACACACCATTGTCAAGCAATTGATGTTCTATTTGGTTATTTTAGTTTTGCTTAATTATAAATATAAAGGAAAATGGTAGCCACTATATGTGTAGACACTATACACAAAAACCAGTAGCAATCAAAAAACATGAAGAAGCTCTGTATTCACTCCTATGGCCTATAGGGACTTCTTCTTTGATCCTTCTCCTAAGAGTGATCCATGCGACCTAGAATATATACTGTTATGAGACAGCTGGTGGCCACTGGTATTTGCTTACCAACAAAGCCACATAATGCTTGGCCAATCCAAAATAGGAAAATAAAATGTGTGAGCAGTGTACTGGTTGGTTTTGTGTGTCAACTTGACACAAGCCGGAGTTATCACAGAAGGAGCCTCCCTTGAGGAAATGCCTCCATGAGATCCAACTGTAAGACATTTTCTCAATTAGTAATCAAGGGTGGGAGGGCCCATTGTGGGTGATGCCATCGCTGGGCTGATAGTCTTGGATTCTAAAAGAAAGAAAGCTAAGCAAGTCAGGGGATGCAATCCAGTAAGCAGCACCCCTCCATGGCCTCTGCATCAGTTCCTGCCTCCAGGTTCCTACCCTGTAGGAGTTCCAGTCCTGACTTCCTTTGGTGATGTGGAAGTGTAAGCTAAATAAACCCTTTCCTCCACAACTAGCATAGTAGCCATGATGTTTTGTGCAGGAATAGCATGGGATGAGAGACACTTCTTTCCAACATGTTTCTACAAGCATGAAGCACACTTCAGACTCATGTCACTCTCTAATCACCTTGTGTTTTCACACTAACACTGATCTGGTTAGAATTCTCCCCCTTTCCACACCACATTGTTCCCAGCATGCCTTGCTCTTGCTACCCATTTGCATGACATACCCTTTTATTCCCATTTTCTTACACTAGAACACAGTCTGAAACCTGGCACATAGCAACACTCGATGGTTTTAGTTTATTAGCAAATAAATGAATTTCATGGTTTTCACTACTGGTCCAACATGGCACTACACAAGAAATTTAAGTTCCCTGGGCATTCTTATCATTGGTACTAAATGAAGGTAAATGTACCATCGTTGTAAAGATTAAGTATTACATATGATCATTAAAGTGGTAATATTTATTAAGCACTTACTTGAAAGGTATTAAGCTTGCTCCTGAATACCATCTCATTTTAATTCACTTACATCTAAACTCCTGAACACAGTCACTATCATTAAGATCATTCCAGGAATGTTGAAAACGAGGCTCTAAAGACCTACATCCATGTAAACAAGCTTTTAAGTAATAATTCTTCCTCTGCCCTGGCCAGAAATAATATATTTTTCTATGTGTATGTGTGATTAGAAAATAAAATCTAATAGGGTGACTATTGAAATATTAATAAATAGCTCATCATTAGCCAGTCTATGTGTCTGTTCACCTTAACAGCAAAACAAATATTAGTAACCACAGAAAAGATGAATTGTAAGTCAAGTAATAAATATAAAGGAAATGAAATATTATTATTTTGTAAAGCTTCTTTTCAAAATCAAGAATAAAAATCACAAGGTAAGTCTCTCTCTCTCTCTCTCTCTCATCTCTCTCCTCCTCACACACACACACACACACACACAACACAACGACCTCTTTCTCCTCTCTCCCTCCACCTCCTGCCATTAAAGACTTAACTAGGGCCTCATGCATCCGGGTACCTGAGCTCTGAGTTTCTATGCCCAGAGAAAGAACTATAATTTTACAGTCAATGAACTAGAAAATATTGTTGAACATTCAACCTGTTCTTCATTTATTTTGCATCTCTCAAGACTTTATTTATAGTCATATTTAATTTCTTGTGTTATAAAACATGAAGAATATCCACTAAGAAGAGTGCACACTATTATTACAAATGGCAAGTGCATTGAGAAATCAAACTTGGCACCATATCTGGAAGGAAGAAGTAGAGGTCATTCAGAGAAACAGATAATAAGTTTGACAATAACACCTGACTCAAGGTTCGCTTTTTTCTTTGTTTTGGTTTGGTTTTTAACACAGACCACGTGGGCTTTAATAGGAATTGTGGAATCTTAATGATATTTAACTTTGCATCTCAATATTTGTAAGAAGTGCTTTCTCTGGTTTCTTCTTCCTCAACCTTGACATCTCCAATAGACTCTATAGAGCATAGCAATTAATAGCATAGACTTTGATGTTTAATTGCCTAGATCGGAATCCTCACTCAATAGATTAGTATTTTGGACATGTTGCATAACTTTTTTGTTTTTAGTCTAGCTTTGATATGGAGTATTATAATAACTCATCCACCAGCCTGTTGGAATTATTATATTCATAACACTTGGAACAGTGCCTGGATCATGATAAACACTATATATTGGCTCTGATTATTGGTGTTGTCATGGAAATAATGAATACTACGAAGCCTAGTCACTACAATGGCTAAGGTCCAAAAATTGAAAGAAACAAAAACTCTGAGGACCATATTTATAAAATCATATTACCTGCATCATAGAGAAGACAGAAACTAATGACTGCCTTCAAGTACCTATATGTAAACTTAACCTTCTTTTAATCTTAAAAAGATAGGAAAAATAATGCTTCCTTGCAGATACCAGTTGAATATAGTGTATAAGTAAATGAATTCTGCTCTGGTGGCTTATTCTTTATTCATTCATTGCTTGCCCAATTAGTCTGTGAAATGTTTAGGAAGTAATTCTTTCAAATTCACATCTCAATAACTAGGTCTAGCTAAATCCTTATCATTTTTTTTCCTTCAGAAACAGAGTATATTCAAAGACGCTATTTGAAATTGGAAATACCCTAGTAGATATAGAGAGTTTTCATCCTGTTGAGAACATATTCTGTACACTAAGAGTTCAAGATGTTGAAAGTTGTGTACATCTGAGAAGGAACAGTTACCTAAGACTCAGAACAAAACTTTAGATAATGGTAGATCTAGCTAGTTTTCATACAGCACACATTCTAGGTATTGGTCAATATAACAAAAGGCTTATAACCATGTTTTCTTTAAGTTACTATGCAACGATACAATAAATGAATAGAATCAAAATGAAACAAAGTATATTTACAATTTAGGAAGAGAACTACTCAAATAAGCTATTCATTTTCTACATGATTTCAGTTCAAATCGCTCGACAAAAAATTGAAAGGTTTTTAAGATCTTTTCTTTATCCTTATATTTGTATCTTCAGTACTGATTTTGGAAACGTGTTCAAACCCTTTAATACAGTTAACTTATTCTCTGCTCCTCTGTAACATGTCACTTTTGTAGAATAATTCTTCCAAGATCATCCTTCAAATATGTTCTTCATATAAATGCATCCTCATAGCTTACCAGATTTTCAAATTACTTTTTCATTCATTTTTTAATTTAACTTTTAAAAGATATTTCTTTGTGAAATTGTAATATAATCACATCATTTCTCCATTCTATTTCCTCTCTCCAAACCCTCCCATATATTCCCTTACTTTTTTCATGGTCTCTTTCTTCACTAATTATTGATTATTGTTATATAAACACATGTATATACACATAATATGTAAACGTGTGTGTATCTGCATAATTACTCTCTTCTCTTTCCATCCCAGGAGGCCTCTTACACAAAAGAGCTAAAGGCGACTACGTGTGTTGAGAGCAGGAGAAATAGTCTTCCCCAGGGATGATCACACCAATTGATTATCTAATAGTAAATGGTCACCTCTGAAAATGTACATACAAGTAATTTTTTATTTGTGTGTGTGTGTGTGTGTGTGTATCCACACACACACATGTTTGTGGGTGCCTGTGGAAATCCTAAGAGTACATCAGATCCTCTGGACATGGAGTTGCAGACAACTATGAACTGCCTGCTTTAGGTCCCAGGAATTGATCTCCTGTCTTCTGTAAGAGCAGCAAGTGCTCTTGATGGCTGAGTTGTCTCTCTAGTGCCTCTTTTTATTCTTAAACCCTTTAAGGGCTGAAGATGAGGTTCAGTTTGTAGAATGTTTGCCCATCACGCTTGAGGCTCTGGATTTGATCCTCAACAGTACATAAAACTGAGCACGGTGTACTTCATACCTGTCCCGAATACTTTGGTCCATCTTTATCCCTTTCCTGCTCTCCACCCCCACCCTAGTATGCTGGGTGTGTTTGCTATTAAAGGATCACATTTAAGTCCTACATTAGGAATTGTCCTTGGTCACAGGGTTCTGTTTCATGAGTTAGAAAGTAGAGGAAGTCAGTGGCTGGCTGATATAAAGGCATCCAAGAGGGACAACTTAGATAAAATACTCCAGTTCCTGAAGAAGCCTTGAACTGTCTGAAGCTTCCATTGTAGCTGCACAGAACAAATATTTCTTCCAGCCTAGTCTTCCCTGCCCTACTCTGAAAGTTTAGGCCAAGAGACATTTTGTGTGCAGTATCCATGGGTGGTGATTTTTTTAGATGCTGATATGCAGCTTTTTAGGAATTCATGTCTTACTGGGAGTTATACAAAAGCCTGTTATTAAATGTTTAGCGTAGTAAGCACTGTGGTAGAACTCTGAGATTATATGAGATCCCAAAAACAGAGAAAGTAAAGAACTCATTTTATGTTAGGTTAGGGGAGTGATGAAATGATAGAATTCTGTGGATAACTGAATATCTAGCTGCCCCTGTTGCAGAAGCAATCACTTTCCACTGGGTATGGTATGCCAGACCTAGATTAAGCAGTGTTTTTCACACCCTGTACCTGTGCTTTGTTCAGGGTACAGCTTTAAGAGTAATATTATAGGTTATATTTAGGAATATACATGTAAACACACACTCATATCATATACAGATATATATATACTATGTATATACACATATATTTGTATATATAAAATGGTTTACTTACTATTTAATAAATCTTATTATATATATTTGATATTTACACATAATATTATTAGATAAACATGGACAGTAAAACAGTTTACTTAGTATTTATTTTATTAATCTCATAATCATTTGTAATTATTATAATTATTTAATCTTTTTAAAAATAAAAGAAGTAATAAAAATAAACATAATATTAATAAAATTAATCTTTAAAAGAAAGAAAAAACCCACAAATCTTTAAACATTTCAACACTAGAAACATTCAATTTCTCTAAAACATCCAAAGTATCATTCAAAGTTCTCTTTTTCTCTTAAACATCCAAAGTCTCTCAAAAATTTCCAGTTTCTGAACTATGTGCTCCTCTAAAGTTTAAAAAAAAAAAAAAGTTACATACTTTCTTAAGAGGGAAGAACCAGGGCACAGTTATAAACAAATCAAAGCAAAACCAAAGTTCAGCTGTATAAAAATGTTCATGATTGACATCTGGGACCCACGCAATCCCCTGGGCTTCAAAGGATTCCATTTCTCCAGCTCTGACATCCAGGGCTCACATAGCTTGTCACCTAAGCTCAGGGTATTTCCCCTCCACACCTGCTGTGTCCTTGGCAACATGGTACTGATACCTTCAAACTGTTGGAGTCTCCTCTACAACTGGGCTGTGCCTTCACCAGTAGTCTCCCCTGAGCTTTCTTCATGGACATTATCTCTTCTAAATGGTGTCTACCCTCAATTTCTCTCCATAACCCCTCCAGTACAGTGGTTTCTACTTCAGCTGAGGCTTTGCATTCACCAGTGTCCTCTCCTGACCTCTCATGGGTGCAAGCCTCAGCTGTTCTCTATGACCCCTTCATGCCTTCAAAACCAGT
The DNA here is from genome assembly GCA_021653895.1 of Mastomys natalensis. NCBI lineage: Eukaryota > Metazoa > Chordata > Mammalia > Rodentia > Muridae > Mastomys > Mastomys natalensis. The sequence goes on along the minus strand of JAJTUV010001097.1, from coordinate 497,381 downwards.
ATCACTTAGGAAACTCATACACATTACCAAGTTCAGTTGCCAGTGAAAGATATAAGTTTGGCCACCTTCTGAATCATAGTTTCTGTGTGCTGACTCTGAGGAAACACTTCTCAGAAGATGTCACTTCAGTGATACTGGTCTTGTCTTAACCACCGTTAAAGTTTTAGCTATAGATAGCCATCAAAGCAAATACTTCACTTTAGTGATTCTGGTCTCTTGATAATCACAGCTAATTCGTCAGCCCTAGCTGAGCAGGACCACAAATTCTTAATTCGTTATATCACATAAATAGCCCTGATAGAGTCTTTGCTTCCCTCTGAAACATCACAATCTGTTGCTGCAATTTAAAAAGTGATTGTTTTTCTTTATACTGACTAGCTCCCAAATAAATGAGACAGAGACTATTAGATGTATTTGTCGAGTTTTACAGCACAGTATCTGAACAGTTATTAATCTACTCTACTACTCTGAGCTAATCTGACTACCTCCCAGCCAAAATCTCTGATATACTTGTAGTTTAGTATTTTTTCTGCCTCTCTTTGCTCCAGATGTGTTCCCATGGTGTCTCCTGAACCCTTTCTTCCTGGAAAATGCCCCTTTCTCCACCCTATACCTCCACCCCACTCCCTACACCCACCTCCCAAACTCCTACCCTCACCCCCACGCCCACTCCCATCCCAGTTGGGCTTGGAAATACAGCTCTATTCTCTCCCCTGCTCAGTCACTGTCTGATCAGCTTTTATTGATAAATCAGAGAATAAATGGGGAGCAGTGTTTACACAACATTGAGACAGGAGATTCTTAGAATAAGCATTGCAATGCCATATCTGGATAGCAACCAGATATGGGGGCAGAGAAATCAGCATTTGAATAATACAAGGATAATTTTTACTCGGTGCATGGTAACTTTATGCCTACCATAACTCAGGCCTCTATCATTTGCTTGCACTGCTCTCAGCATTATTTTCCAAGTTCCTAGAACAACCCATTAAGCTCTGAACACTCAATGGCTTTCCTATCCCAAAGTTCTAAACACCTTCCACAAGAGTCCCCCACCCCCAAACTAAACGGTCAGATCTGTCACAGTGATACCTCTTAATCCTTGTACCAATTTCTGTTCTAGTTAAGAAAGTGCCTGTAGGCTTGCCTACAAGACAAGCTTATATATTTACTCAATTGTGCTTCCTCTTAGATAATGCTAATTTGTGTCAAATTGACAAAAATAGATTTGATAGCTGATAGATGGATAGATAGATAGATAGATAGATAGATAGATATTGATAGATGGTGGATAGATAGGTAGATAGATGATAGATGATAGATAGATAGGTAGATAGATAGATAGATAGATAGATAGATAGATAGATAGATAGATAGATAGATTATCCAGGACACTTACTTTCAGTAAAGGCTATAAACCACATCAATGACCAAAACAGCATGATATCCCTAGTGGTGTACTAGTGGCATTTATATCTTTAGGGTACTCAACAGCTGTCTAATTGTATTTAAGGTCTACTCAATACAAAATAACTCAAGCCTAGTACTGTAAACCCTAGAGGAGAAACTACTATTACTATTACCATTTTTTTCCTAAACCAATATGCCTTTTAACTGTAGTCTAAATGCTTATCCTTACACCCACAGATAAGTGTAAGCTTTCACACTCATCAAAGCAGCTTCATTTTTCAGTACACAGAGTCTATTACCAAGATCCATGACTGGTCAAATGCAGACAATAAATTCTTTTGACTTTAATAGGATCCTTTCCTCCTACATAAGGTAAATTTTAAAGTAGAAAAAAAAAAAAACATGTTTAAACACCTTTTCCTCTTTAAAGGAATCAAACAACATTGATCATCATGAGTTCGTGGAATTCTTTGAGAGAACACCCTATATCAAGTCTGCTTTTGTTAGTTTCTCTTTCTGAAAACATGCTGTAGGCATATTGAATTTGTTAAGGATATGTCTTCCGCATAGGACAGATGTTACCTAACCATGAGCAAGATTGCTAATACCTTCATCATCACCTGCTATTGGATATATTTACAGCCCATCATTGTACACAGGGGCTTTACATGCATCCACCTGGTCCCTCTCTCCCTCCCTCTACCCTCGTGAAGCAGGAGAAAATGTCAGAATTAGCAAGTGTCAGAGTACAAGATGCTACAGCTGTGGATGGAGATGTGGAATCTATATACTCTAGCTCCTCTGACCATGAATATCTGTCCCTTTTGCCTCTCACGCTGGTACGAAATATGTTCTCTCCAATGATGTCAAGGATTTCATATTTTAAAGATCCAATAAATTACATGCCTTCATCTTCTTTGAATTATTTCAAATATACTAAGTATATTTGAATACAATTAGGAAACAGGAAAATGTGAAGAGGTTACATTTTATTTCGTGACCAGCCCAGACCATTGTCAAAACAACGGTCAAACAGAAGGGAAAAAAAATCACTACCACCATCTACTCTTAGAAAACAACTCAATTTCTGCCTGAGGCAGAGTGGTAGAATTAAGCTCTCATCTGGCAATGAAAAGCTTCAGATGAAATTCTTGGCAAACATCTGATAAATAAGCACAGCCAAAAAAAAAAAAAAGGCAAGAAAATTCATTTCTTTCCAACATTCTGTGTGAAAACATACGCAGGCAGAGAGATATTTGCTTAAAAAGTCATCTGAAACATATTTTTAAGTTCTGATTAGCAGGAAATGCCTACAGAAGGTTTTTATTTTTAAAAATTACTCTATTTTTCCTGTATCTGCTTGGGCTTGATTCTGATGGTCAGTGTTTCACAGGACTCGTGTAGCTGCCTTAAGAGGGTCACCTCAATCATACCTAACTATAGTCCTGTCTATACAGAAAGCCAGTGTATTTATCCACTCTAGTGGGTTTAAACATTTGCACTGGACTGGCAGTACAAATAAATAATAATCTCAATGCATCTTTCAGATATGCATATTAGGAACAGCATGGAAAGCCAGGGAAACAGCGGTGAATCTAAACCAGCCAAAGGCCAAACGCAGGGACTCCTCTGACTCCGGCAGTTAAGGAATAACGCAGATAAATCACAGAGGGAGCAACAGGGAATAGAATGCATTTCAGGCTGGCTCCGAGGGGAAGACATATGAGACACACTCAGGGCAGCTAAATTTATACAGTCGGGAGAATGAACTTCAAGGAGGGATCCTGATCATAATCTATAAATACTGCCAAGGTAACACCATAAATAATTAAGGAAAGGAAGTAGGCGCTGTCTCTGAAGTAGGTGGAAAGATGAAGTTTTGGATTTACTTCTCCCTTTCTTTCTTTTTGACATCAAAGCATGTTTGTATTGAGAGTCCTTTGCTCTTGCGGAGGACCTGTTGTGACAGAACCCCAGACATACCGTGCCTGTAGTTACTCTGCCCTCAGTGAAGAGGGCTATTAACTCCTCTCTCCTTCCAGGCTTGTAGCTCAGATGTTACACTTCTTCCAAAAGACACACCCGTGTCACCAGGGTCTGTCACTCTTAGAAGCCAGAACATCCCCAGTCTGCTATCACAAAATCAGGGACCTGGGCTACATACCTTTTACTTTTATTTACTGTTGGGTCTATTTACTCAAGTGAATGGCTATCGGGTGCTAGGAGAGTGCTTCTTAACACTTGTGAGTGTGAATCATCTAGGAAATTCTTAAAAGTGTGGATTCTAATTCAGTAGGTTTGAGGGCAACAATATTCAGATTCTACATTTTCAATGTGTACTCAGTTGGTCCTGAGGATTCCAGTCTTCAGGGTACACTTTGAGTAGTAAGAAACCAGAGCCTCGAGTCCCTGGGAACAGATAGATGCAGAAAGAAGAAATAGCTATGATAGCATTTCAGCATGCTGTGCAGGCTGATGGATACAGAGAAAGCAAGTTCTTTGGAGAGGCCAATTCCTGAGCTGGAAAGGGGAAACTGATTACCAGGAAGGAGGTTTGGGGTGGCCACTCAGCATTTTCATTCACAGATAATTGATGAGGATAATTTAAAGATTAAGCGAGACTGTATAATCTGATGGTTTTCTTCCATTGGTCTATTATTTCTATGATTAAAGGAAAAAAAATAACTGAGACAATATAGAATTAAATACTAAGCCAACGAGAATCACAAAATCTTCCTGAAACAAAGAACAACAAAAACCAAGTGTGGGGCAAAACAGCATAAAAGGAGTTTGGGAATCAACCTCTAAACTTTAGTTACTACTGGTAAAGGGGAAATCATTTTTTTAAGCTTCTTCAGTGGTAGGAATAACAAACGTATGTCTTTAACAAATAATTACAAATATCTTTTCCTGGCTCCAAAATCTAGTGCCTCTCCCACCTCACAATAAATGCTTCCCCTCCTCCTGTGCATATCTACAGCTATCCCTGACTACTTCAGTGTGCTTATATCTAAGGAAAATCACAATGAAATTACAAATTTTGCTTCTCTCTTGAAAATGTGCTAAAACCCATACCCCACTGGCTCAGTGAGCATTTTTAAAATTGTGACTCACAAACCTATTCTTAACAGATACAGAGATGGAGAGCAGACACCCAGAGCTTTTCCAAGGCAGCTCTAATTTCAAATATTCTGCCCACTCATCAAACAACTGTCTTCAAGTTTTGGCTGAAAAAAAAATATGATCACCCGAGGAATAAATTAGAGTTTCCAAAGATATTTTACTAAATCTTTTACTCAATAAACTCAACTGTTTATGTTAAAACCCCCACTCATGGGGCAAGCTCACATGGCTATAATATTGCCCCTTCCCTGACGTTATTGTTTTATAGCATGTTATGATTTGCATGAAGGTAATTGGCAGACAATAATGTATAGAGGTAATTTGCAGGCTGTAGGGAAGACCTAAAAGTCACCTACTATGGTATTGGGTACCAAATCTTTTGTTTTGAGTCCTATCTTCCATATGCCTCTAGCCCATTACAGAAAAGACAGAAATACAAAATGCCTAAAGTAATTTGTAATATCACATAGGTAGGCACAGTGGTTCATTTGAACTCAGTGTATGCGGTGTAAAAACTGAGTTGCCTTAAACTACATACAAAATGGCATTTCTAGGCTGCACAGTGTAATGGGATATGCACCTTGAAATTTCCCACTACACTCTAGAATTCATCCCCGCAAGAGAACATAAAGAAAATGCTATGTGGTTGGCAAGCTCCTCATGGATATGCACTGTAGGGCCTCGAGTGGGAGTGGATTTGGAAAATAACACTGCTCTTGTCCCTGTTCTGTTGTGAAGGGTAGAATTGAACCCTATAGCTACTCTTTAAATCATTTTTACTGAAGAAAAATTCTGGCAAGAGAGGAAAAATCTACAAATGAGTAAAGTGTCAACGATGGCAATTACAATGATGAATGATTTGCTGAACAACGTGTTACACAGAGATTTTGACTCTCCATGAGCACAGTTTTGTTATTACTTTATGCAGTCCCCTTTGGAATGCAATCTGGGTAGGGGAAACCGCACTTGCCTCTTCTCTCTCCACTTCTAAAGAACTTTTAAAAAGAGAGTAATTGGGAAAGACATTGAGAAGACTCTTAGTAAAGCTAAAGTGATACTCATTCTGCTATGTAGAGAAAGTCAAAAGGATGACTTAATCCCCAAACAACTGGACCATAAAACATCACTTCTCCTCATGTAGTGTCACTTAAATTTGAGTTATCTAGTACAATAATGCTTTTTTGGCAGGAATAAAATCTCTCTGTTTCTTTAGTAAGAGGATTTTCAGTGGATGTCTGTCTACCCTTAGAAGAACATACAGTACAAGATGATCAAGGTTCAAATAGATTATGCCCACTTTATCCTTAGTGAATATGTTTTAATATCTGTAGTGATTCTCAAAACCACGGAAAGCATGAATCCTCATACATATACCATTTTTTACCTACACAGTCCTAGCTATAACTTATAAATCAAATACAATAAAGACTAACAAAAGGGGCTTACTATAGCTCTTAATAATTTCAACATGATTTTTTTCCTTATGAAGCCATTTTCTCCCCCCCCCCTTTTTTTTTGGTTTTTCATAACTTTAGATAATTTGCAAGTTCTCTTTAGTATATATCTCTACTCTTGCATTCTGGAATCATTATTAAATAAATAAGGGTAACCTTAACACAAGTACTATGGTATTGTTGCAGTTGATCCGGGTAAGTTAACAGCTATCCATCACCAAGAAGGTAGGTACACAATACATGTCTGGTATATGCACAAAGAGATTATATCTGTGTCTAACAGGACAAAATGATTGCAAGATATTTGTATCACCCTCCTTGGAATAGCATGCAATTTAAAATTCATGATCCATTTTGTTTCTTTTTCATTTAAACTTCAGACTATAGTTGACCTTGGATAACTGGATTTTCAGAAAAAAAAAAAGTACAGACCCAGAAGTGGCATGAGAATCATTTCAACTCAGTGCCAAGTCTAAGCCCAGATTTAGTCTAGATTATGGAGATATTGTCTCCTGTTCTTACTTCAGGGCATATTCCAACTACATGAGATTGAAAATGATTTACTAATAGCACAGGCTAGACAGATTCCTGTCTATACACCTAACCAATGTGATTCCTGAGCTGACATCTTCTGAATCCCTTTCACATATATCCATCTGTAACTTAATGTTTTTCAATCCTTACTTTTAATGATGGTTCTTAAACACTTTAAACCTTCCTTTTAGCCCACCACCCACCAGAGGTAATGGAAAAGAAAGGATACAGGGGAAGTGGACCTGTTTAGAAATGATTCCTTGGAGCAACTCCCATCTGTGCTGCCTTGTCATCTGCAGCTCAGTTCACAGGTCAGCAGCGGCAGCTTGATCCACTAGTGACCATTTCATGGATACATCAGCAGTCCAGTTCAGTAGTGTTGGGATAGCAGCAGGTGGCACTACCTAGCAGAGACAGACACGCCTCCGCCATGGCACAAGTCAGCAGGAAGTACCAGGGCCAACAAGAACACCAGGAAAAGTTCTCGGGTGTGTGTCTCTCAGTGAATGGAAGATCAGCAAAGACTCAAGACCAACAAGCATTACACAGCTAGCTCTACCAGCAAGCCAAGCTCAGTCTTCATCCTGTCATCACTGTCCATTGAGTCCTTTTTGTAGTCACTCCAAACATCACATGTCCTCCACGGGTCTTGTCTCAGCACATGAGTCTGTTTCAGCATGTGTCTTGCCTCAGCGGGTTCGTCTGTCTCAGATGACATCATTCTGCCAATCAGCCCCGGAGTCCAAGGAAGCATCCAAAAACTGGGGCAAACTACCAAAAGTTTTATGGTGCATTTCTCTCAATGGAGTCCTGATAAATGGAGCTTAACTACACAGTGTAAGACAGACCAATACATGTGTGTCTTTAGCTGAGAATCCTCCATCACGTGTCCTTTCACATGTTTGCATTAGCAGAACATCCTTTCACTCGTGTCTGCTTCAGTGAAACGTTCCTTCATGCATCTGCCTTAGCTTTTCACCTGTGTCCACTTCAGGAAAACATTCCTTCATGTGTTTTCCCCAGCAAAACACCACCCAACATGACTGGCTTACCAAAGAACCCTTAAGTTTCCATGTTATCCATCCATTTTTATTACACAGAACAAGACATCGTAGATAGTACAAGTCACCTTTAACACATTTGTGATGGCCTTCTTCATATCTCCTTGGTTGAAGTCCCAATTCTTCCATGAAATCCTGTCTAGCTTTGCCGTCTGTCCTTGATAGTACTTTCCCTTGGAAGTCTCTGTCTCACACTCATTTTCAGTATCGGAAATAAAGGGAAATGACAAGTGAGGAGCTATAGAATGAAGATAATTAGCTCGCCAGTAGCATAATAACGAAATGTCTTTCTGTCAAGGTAGAATTCGCCAAGAGAGCCCGTAGCCTTGTATTTTCACCATTCTGCTAAGTTAAAATAGTCAAACCTGTGGCATAGCTTTTCTCACTTGTTTTTTGGTATTATCTCAAGGACAGGTCAAACCACCGGGTCAAGCTCTATGAAAAGATGAGGCACTGGGAAGCAGTGAGGTTCTTTGGTGAGAACATAGGTTGGAGAAATCAATATATTCAAGTTCTGCCCCTGGTTCCATTACTGGTCAGATCTACAGCTTTCTATGAGTCACTTGCCTTGCAGGAACCCCACCTCTGCACTAAAGGGAATGAGTGACATGCCTAATAAAATGAAAGTATAAAAGTGATGAGATGTAAGCAGTGCCTGGCGTGCATCATGTGTTCAGAGCCTGCATCTCCAGTGTTACGAGATGGGTCAGTGTGCTTCTCAACACATGGTCTTTGGAGTGACAGCTACAGCATCACCTGGAACATCTTTACAAGAGGCATTCCCAGGCCTCGTACCAAACTTCTCCAACGCAGCCTGGAAATCTGTGTTGAAACAAGCCTTCCCATGGATTCTACAGTGCAGTGGGCTAGCATTTGAAAAAGTCACTCTAGTTCTAGTCATTAAAGGAACTGTGAATGTAAATCCTGTGAGTTGTGTGTCCAGCACAGGAGGGCACATCCACCATGTCGTTCTTACAGCAAAGAAGATGTGATTTCTTTTTAATCTGAAAGTGTTTCTTTCCTAGTTCTTCTAACACTAAAATCCCCTGCCCTGTGTATCGAACATTCTCGTTTCTTCAGTCACGAAACTGCCTAATGTCAGCATCGGAGGGTGCCCCAAAGGGTCACAGAAAGTATTTAATTGCTTATCCAAAGTCCTAACTAAAAGACCCAGGAGTCTAATTATGAGCCACTGACCCCTGGCAGCACAAGACTGACCCCCAGCCCTCCTCATCCCTAAGAGCAGCGTTCTGAGCTGAGCACTACCACACAGTTCCAACTCCTATGATTCGGAACAGTCAACTTCACTGTGGTCACTCAAAACATGCCATCTCAAATTGCTTTGGCTTTCCTGTGCTTTCATTTTTGGCTTTCAATATTTTTTGGCTTTACTTTTTTTTTTTTTTTTTTTTTTTTGAGACTGGAGAGTGGAGAGTGGGGGATGAGAAGAGCTGCTTTTGTTTCCTTAACAGCAGACCAGTAAAACTTTTCCATAAAAACTGTGTATTGCTCAAGGCCAGACCGTTAAGCAGCTGGGGCATTTTGGGCACTGCCTGTTACTGATTTTATTTCCTTTTCACTGCACTTGCAAGCAAGTAATTTATCTTTAAGTTAGCAAGCAAGAAATGGGAAATAAAAGAAATATGTTTTATTTAAAGCAGCGTTTCGGTCTGGGCCCGATGAGGAAAATGGACACAGCCCAGGCCGCTTTCATGTTCATAACTTCACACTGACAACAGAACCATTTATCTTTCTGGGTATCCAACTTTCATCTTTCATCTCCCTGCCTCCCTCACAATCCTCTTGCTTCCTCCTCCCTCTCCCTGCCTCATGTCCTAACGTGTACTCGGTGTGCTTGAATTCATACAACAAACTGTCGGAAGACAGAGCAAATGATTCTTTTGGGTCTCAAGAGCCAGAACCTCTGCCTCCTCTCTGGGGAGCTGGGGTAGGATGACTCCGCCATCATTCCATGGGAAAACCAGAGAGCGTCTTTTTCTGTACAAATGCAACAAGGAATAATCAAAGAGCAAATCTTCACCACTGAGCTTTCTTGGAGCAGAGATACATGACTCTACCAGCTGTTGAAGTCTGCCTGGACATCATCAAACAAAAACTGGAAGTATACGTTTCACCCCAAACTGAAGATATCGATGTTTTTTTAATAAAATGTATTTCTGGCTTTTAAAGCATTACATATCACTGGCTTCATAGACTTTGAAGGGAAAGGTATTACTTTACTAACATTAAGGACAAAAGTGGTTCATTTATTATCATTACATGATTGCTCTGATTTCCAAAGGTCACTCACCGAGATTTTCTTGCAGCCTGTATTTTTTTAATTGCTGAATAGTATTTTCATTATGTCAATACTTAATGGCTCATTTATCTGAAGCAGATGAACTCTATGTGTACTTAATGTCCAAAAGTAAGAATTTTTCATTCTCCCATAACTCGAAGAAATACACAAGTAATAATCACTGGTTTGGTTTGGTTTGGTTTGGTTTGGTTTGGTTTCATTTCGTTTGGTTTGGTTTCATTTGGTTTGGTTTGGTTTGGTTCCGTTTGGTTTTGTTTGGTTCCGTTTGGTTTCGTTTGGTTTGGTTTCATTTGGTTTGTGAGTCAAGGCTAGCCTCAAACTCATTGTGTAGCAAAGGATGACCTTAAACCCTTGACACTCCTACTTCTACTACCTGTGCTGAAATTAGGGTTGTATACTAGCATACCAAGTCTGCCCAGGGCTGGATATTGAAATGAGGCCTAATGCATGCTAGACAAGCACACTAACAATTGACCAATATCTCCAGCCAAATAATCATCAATTCTCTTATATACCACCTCTGCATTCCACTCTATACTGGATATTGCCAATTAGAACTCAAAACTCACAGCAAAAGAAATAAACATAGCTGCTTCTATACAAGTATTTTGTGATAGAATTAATAATAACTTTACAAAACTTTAATGTCCTTTTTGCCTTTGTTACACGTATGTTCAAGTGATGTCAGAGGAACCAAAGGAAGAAGAATTCTTATCATTAGCCTTCACAGAGGATAAGTTATTTTTAAAAAAGCTTTGTCTGATTTACCTGTTAAGATAAGGCCCTTGATATATACAATGAATCAACTGTTACTTGAGTTTGATTGTACCAGTTTGCCTTCAAAATTGTGGGAGATGAAAACCAGCAGCATAGCAAGAAAGTTAACAGAAAAGAAACTTTTCCCCTTCAAAATTACTTCACACAACATAAAATTAAACAATTTCAGCAAAAATTTTTGGGCTTAATCTGCTTATGATACATGTGCATTATAGGGTTGTTTTTTTTTTAATCTCTCTCTTTCTATAACAAGCCATTGTGGAAATGTACTAAAATATCCAAAATGTCTAGAATAACAGTGATTTTTACGCTCTGACCAAGTCCCTCAAATCCTGCAAGCACAAACTGCTCTCTGTTTTTATTTTTTCAGGATCATGAAGAATTAAATCATCAGTGTAAGAAAAATCCCTTTAACTGCATATTAGGCTTATCCACAACTATTTCAAAGGGCAACAGACATCGCTTCTTGGCCTTCTGGCTAAGATCAAGTACAAAAACAAAAATAGAAAATTCGAGAATGTTATTTATGTGAAGCATGTACAGATCAAACACACATTTGAACCACTGAATTTCAACCAAGTGACTTACTCCCCCCTCAACAAGAGATGGCTGACAAGTTATGCAATTGCTTATGAGATGACTGGGACACTTGGCTTCTAATATGACTCCCCTTGAATACCCAGTCTGCCCTCTGCATGACAGTCTTTGCAGAATGTATCAATACAAAGCAATATGTAGGTTTGACAAACTAGCATCCGATTAATAAAGGACTCTTGGGGCCTCAGATTGAGTATTTTAACTTTGGTCAATTTAATTCATAACCTAACCTGACTTAAACCTACTATGCCAGGTTTCTCCGGATGATGTGCCCGGACAATGTAAAAGCACGTCAATACTCACCATGCTGAGTGATAGACACTGATTAGGCAAGGGCTAAGCAAAGGACAACTACTACAACTGGCCTACTGTCCCTGCACACTTTCCAGCAAGAGAATCAAGGGTGGAATGTGTGAGAGACAGGGGACAAAGAGCAGTCAAAGCCTAATAAATTCCCAAAACAATCTCTGAAAGTCAAAGCACCTTTCTCTTCCGTTTACAGTCCGACATGTAATCAAACAGCCCAGGTGTTAACTTGTGTTGCATCTCCCTTTTCTGCTTTCAGAATTAATCCCTCAAAAGAGAGAAACTCCTAAGAACTAGTTTCATCTGAGATTTAAGGAGCTTCAAAGGAATCTTTTTTTTTTTTTTTTAATATTCAAGTCTACAAGCAGAAAAACACATCCCTAAAATGATATGTGGCATCTCTTAATTACTGTGTTAGACATTTTCTCTACTGGCAATGTCATTAAGAACACAGGGATGAATTCTGAGAAGCAATGCCTAAGGATGGATGCTCAGTGTATTCGGCTAGATGGTCCAATCTAGTGCAGTGGTCCTGCAATGCATCTAACCTTCAGTATGTTAATAAGAAGGAAGATTTAATTATGTAGAAAGGACAATCATTCATTCCTTCCCGTATGCTCTCAGCCAATACTTACTGACTTAAGAAATCTTCACTGTGTTTTTATCTCTGGTCAAAACCCCAGGTCTTTCTGGTCTACCTCATTTTCTCAGAAGTCTTGCTGTTTCTTAAGGGAAAATAAGAAAGGCTGCTTCAACTGGCCTTCATTCTCACTAATTGGAGATTTCGTTCTCTGTTTCCAACCTCTCTGCCTTCTCCTTTTCTGGATATGTCAGTTCAAAACATTTTCTGAAGTACACTTGTTTTCTGTGAAAGAATGATATGATAAAAATAAAAAAAATACCTCACAGGATTTTTTTTTTTAAGTAAAATGATAGACATTATTTCTTTTTCTGCCCTAAAAAGATGTCCTGTAAAGGAAGGGAAGAAACGAGTTAAATTTTTCAGGAACTTTAGAACTGAGGTGGGGTGGGGTGGAATATGGAAGGAGGGGGGAGGGGGACAGGGAGGGGGGAGGGGAGGGGGAGGGGAGAGGAGGGGGAAGGGAGGGGATGAGAGGGGGAGGGTAGAGGAGGGGGAGGGGAGGGGGGGGGAGGGGCAAGAAGAGAAATGGTTGCGAAATCATCCCACCTTGAAGTTTCTGAACAAATAATCTGACATTGGTCGCCACTGGTTATGAAACTGTTGATCATTTTAATCAAAATAAAAAACTTAAGGACAAAGGAATGTATTTGGACAGAGCTCAATTTGTTCAGTGTAAAAAATTACCTGCACTCTGAGAATACACTTGCTTAGTTTTTTAGTGTCAAAGCATATTTTTGTCGACTGGATGAAGACAATGATGGCAGTGGTTTATTGGGGGAAATTATTTGTCATTTCTCAGCAACCTAAAAGTTGCCAAATACATTTGGCCTACAATAATTTTTTTAGTGCGAATTTTCCAAGTTTGGAAATTTTATTCAATCTAAACCTTTTTTAACTTTCTTTTGATGACAACTCAATGTATTTCAGTTTTGCATCATATAACTTTTCATTTAAAAATAATATTAGGCTATTAGTTCATGAACATGAAGCAGCCAGAGGTTATATACAGCCCCTATAATGCTGAACTTTTCTAGTTGTCTCTATGCAGTTTATTAATAATATCACCTGCATCAAGAACAAAGTTAACAAATTTTTGAGTGATCTAGATGAAAAAGACTTTTATTCCTCACACAAACTGGATAGTTGAATGGGTACACTGTACTCAATGTTTACTTTACAGTTTGATAAACCAAGAATTATATTTTTATATGAGTAAATTGAATAAATCAACATTCAGTTGATAATTTTAACAAAAATCTCAAACCTATTTGTTGTGGTTTGAATAGGCTCGGTCCATAGGGAGTGGTACTGTTATGAGCTGTGGCCTTGTTGGAGGAAGTGTGTCACTGTGGGGGTGGGCTTTGGAAGTCTCCTCCTATGCTCATGCTCTACCCAGTGCAGAAGAGAGCTTCCTCCTAGCTGCCTGAAGATGCTAGTCTTCTCCTGGTTGTCTTCCAAACAAGATGTAGAACTCTCAGCTCTTCCAGGGCCATGCCTGCTTGGACACTGCCATGCTTCACACCGTGATGATGACGGACTGAATATCTGAACCTGTAAGCTAGCCCCAACTAAATGTTGTCCTTTATAAGAGTTGTCTCAGTCATGGTGTCTTTTCATAGCAATGGAAACCCTAACTAAGATACTATTACTTACAATAAAACTGGCTTTGCTCTGTTGATTTCACCAAATAGGTCCACATTTTAAAGGAATTAAATTTCCCTTTACAACAGGGAGCATTTCCCATGATTCTCAACATAGATAGACTGGACTTAATAATTATGGGTGAAAAACGTCCAGCTGTGGGTGAGCTATAAAGAAAATGTACTACCCATACACTACAGAATACTCTTTAGCTAAGAAATGATTTTTTTAAATAGCATTCAATGTTATCATTTGCAAAAGTATGATGTTCAGCAAAAAGTGAAATAAGACAAGTATCATATAATCTCACTCATCTGGAGACTGTAAAGAAGTTGATCTCAAATACATAAAAGGGTCCAGTAGTGGTTACCAAAGACTGGGTTGGGGAAGAGAAAGGTGAGATATGCAGAGATTGGCCAGTTAGTACACAGGTATAGTCATGTACAAGACATACATTCCAGTGTTCTGTGTACATTGAATGAGTACAGTTAACAACGTTGTGCTGCGTATGTTTTGAGCATCCTCAAAGACAGGATAAATAAAGTGAAGGATATATGCTAAAATCCCTGGTTAATTACTACATTATGCATACACCTGTCAGGGCATCATACTCAGCACTGAAATGTGTGTCCCTTAAGTGCATATTTAAAAAAAAAAATTCAATATGCTGAAAATAATGAGTGTCTACCAAAATCATAAGTATATATTCTAAACAGTGCTTGTACAACACTTCTGATAGTGAACATTACGGTTGCTTTTCCTGACTCTATTGTTTCCGTGAGAAACAATCCTTCATTTCATTGTTATTCTTATCTGTTATGTTTGCATAGCTTCTTTATTTCTAAAGCATCAAATTCATCATCTCTGTTGTTTTCCTTCATACGATGCTGTTTGGTGCCCAACACTGTTCACTTGTTTTGCTGGCTCTTTCCCTAGAACTTTTCCCCCTCTAGATTTAAATAAACATGTAAAAAATACATAAGTTTTTAAAGATGAAATATAAATCTCTTTAGTGGGCAGTGCTGTAAAATACTTGAAGCGTTGGTAAGAAAAAATAAAATCATGACACTGGGGAATGCAGCTTAAAATGAAGGAAACTGGATTTAATTTAGAAGTAAGTCTTTTCTGAAATAGCAATACTGTATCTACATATGAAATATATGAACATTTTCTTAGATATCAAAAATGAAGCAAATAACTATAGGGTAGTCTTTTATGCCAAAAGAGCTCCATCAAAGGTTTGATTTTCTTAATTTAAAAAAAAATATTTCACATTTTTTTAATTTGTTTGTTCTTGTGCTATCCTTAGAGGAACAATTCAACTCAGGATATCACAAATGATAACCTGTACTTCGGAAGCACAGCTTGCTGCACATCTACTGTTTTATCAACACCATGTTCAAAACTCAAGGCATACACCTAGTCTAGAACAACTTTTGTGACAAGTGAGAGAATATCACTGAAGTACAGTGACCAATCATTTTTGTTTGAATGTGCCTCTTCAAGAATTCATAAGTTGGGCCGCCGGGCGGTGGTGGCGCAAGCCTTTAATCCAGCACTTGGAGGTAGAGGCAGGTGGATTTCTGAGTTCGAGGCCAGCCTGGTCTACAGAGTGAGTTCCAGGACAGCTCGAGCTACACAGAGAAACCCTGTCTCGAAAAACAAAAAACAAAAAACAAAAAAAAAAAAAAAAAAAACAAAAAAAAAAAAAACAAGAATTCATAAGTTGGAATTTGGTCCCTAATTTCATACCATACAGTAGTAGCTGGAGGTGGGACCTTTAGGAAATAATTAGGGTCAGATGATGTTATAAGGTGTGAAAAGAAAGACTATAAACTCCTACTTCATTTATGCTTGCCACCATGATGTGTTACAGCACTGAGCTCTCCCCAGGCATCTCCACTTTGATCTTGAACTCACATAGCCATAAAAAATTAATTCGTTTTCTTTATAAATCCCCCAACCCTGTTTCAGATACCCCATTGTAGCAGCAAATAATTTACTTAGACAATCATTCATGAGCTTAACTAAGCCAGACACGGTGGGGATTTCCTGGAACTCCAGTCCCTGGGGGGTTAAGACTCAAGAATCTCAAGTCCAAGGCCAGCATACACACCCGGAAGACTAGCTCTCAACAACAAAAGAGCTTTTACAAAATAGAACTAAATAAAGTGTAACAGAACCTTTTTAAATACAAAATTCCAAAGATGTAATTAAACCCTGTGTCAGAACTCAAAGAAGAAAAATATTCCATCTTTCAAAAGGAAGTTTGGCTCCGTATATATCTCTTCTTTGTGGAAAATTTGTCATTCTCTCTGATTCTGATTTATCCATGCTGATCCTGCCACTTCTAAAGATGTCACAAGTATGGAGTTGTTTCCTTGTTCCACTGGGGTCTGACCTTCCCAGCTGAGCTCCTCATTCTTTTTATAGTAATTCTTCGAGATCAAATTTAATACTAGTTTATGTCTCACTTTTCATCTGTTATCCCCTCACCTCCAATTTCTTACTTCCTTCTCCTCTATGAAGTCTTCCTACATTCACGGCATTAGGCCATGAATTCTCATCCTTATTTGTGTGATTCCATTAAGACATGTTGTCCATTAAGAAGTATTTCCCAAGCATTAACGTGGAGCTGTAATCAATACTCATGGCTGAACAAAGCTTACTTACCTACTCACAAACACACACACACACACACACACACACACGCACACACTGAAATATATGATAGATAGCTTTCTTACAATTTAGCAATACTAGACAAAGTCACCACTATACTGAGGTCATGCTAAACATGAAACTCTTAACAGAAAATCCCAAATACAAGATAAAAGAAGTACCTACTAGATCACAAAGGAGACTTTTACAGTGTGGACACTTAAGCAAGGAGTCATTGAGTCGACTTCTTTGAACTAAACTGGGAACATTTATATCAGGTGGCTCAAAATTTTCACTGTTGTTTGTAGTGCACGTTTAGAAGAGACCATAAAAGTAAGGCAAAAGTAATTGACGTTGAGGTTACCAGCAAATTTTTAGCAAGGAAAAGGATTTAAAAAATTGGGTATTAGTAAGCAATAAAGATCTATTAATAACAAAGAAGATTGTTATATAGTCTGGATGATTAATTTTTTCATATGATGGGATCTTCTGTCCACAACAACTATAATGACAGGATGAATAGTCAAGATGACCTTGGATGTTAGTGGAGTACAGCCTGAGGACCTATGAGGATTTTACACTTTGTTTTCCTTTTATGACACTATGTTACCTACAGTCGGGCAGAGAGCAGCAACAGTAAGTAAAATTGTACATTATTCACACATCTTTATTTACACGTGTGTCTGCATTAACCTTTCATTCCAATGCTCACCTGTTCAATGCACTTATACTAAAGGGTTTCTTTTCTAAACAAAACTGAATACATTTGGAACACAATGCATACGTTTAATGAATACTCACCAGAGAGCAGACTTTCTAACACTTGGTAAAAATAAGAGTGCCATGGACTCTCTAAAACAGAGCTTTAAAAATGTATTTTTTTTTCCTTAGATCAAAATAGACTCAAACACAGGGTTTTGAAAACAGAAGATGGATAAATATACCAAAGGTCAAAAGTCCTGTGAAACTTAATGTGATCAATTTTATCTCACTGACTCTCATGTCCGTCATCCCCATGAACCATATATACTGAGGACAACTAAGAATGAAGTCTAACACATATTAATTAGCCTACTTAACACATGAGACTTTTCTCTTTTTTAAATTCTTTGACCTGTGTGTGCAATGGATTTAGCCACTGACAGTCTCTGTTGCCCTTAATGTCTTCTTCCTGCTTGTGACCTGCTGAGTTTAATGCCTGTAAATCATGGGAAGGGGGCTATCTACTATAGCATGATCAACATGAGCATGGGAGGGGGTGGGAGGGGGATCCCCCTGCTGAATGGTTAACTTAGCAGTGGCTATACCACTGAAGCAAAGGATACCTTTGCCCAAAGAAATTATGGTAAGATAGATAGATAGATAGATAGATAGATAGATAGATAGATAGATAGATAGATAGATGGATGGATGGATGGATGGATGGATGGATGGATGGATGGATGGATAGGTAGATAGATAGATAGATAGATAGATAGATAGATAGATAGATAGATAGATAGATAGATAGATAGGATGACAATGGTATAGTTCAATGTCAAAAAGGTTTGCATCCTTGTTCGATGTTTCTTTTTAATTTGAAATTGTCAAAACTTGTCAAGTTTCAGTTGATTACACTAGCTCTAGTTGTCTGAATTCTCTTGAGAACATCCATTATGATGTCCATCCCCAATTCTCTCCTAAAGCCGTTAGCTTTCACTTAAAGGCCCCTGCCTCATGCACTGGGAATAGCATCCTCTCACTAACCTCTGTT
The DNA here is from genome assembly GCA_021653895.1 of Mastomys natalensis. NCBI lineage: Eukaryota > Metazoa > Chordata > Mammalia > Rodentia > Muridae > Mastomys > Mastomys natalensis. Next base: position 479,101 of record JAJTUV010001097.1, on the reverse strand, counting down.
TCTACAACTTCCTAGCTCAGCTCAGGCAATAGGAAATGGCCAGGATCATTGTTTTTCTGCTGGAAATTTAAAGATAAGTATAGCATCCTCTTCTTTTACCAATTTCCTGCACTAGAACAAAAAAATGAAACAAAAGAGTAAGAATTGTCTTTCTATTTTTTTCCCTTTCTTTTTTTCTTGCAACCTGATCATTTGCATTGGCACTTAAGGTGCTGATTTCTGCTCTACACTCAGACAAATGTTCTGGTAACCAAGTTAAACATTTACTTTAAATTTGTAAGTAAAACATTCGTGGAGTACAATGTGGTGTTACAGTAAATGTGTGCAATACACACTGAACAAGTCAGCAATTAATGCTTTTATATATTTATCATTGTGATTGATATCATGGAAACTGGAGCTTTCTAGCTTCTCTCGCATATATTATTATATAACATAATAATATATGTTTATATATTATAGTTATAGAAGACATTATGAGCTACAGTCGCATTGCATGCTGAAAAACACTCAAACCAGTTGTTTCTATCTAATTGTGATTTTGTGAAGAAAATGTTAATGGTCCTGGTTTGATCATTGTAAGCTGTATACATGTGTTGAAATACCATGCCACTCCATAAATTTGTATAATTAAAATAGTATTAGTTAAAAATGAATCAGTAAGGATTTTATGTAAGTATACAAAAATTAAGTAAATAAGATTTTTAAAGAAATTAAAACATCCACACAAAATCATAACTTAGATAATAATCATAACATTATCCTTTACAGTTTACATAGGCTCATGCATTATCTAATTCAATCTTCATCATAAGGGTGAGGTGAGGAAAGCAGGTACTTTCTGTCTCTAACTACCAAGAAATCTAAAGCTCATGAAGACTATTGGCTTGCACAAAGCTATCCAACTAGCAGTAGATAAAAGGGTGAGATTCAACCTTCTGATTTCAGATCCAGAGTTTTGTCTAATACAGCCTGCATATGAACAGAAAGCCTGACACATTTTTCATAGATTGCATTTTTAATATCTCTTGTCATCAAGGTAAAATTCTGGGATGACATATTCCTGCCTTTGCATTCCACACTGAAGATCCAACTTCACTGAACAAGTACTTTACTCTCGTCATTGTCATTGGTATTAAAAATACACATTTTTACAACCAAGAAATGAATCTGTCAATTATAACACTAAAAATTAAAATAATAATATAGACTAAGAAAAATATAGCAGTATAAAAATATGGCCTGATGAGATACTTCAGTTGATCAAATGATTGCTATACAAGCATGAAGACCTGAGTTTCATCCCTAGAATTAGGTTTGATAAGCTGTGTAATCACAGAGATGGGGAAGCAAAGAGAGGTGGATCGTGGGTGCTCGCTAGCCAACACATCTAACCGAATCTGCAAGTTCAGGCAGTGATAAGCCTTGTCTCTAAAAACAAGATGGATAGCTTCTAAACAACTATCCACAAGAATGACCTCTGGTCTCTGTATGCACATATATGTGTACAACTGAGCACCCAGGCATGAACATGTATATGTGCATGTGCACAGACATCTTTAGCTAGTTTCAAACACTGTATATGCATCAAAATTTTTCTTGGTAACCCACAAATAGAATGATAAATATGGTGTAGAGCTGAGATGGAATAGAAAACTTGTACAAGCTAGAGAAGGTAGATGTCTTCAAGGAAATGGTGTTTTCCAGACACAATGAGTCAGAAGCAGACAGGGATGCACAGTGGATGTGACAGAACACATAGGACTTATACAATCTCCAGCTAGACAAAGTCCCAGCAGAGAGGGGGCAAAGTAGATACACTAGCTGGGGGGAGTTATTAGCATTTTCTAGCATTTTGTTTTAGTGATATCATTCCATGTAAGCTGACCATACAACGGAGAAGGCCCCAGTACTAACTGAGCAATATGAAGTGGACTGAATGAGAAAAGAACAAAGAAATATGGGAGTGATTTCAAAGTTGGGTGGAAAGAAACAGAAGGGGTGAACGGTGCGAAGGGAAAGACCTGAGGATGGTAAATATATTCAAACTCCATTGTATTAGTTACTGTTCTATTGTTGTAGAGAGACATCAGGACTGAGGCAATTCTTAGGGGAAAAAGTATCCAATAGTTTATTATCATCATAGCAAAAACATGACAGCAGCTAAACTGTCATGGGTCTGAATGCTTACTTCATGACCCACAGGCAGGTAGGCAGGCAGTCAAAAGACACATAGCCTGGCATGGGCTTTCGAAACTTCAAATCCCACTCCCTACATGGAGCAAGTCACATCCTCCAACTAGGCCACACCTTCTAGTCCTTTCCAAATAGTTCATCAACTGGAGACTAATCATAGAAATAGACAGAGGCCATTTTCATTCATACCATCACATGCCCCTCCCTGGCCACCATAACCTTGTAGCTATATCATAATGTGAAAGACATTTAGTCCAACTTCTATAGTGTTTAGAGTCTTTCACGACATACGTTGTATGAAATTCTCCAAAAAAAAGATCAAAATATTTAAATAAATATAATTAAATTTTTAAATAATATAAAATGTATATTCATATTCCTCCATGCAAGTGTGCATACACATGCAGGTTTATATATAGCGACTCATTTTACAATAAAAACTAAAACAATTTAGCAATGACGAGAGTAAAATAATTGACAGAATTAAATGCACAGAAAACTAAAAGCAGAACACACAATATAATGCCATAGACATTATCTGTATCGTAATTGCATGCCTCAGTTATTAGATGCTTCAACAAAAACCATGTATTTTTTTCTGTGCCTCCCTTCAGTCTATGCATAAAAGAACATCAACCATTCAGTTCAGCATGTCCAGACAAAAATAAAAAAGTCGTCAATATCTGAGGAAAAATATGCTATCCAGAAATCCTCATAAAGTAACTTTGTGTCATATAAAAACAGATTTTTAACAGTATCAAAACATTAAATAAAATAATAAACCATGATTCTTGCACATCTTGATGAACTGCCATAATAATGTCAAATCAGTACTCCGTAAAAGCAGTCTACTAAAATACAACAGAATAAAGCCCAGTTACTTAGAAAATCTGAAAGTTCAATTAGTAAACATGAATAGATGAGAGATGATAGATAGATTGACAGGCAGATGATAGATATAAATGTAGATGGTAGATACATAGATAGCTTATAGATAAATAGGTGATTAATAGACATAAGTTAACAGATAACTATGAAATTGTAGAGAGAGGTGATAGATAATTGATCAAAAGAAATAAGAGTCATTGAGAGATGATTATGAATTATTGACTGGTAGACAATGGTTACATAAATAGATGATTAATAGACTACACCACTGATAGATGATTATTGGATAGATCCTTCATTGATAAATGATACCCACATAGATACAAAATAGACAAATATATAATATGTGATAAACAGGATAAAGTAGTATCATCTAAGAAAGTGTCTTAAAATAGCACAACTTCTAGCTACTCCATACATACCACATTTTTTCCATCCAGGCATAGATTAATACCGGTACATAAAAGACTGTAAGTTTAAAAATCTCTGAAAATATCTTGGCATGAAAATAGTTTATAATCATTGATAATCAAAGCAAAGCTAACTCTGAAGTCAGCTAAGGTAGACCTAGGTTTGAATAGTACTAATGAAAGAGAAGGAGACTGCCTAGTCCTAGAGAGTGAGTCCAAGGAGGATCAGAGGACAAGGGTATTGGAAATCCTTCCTCATCTAGATAGAAAACCCCTCTGGTGGGAGAGAGGTAGTGACCAAGTCTACAGCACTTGACCACTCCCTCAAGCCATAGTCTTGTGTTATCAGCAGGATGCCCAACCTTTCCATCTGCACATGTCTGTCCTTAACTGTGCTTTTCTATTCCTGTATTCCCAGTCCTCAGTGATGACCTATCTCCCTGCTCACTCATTCTAAAAAGAACAGAGGGCAGAATATCATATTACCTGTCTTTGCCTTAGCTTGCTGGGACTATGCCCTCTCTCCATATCTGTTCTACCTCTCATCTGCCCTCCAGAGTCATCCTTCAAAGACTTCTCTGACTTTTTGTCCTTCATTTTATTAAACACCCTGAAAGAATATCAATAGTAGTAATAGCAGCTGTGCTTGAACCTCTTTCAACAGTGGTCACTGTTGGATGTATTTTAGTACATTTTTCTCTTGTTGTCCTCATAACCATTTGAAATACTCATAAGTTCCAATAATTAAGGCACAAAAGAAAATAATTTTTCAAGTAACACTCAGGTAAAATATAATGGAGTCAGGATGTGGACAAGCTTCACCTGAACTCATTATTAGAACATTTAATGACTACCATAGAGAACAACAGCCCCTGATATCAAGGAGTTGGAATGTCACTCAAGACTGGACAGTGCTGTTCTGTGATTGGGAGAGACAATGTCAGTGATCTACTGCATTAGCCAAGATCACTATTAATGACAGAGCAGAGCCAATACCAATGTCTCTTCCTAATTTTGTCTAACCATTCACACAAACTCATTGCTTATTGTTAAAATGACAATAATATCAAACATCTCTTTTTTCCTAGCTCATTTGACTTCCTGTGGCTTGCTTCATGGACAGTTAAAGGCTAAAACCTGCTCCAGTCCCCCTTCCCTTAGATAAAATGTGTCTATACATTAAGATCATGGAATTAACCCTGTTCCTTGATGTACCTAAATGTAAAATGAACCAAAATCCAGTAAGTTCTTTCTCATATGCCCTGACCAGGACATTCCTGTTGGATACTTCTTTCATTAAATCAAGCACTGAATCCAACTCAAGCCATTAAAGATGTACTACTGGTGACCTTTGTCTGAAGGACATTAACAATACTAGTTGGTACTGCCTCAACATGATTTTTCCATAATGAAAACTTTGATTAGCTGGGAAGTGGTGGCGCACACCTTTAATCCCAGCACTTGGGAGGCAGAGGCAGGCAGATTTCTGAGTTCGAGGCCAGCCTGGTCTACTGAGTGAGTTACAGGGCTACATAGAGAAACCCTGTCTCAAAAAACCTACAAAAAGAAAGAAAGGAAGGAAGGAAGGAAGGAAGGAAGGAAGGAAGGAAGGAAGGAAGGAAGGAAGGAAGGAAGGAAGGAAGGAGAAAGAAAGGAAGGAAGAAAGAAAGAAAAAGAAAACTTTGATTGCTACACATATCAACTTGGAAAGTCCCATCTCTTTGAAAGGAAATCCAGGGACTCCACATTCTTGTCCATGGGTCTCTCTCAAGCCTTCTGCTTACCACACTATTCCTTTTGCACCTCCACTCTGTCACCGACCTGGAACATCTCAGTTTAGCAAAGTTCCCCTGACATTCCACACCTTGATCCTTTCTGTTGCTCTTTATTGTGTCCACTCTACATGTTCCATCTAGTAACCTTCCATGCCATGCTCTATACACTGCCACTGGTATCCATCTCTATATAACTACAATCCTCATATATGTTGCTATCAGTTGTGACCTTCTGACATTTGTTTTGAAAGCTAATACTACTGCAAGAGTATTGACAAGTAGACCATTTAGCCGATGAGATAGGGGATGGGGAAGCCCTCGTAAATCAGTTTAGAGCACTCATCAAAGAGTTTGAAAAAGCCACTTCAGATCTTTCAGCACTTCCTCCGTGTTAACATTCAGCATTTCTGCAATGTGAAGTGAAACCAGGAAGCTGCCACATTGGAAGAGGAAGTGAGTGCTCACCAGACACCCAGTCTTGCCCATATCTACAGTTGTGACTTCCAGACTCCACATCTTTCCATTTCCAAATTATCCAGGCTGGTATCTTGTTACCAGGGAGGAACACAGTAAGATGCCTACATGGAACTTTCAATTCACCATCCCTAAATTCTCATTTAATTCACTTGCTTTGACTGCTTTGCCTGCTTAGGTCTCCAGGCCCTACCAGAATACCAGCCCCAGGCAATCAACAATTTGGCTTTTAATAATCGTCAAGGGGACACAATAGTGAAACTGGGACTTTGTCAACTAAGTCCACCCACTTCCTTGTTTTATAAAAGTAGACAACTAAGGTTAGCTTTCTCAAAGCGAGGGAACTCAGTTTCCCCATCCGAAAAAACAATGATGATTTTAACACCACCCAAGGTTGTCACAAGAACTTAAAGTGGTCCACACAGCATCTGTTGCTTAGAATGTGCTTAATAAACGTAATATTCTGGAGCATGGCAAAGGACACAAAATGCCTCTTCAGAAAACCGTCTTCATATTAAAAGGATGCTACAACTTTCGTTCTCTAGAATACAAGTGCTACTGAATACTAAATACCACTAGCTGAGACACGGCAAGATTGGCACCTAACACAGCAGAGCATGATTTTAATGAATCAGTTTGACCATGGATAGACTACAGCTGTGGTTCTCAACCTTCCAAATGCTGTGACTCTTTAATGCAGTTCCTCAGGTTGTAGTCACTCCCAGAATAAAATTCTTTTGGTTGCTACATCCTAACTGTAATTTTGCTATGGTTATTGTAATGACTGACTTGTAATATAAATATCTGATATTTCTGATGACCTTAGGCAACTTCTGTGAAACAGTCAGTCTACCCCAAAGGAGTTGTGACCCACAGGTTGAGAACTCCTGGACTACAAGGACTCTTAAATTTTATAAGTAAATCAAGAGACCTTCATATAGAATGGAATTGCTTTTACATGCACCAACATGAATGAATTTTACAGGCATGTCATTGAGGAAATCAAAAGTATTCACAAAAGGTCAAGAAATACACCAAAATTTATTTAAGGTGCTGAGCTGAAAGGCAGAGAACACTTTCTTTGGGGAGAGACATGAGCTCAGTGACTGGGAGGTCCCTGGAGGAAGGACCCTAGTGGATGCCACCGATGTTCACTTTTTTTGACTTGAGTTAGCAGCTTCTACTCCATTTTGCCTTGCAAAAATTCACTGAGAAAATAAGCATATGAACTGAGCACTTTTCCGGATGTATATTATAGTATAAATATTTCTTAATAAAAAATGATACCCTCAGACATCATCCGTACCCCATGGAAGCTGCGAGGCTCCAGTGATATCCGCTCATGGGTAATACACTCGCTTTTAAAACGAGAAGGATGCGGCCGCATAAGTAACTACCCCAAAGTCATATAACAAATCCATGACTCAGAACTAAAACCTGCAAGTGCTGATTTCCGTGCCAGAGCTCCTGATTTATGTGTATATAATGCTATTCCAAGTAAATACATCAGTGTCGTCTCAAGGAAAAGAGTTCCCTGGATTTGTGCACTCGGAAGCGAGGAATAGAATATATTCAATGAAAGGCTGCTCTTTGGCCATAGCCCAGCTATTACAGTGCTGCTGGCAGAACATCCTTTGAATTTTTGAAAATTTGCAAATCAAGGCCAAGCCTCAATCTGCAGCTGGCGCAACATATTTCTGCTTGAAATGAAATTTAGTTATATCTCCCCTCCCCATTAAATTACACATAAAGGGGAAAAAATGTTGTATATCCATTTAAAGGAAGGCCATGCAACGCAATTAAAATGCTGCAGAAAAATCAAACGACAAGACGACAACACCACGCTGCCAACTCTCCTTTTACTTCCAGACTGCGAGGCTGGTCAAAGCAAAGCTGGGGAAACTGGAAGACAAGCTGTCCTCCCAGGGAAAAGGACGAAAGGCTGAATCAAAAGGAAGTTGCGTGTCCTCCCACGTGCTACCATCATGCTCCTGTCCAACCCTCTCGTCTCCCCACCCCACCCCACCCCCAATCACGGAGCCTCCAACAGTAGTCCTTGGACTCCTGGTACCGACCGCATTTCCAGTACTGTACCATTGCAGATACGCTTCCATACATATATATTATATATGTTTGCAGATCAGCTGAGGTACAAAGAGAAAGCGCAGGTCTTAAGGTTGGGTGTCTCAATACCCTGCAGCACTTTTAGTCTTAAGTGTTTACCTTGCAGGAAGGGGCTCCAGCTATGCATAACTGGGTTCTGATTAAAATGCACAAGAAATCATGAGTTATGGCACAGATGGCTGCTTGAAAAAAAACCTCTTAAGTAGGTATGGACTTTACAAAATGAAAACTTCTTGTTCCATAAAATATTACCACCTCAAGGAACTTACATAAGATATGTTTGTTCTTTTTGCAACTGCAAAAAAAAAAATTTTTTTTTTAATTACTAGAAAGCAGCTTTTAACCTAGCACTTGAGATACTTTCTAATATCAAGAAAGTCTAAGGTAAACATTTATTTTTCCTCACATAGATCATTCAAGTGAAAGGCCTGGTCCCAAGACCTTCAAACAAATCAGCAGGTTTTTGGAGGGGTTTTTTTGGGGGGGGTGTTTTTTTTTTTCATAAAGGACACAGTTACCCTTTAAACAGAAAAGTAATGAAAGTTTTTAAAGCTAAGGGTTAAAATATTCTAAATAAGCTCTAAGACACCATTTTAAGTAAATTACATAAAGTGATCTGCTGAATAAACCTGACTTTTAGTTAGGCAGCATCAGATTAACCTGATAAATTTGCGTGGAAGTCTTGAGTTACATTAGCAGGTATTTATGGTTCAGGGAACAATCGAAAGAACCACCAGAAGTCCTAAGTGCAGTATTCTTCAAAGACCTGTATTAAATATAGTATTTCTAATATCTTGAGTCTTGATTTTCAGCATTTAATCAATGGGACAAATTCTCAACATTGAATTTTTTTTAAAAAAAAAAGAAAATTAAAACTAAAAATAAAAGAAAAGAAAGGACAAGATGCTAAAGTCAGCCACTAAAATCAGCCACCAGGTTTCTTCCCCACTTAGTACAACTCAAATTTTTGTTTGCACAGACTACAATTAGGTATGAGCTTCCTCTGCAATTCTTTGTAGACCCAAAGGGATTGAATACCATGATGCTCACACAACATGCAGAACATGCAGCTACGTCATGTACAAACTCATTTTTCCTCCAGCGAAATTACAAGTTCCACGAATAAAATTATTTTCATATTCACATATTATACTTAGAATATCTAGAGGAATGCTTCTCTACCAACCTGATGCTGTGAACCCTTTAATGCAGTTCCCGATGCCGTGCTGACACCGCAACCATAAGATTATTTTTGTTGCTACTTCACAGTGGTAGTCATACTACCATTGTGAATCATAATGTAAACATCTGTGTTTTCTGATGGTCTTAGACAACTCCTGTGAAGGGTCCTTTGAGCGCCAAAGAAAGAGGTCTTGACCCACGGTGATAACCACTGACCTGAAGGTTTACATTGCAAGGTAAAATTATAGTGAAAGCAAAGAATGAAACTGGAAAGACGAAAGCTCAGGAACAAACAGAAGGACCAATAGAGACGCTAACAAATTCAAAAGACTGAAGAGAAGATTGGCTTAAGACCCTCAAAAATTAGACCGTGTTTCTTCACATGTGACCAACTCTGGAGGCAACAGAGAGGGTGAGGGAGAGGATGGAGTTTCACACACGGCTTCATGACTTAGACAATCTTGAACCAAATATCCTGCATTGCCTAAAAGCTGAGGTTTACTTGGAAGCCTGGTGACGGATTTCAGTGTCTTCAGTTTTTAAGCGGGATAACTTTTAAAAAAAAAAATCACAGAATCATGACCTTTTGTTTTATCAATGTTTGAAAAAAATAACGATGAAATCTGGTAAATGTGCCCTACGGGAAAATGTGTTCATCCCCTCTGTGAGTGGAGTAACGGGAAGTACTTGTAGGCTACCAATATTGCCTTTTTAACACCCGCCACAGTGCTACATAATAACCAAAGCATCATTTGCTGTGTTATTTATTATTTTTTATTATTTTTAAAACTATGGCTGAGTGCTCTTGGGCCATAATTAATAGCAGGCCAGAGAAGGGCCGGTCATTACTTTACAGGAAATGTGTGACCTAAAGGTTATCATATTTATTATAAAGCATTCTAACCTCCTAAATATAGAAAATGAAAAGTGATTCCTGTTATTTACTCGACAATTGCATATAATCATAAGGGTGATACTCTGTGAGCTGTATCAATACATTTGCCCAGAAGATAAATGGAGCTTTAGTGGTGAGCCTGGACGCCTGTCACACAGAGGAATGAGCAACTGTGTAAGTGATAAACCAGGGGAGGGATGGTGGCTACAGCTTTAAAAGCTGGCCTGATCCCACCAGCTACATGACCCTGGACAAGCCCTTGCTCAGAAATGGCAATAGTACCATCTGGTTTTTTGTGATTCTTGTAAGGAATAGGCAAGATCTGTTTAAGGTCTGAATCTCATGTGTGCCAGAAATCCAACAGATGTTGGTCCAGTGAGCTGTGCCATCCGCTCCCGTCCATAAACATGCTAAGGTTCAGACAATGAAATCTGTGAATAGTCCTGAATATGAAAAGAAGAGGAAAAACAATTTTTAAGGAACGAAGTCTTTCTGAAAGGAAGTAACCGTGGGACTTGAAGCTATCGCAGATGATAGTGAAGTGGGTTCATTTGCTTTCATATGCTACAGGAAGAATTTGCCTTCCCCCTCCATTTAGCGTTTGCAGACAATTTTGGTTTTTCTAGTTTCTGTATGACTCAACTTCTACTCGAGTGTACTGACTCATCTATGGCACTCCAAATTGGATGGCGTAATGGATGAAATGGGATTAATGTTCTTATTTTTGCCATTCTTATCATCCGGATTAACTGATCTTTCCATGGGCAGGAGGTGAAGCTATTTAGTTAGTATTCCATTAGAGTATCATTTCTTTCACAAACAGTCAGCAATATTTAATCCAGAGGCAATTGAGAAAGATGGTCTCTGACTTTTGCTAGATTTGCAGCCATATTCATATGCTGAGTCCACCAGCCTTAGGTGCCTAAGTTATGAATGGAGCCTGCATCCCTGGGCTCATTAGTCACTGTCTTCGTTCAACTGCCCGGGGCAAGCACATGTACAGATGCATTCATGAGTTCACACATTCACACATGGAAACATGATGAATAAATTTGATGTAATTAGTGATGAAATCTACTAATGAGTTTCCAAGAGTTATTTTTAAAAAGAAGAGCTCATCAGTATAATAATAGCATTTGGGAAAAGACACAGTAGGAAAGAATATATATGTAATAATATATATTAGTATAATATATACATTAGTTATATATATATATATATATATATATATATATATACATTAGTAATTGTCAAAGGCTAAGCATTAGTAGGAGAGCTGCTCACAAGAAGCATGAAGGAATATTTGAGAATAGTGGAAATGTTTGCTATCTTAACTGTGGTAGTAGTTGGTGAATGTATGTACATTTTCCAAAGCCTGTGCAATTATAAATTATAAACCTAAACAAGGTGAATTACATACATAAAACTTACATATCAATAGTGTGACTTTAATTTTAAAAAAACAGATTAATTGAAAATGGTAAAAAGAAAGTAGAGGGAGACTCCAATTGTGAATAACAAATGCTATATAATCTGTCCTAAAACAATGCTCCACGAAGCTAAAATGCCTAATTGTCAAAAATCTTTACAAAGAACCTGCAACATTCTGTAGATGAATAAGTTTCTAGGCTCAATAGGGTTAGAGGTCAGAGTCAACTAAAATTGGTATTGATTACAAACTGTCCAAAGTTAACCCTACCACCTAAGGCAAAGGAAGAAATGGGGTCACAAGGAAAGCACAAATGTTGTTTTAATTATGCATTAAAATTGCTGTCCTTTGGACAAGAATCTTTCTTCACACCTTCAGGTTAACAAATAATATGAATATGTAGTCAAAATTTTTCCATTAAAAAAAAAAAATCCCAAGTATCTCCAGTTCTCAATGTTGATCTGAGTCTGTGGCAACATTTTGAATGTCAGATTATTTCCATGTGCATGCCTTTGCGTATATCCTGTATAAGGTGAATGTAATTAATAAAGTATTTTATGAGGCAACACGGCCATTCTGAGTTACAGAGCACTTTTACATATATTATCCCTTCAATTGCCATTACAAGATGTGCAGCCAAAGTTATTAAACCTGTTTTACAGACAGGGTAAAGGAAAAGCAATCGGCAAAGGCCGAGTGGTTTGCTCTGAGTTGCAGGGCTCGAAAATGGAATGTAAATCTTAAACTCGGGCTTTGATACTGTTATAAGTAACAGCTGGGCTTAACTAGCAGCATCTATTAAAGCACTTAATTCCTACAACACACCATGAGGTGAGCACTAGTATTACTCTCCTTTAACAGGTCAGGAAACAGAGATGAAGTCATTTACCCAAGGTCACACAGCTAGAAAATAAAAACTAAGAACCCAGAATGTCCGTGTAGGCAATTAGGAGACTCCCTACATCAGGGTATCTTCTGTTAAAACTGAAATCTATATACACCACTGTTGTGGATAGCCCCGGTCTTGTATTTTGATACTAATTCCCCTTTCCTGTGAAGGGCTGCAGAGGAGGAGTGAGTCCTTACACAGGTGAATTCTAGTGAATCTTCTGCCCATCTTAATTTGTAAAATAAAGGCTGGAACCAGTGACTGGGCAGAAGAAGGGGAGGTAGAGAAATAAAGGTTGGTGGGAGAGAGCAGAGGGAGGAGGAGAAGGAGAAAGGAGAGAAGACGACAGAGGATGATGGAGGAGGAAGACTGGGAAGCCAGAGGTAGAAGGACAAACGCAGGGTCGGGAAGACCCTTGAGTTATAAGGGTCTCATAGCTGGGGAATAGAGTAGTGAAGTGGTGAATCTGCCCACTCTAGGCTTGCAGAATATAACCATAATTACTAAGTTGTGTTTTCATTGACCAGTCCTATTTGAATTGGAGATTTACAGAAACACACCACCTCATCTATTCTAATGTAGCCATTATGCAAACAAGAACATTTAAAAATGTACTGTGTTTTTCGGTGTCTTTCTAACTGCACTTCAGATTTGGTAGTGAAAATGCACCATTCTTTGTCTTTGCTCATGAGTCTCTGCCTGGATGCCAGGATGCCCGACTATGCTAGGAAACAATCAACCTCCCGCGTCTCCCTACCTTCCCTCTGTATTCCTCATGCAACCCTGACACAACTTTAACACATTTTATTTTATATTTCTTTGCAACTCTATCCTGGTCACAAAGAGACAACTGGCAGGTAGTGGGGGTAGGGGGAACCCATCATGTGATTGATCCCATCACAAATTCTAGACCTCCTGAGTCAACCAAAGCATTAAACCGACTTAATAACCCTTGTCGGAAGCCCAACACCTGCTCCGGTTTCTCCATGGCTGCTATCTTAAAGCCTCCGTATTTTCTTCAGGTGCTTAATCATAACTCTCAACAGATGAACTTTTCTTGCATTTGACTGAGGAAAGTGAACCATTAGGAGAAAAAAATGAACCCTTTAGATGTCTCTGAGCACTGTAATGTACCTGCCGTCATGTCATCTTGAAGCAGCACTGTGGTTTGTCTTGGTGTTTGCAGTGTATCCCTCCAGTCGTTCTATTTCCTTCCTCTCATCTCCTTTCACCGTCCATTGCCAGTGATCCTTCTAGTTGCCCTAAAAATTCCCCCTCTGTGGTGTTCGTAAGAGCACATGCTGAAATCTTTTGTCAGTTTCAAAAATAACCCCCTTAACTTAAATTTGACTGTCTCCATTTTTCAAATATATTCCGACAGACTAGAGGACCACTGTCTCTACTCCTTTTAAACAGAAGCTTTATCGTCTACCAAAAAAAGAGGGAGGCATTGCAAAAACTTGCATAATTATACTCAGTGGAGTAGTTGCCTGGAACTAAAGATAAAGGAATGGGCATAGGAAACTCCGGGGTGATGGAATTGGCTCCATCTTAATTATAGTGGTGATTTCCTATCTGTCAAAACCCACTGAATTGAACATTTTAAAAGGGCACCAATTACCGCACATAAATTACACCTTAATAAAGTTGATTAAAAAATAAACTCAATACGACAAGAGTTCTAACATTTTTAAAGAACAAAGAAGGTAAGTAAAAGAAAGTATGCCAGGATTATTAACAGGTGAAATATGATTAATTACACATCTAGACATTGAAGTGAAATGTGAGTTTCTCCTCAACCAAGTCAGAAAGGGAATAATATCAGATTAGAGAGAGAAAAAAATGGTACAGTAGTTAATAAAGAAGGTATCACTTCATCTTTAAAAATGAGATTTTAGGTAATGGACATCTTCGAAGAATGCAGAAATAGTATTTGATTAGCCGTTTCATATATCATCTTCTATTTTAAAATGAGTATGTAATGATTATTACTCAATGGAAGCATATCTATAGTCACTACCACAACTAGATTGGGCCTTCTACTTTCTGCAAAATAATACACAGGAATAGATAAAGTCTGAAGAAAAATGGCCTTCCATGTGCCAGGTACTTTATCTATGTAATCTCATTTTGTCTAACATGCATAATAAAAGCTTCTTAGACAAAGTGAGATTACTTGTTTAAAGTGGTTACTTAACACAGCTAATACATAGCGGAACCAGAATGAGCTCCAGGATCTGTCAATCTTTAACATCTATCCTCTGTGCTACTGATATAAAGGCGCAGATTGTCCAAAAGCCCATTAAATCATTTCTGACAGATGTCAATTTTCTGAAGAAGTCATTGACAAATGCTGGATCACAGGCGATCTGTACTTACAGCCTCCTGTGTGTGCATGGAGTACCAATAGTCTGGAAAACTACAGTGGAAATAAACCTACTTTTGTCTCCTGTTAGTCAGGAGTCAGTACTGCCATGCTTTGTGAAGCCAACTTGGATGGTCTCCTGGTCCTTCCTCTACAATGGCCCAGATCAGGAGAAAGACTACAAGAAGACATCAGTGTAATTTCAATTCTCTGGCCATAACTGGCTGAATCCCAAATGATACTCACAGTCTTATGTGGAGGAGAAATGGATGGCAGAGTTCCTTAGCCAAAAATACCCAACTTTTAATAAAAACTACATTTTATAGATGTGCAGAATATGTGTTACTGCAAAATACACTCTTGAAAGCTCAATTAATTCTTTGTTGCATGTAATTGCTTGGTGTTATTTATTTAAACAATGGAAAGATTTCAATTTTACCTTTAGCTAAGCCAATTTAGAACTGTTCTCTGACAGCGGTGAGCAACCAGCTCAGCTATTCTCTGCATAACCTCAAAATTGTAGATATCATATCAGCATAAAACAAAATGAGAGGGCTACTTGAGTTTTCTCATTTTCTCACATACTTATACTTCCTGAATGCTTAGCATCTCTACCTTCAAACTATATTCTGAACCCCACTACTTCTCTGCACCCCACTCTCTACACTTTGCAGTAATTTCTCAACTTGTCTATCTACCTTCACCCTTGCCTTCACACTAGTTTATTATGAGTCTGAAATGAAAGACCCTTCTGAAATAAAAATCTGAACCATTCCAAGCCTTCTATAGGACTCACATTAAACCCAGACGACCTCAGAATCTCCATTAAGGCCTCTTATGCATATGCACACACAAATGTGCATGTGCCTCTGAATGAGTTGCTTCCCATCCTCCTCCTTGTCACATGGTACTTCTGGCAGTCCCCGTAATACTACACATTCCTGCTTCGACATCTTGGTACTAGCTGTTCCCTCTACCTGGGAACTGCATGCTCAACATATCCCATGATTCATTGACTCCGCTCTGGTTTGGCTCGAACGATAATTTTGAGAAAGTGCTTGCAATGTGTGAAGCCTAAGTACGAACAACATTGCATGACTAAGGGAGAAAAATGACTTGAACAGACACAAGAACAAATGGATTTCTTTCTGGAGATACACAACTGAAGTATCTACATCTGCATCTGCAGCTTCTAGTACCGTTGTCAAGTCATTCAATGTAATGTCAAAATAAACAATAAATTAAACCAAAGCCCTATATAATTGAGTAGTGGGAAGTGTATGTCATAAAATGATTCCTACCCTCCTCAACTCAATAGTGTTTATATTATGCAAGTTTTCAAAAATCACTTAATAGCCTTTGATGTGCATAGAGATTACACTTAGTCTGTAATTACTTTTTGACGTGGAATCAAAAACTGATGGGGAAATTAATGAATATTATTATTTAGCTTGTTTTCACTGAAAACTGCAAATATGAAAACCATTCACCAGAAAGGAGTCCAAATCCTTGCTTGCCCCCACATAAAATATTATAGTAAGTTTTCTAATTTCAAATTAAAAAGAAAACAGAAAACATCTCAGCTACATACCCATCAGCAGAACACATGCTCATCCATGACGCAACAGGGGGATAAAAGTGAAAGGCAGAATGATTCAAGGTATGTGAACCTGTGGCTGTAGACTATGTCTAGATGTCTCTAGTAATAAACCTCGCAAGGTACGGTGCGAGCTAAATGAGTTAAGTGGCGATAATGGCAGACACAGATGAAGGTGGACCACAAAAAGAGAAATACTGCAGTCTCCTAAGACTTAGGTTGGCAGTGAGGATGACAGGTTAGACAGCCACGGATGAAGAAGACTGTTAGGCACGGAGTAAGTGAAATCAACAAAATTACTTGCACAAACAATCTACTTTTGTCTGATTATACCTACTTATTTAGCTAAATCTTTCATCTTTAACAGTAACTGTTAAGGCTTTTTTTTTTTTTAAGCCTGCTTTGGAAATGCCTTGTCTCTCTATATTACACAGAGAGAAAAATGTACTTTCTCTAGTTGCCGGCACTCCCTGATACAACTGCCATCACACAAATTACAGTGAAGCCCACTGAATATGTTAGGGACTATTACTGAGTAGGTAAGTAGTTCTTGTAGCCAGAGTTCTTCGGGATTCATAATCAGCCCTGGGTGTTCAGTTGTTGGAGTTGTCCTTAATGCTGATTGATGGCTGTATGCTTCATTTGTGAAAATCAAGCCATGAATAGTAGCAATGTTCTGTCTTCACCTAGTTTTGCTATTCATTACTACCAAGCCCAGAGGCCTCCAGGGACATTCAGTCACACATTCTTGAGGAAAGATAAATAGCTGAAGTGATTTAACCTAATTTATAGACCAGCATTTATTTTTATTTTTCTACCAGCATTTATTTTTATTTTTCTACCAAGCGTATGACATACCCTCTTCTTTGTCATGGACGTATGGTTGATGTTGTTAAGATTTTGATAATATACAAGAGTGTGTGGGAGAGTCTGTGTGTATGAACATTGGATGATCTAATAGTCATGCAACCATCTCCCAGAATGAAGAGCTTTTATAGTTGCTGGAATTTACTTGGTTGGAGAGGGTTTTTTTGTTTGTTTGTTTGTTTTTGAAGGAGGGGAAAGTACTTGAACCAAAAGGCCAATCCATCCCACTTCTCTCTCCCTTCTCATCTCCCTAGATGTTTTCCTTCCCTCCCTCCTTCTCTCTTTCTTTCTCCCCAAATAGTTATCTAAACACAAGATGAAAGACAGACCCATGGAACAATATGACTGATTTATGCTTATCATCTGCAGTCTCATACAATCTATTCAGGAAAAAAAAAAAAAACTCCCTAAAGAGATGAGTGTGCTATTGATGGCTTATTATATAAAAGACTAGGGAAAATGGATTCTACCAACCGGCTTTTACCTCACCTCCTGTCTACTTGTGTAGGCTCTGACTCAATGATGCTGTGAGTCAAGCTTACAGGAAGATTAAATGGAAATAATCCCCTCAGAAGCACCTGATCAAGAAAAGCTTGTTACTAAGATTCCTCTTTTTCCTCTCTTGATTAGAAATGCATGCCTCACCAATGTCTGAGAAACTCTCATTTGACTCTGTCATCTCTAGATGATGAATAAGTTTAACTGTATATGTTTCTCCTTGATTCATAAATGACCTATCATGGAAAAGGCCTGTGAGTTCATAGAAATTCAAGCAGATTTTCTGAGAATCATGATCTATCAAGATCAGTGTGACCCACAAACCCCCTCAGGTTGTGTGCAAACCTCTGAATCATTGGTCACTGTAAAGTCAAAAGATTGGCAACATCTCTATCCCCAGCTTCCTCAGATTATGATAGCCTCTTCTTTTCCCACTTAGATCGAAGTAAACAACGAATCTTGTAAGTTCACAATATAGAAGAGTAAAATATGAAGTATGAAGTACTGTTGACATTCCTATTGTCCATAAGACATGCCTATATTTTCTATAAAAGTATAAAATTATAAAAATATATATATAACAAAAAACACAAAAAAAGAAAACCTGCAGCTAGTAAGCTACTTGAATAAACCAAGGTAGCTAATTGACTGTATAGAATTATCAACCCTTTCCTTTATCATCCTATGTGAGAGACAGTATTCCATTCCACCTCTATAACAGTAACAACACAGATTTGCTTTTTTTTTCTACCATTGCACACACTTAGTGTTCAGTAAAGACCTGAGGCTGACATTGTGTTTTTAAAACTATCCCTAACAAAGACTGTTGTTAATTACTACCAAAACCCATTCTCCTGCCACCACCACCCCCACACACACATTTAGCTTGACTGTGATCTTATGAAATAAAGATTATATTTACCAACATCTCTTGCAGCTAAGTAGAGCATGTTCGAAAGTTATAGCAAATAGAAAGTTAAATGAATTCTTTGTATGTGACATCCAAAACATGCCCTTCAAAGCAGAAAGCAGTATTATGCAGCATCACCTCCACTAAGAAGCGTGGAACAAAAGGCTTCTACCCAGGTATCACACCCAGAGGCATACCTAAAGGACATCAGTACTCTCTACAACTCTGCCTATATATGAAGGTGAAGATGCAATAATCTGTGGCAGAATCCTAAGTGTGAATTCAAAAGACAACAACAGTCCTCAGTGATACTAAAATGCAATATAACTTAAGGACTACTGTCTCATTCATTCACTGGTCTAGAATAGAAAGGACAATCAATATTAAGTACCACATTGGGAACACTACCAAAGGAACAACCCTCAGTCTTTAGTCAAAACACTAAAAGAATCTTTGACCATAGAGCACAGAGAACTTATTTTTGGCTAGACATGAGAAGAGTATGAAAACATTCTTGTTTTTTTTTTTCTTCCTCCATGTAGAGCTATTTTTTTTTTCATTTACAATGATTATCGCAGATATATATTGTCTCTTAATCTGTTTCCCATTTTTACTCTGGATTCTTCCTAATTACACA
Organism: Mastomys natalensis; assembly: GCA_021653895.1. NCBI lineage: Eukaryota > Metazoa > Chordata > Mammalia > Rodentia > Muridae > Mastomys > Mastomys natalensis. The sequence goes on along the minus strand of JAJTUV010001097.1, from coordinate 459,965 downwards.
TGTACCCAGAGTTATCTGCAGAAGCAAGGAGGTCTCAGTAAAGCGTGACCTTGCCAAGCCCTCTGGAGTTTCTTGGATATCTCCAGATGGATGTCACACCTCCAGATGGAGCATTCATTCTCTACACCATCATTGTTCAGACATCAGAAACCAAAGCTAATCCTCTGGCAGTGGTTCTCTACTGAGATGCTTCTCCTCTGGGATAATTCTGTAGGTGTACATCCGGCAATATCTGGAAATATTTTCAGCTGTCACAGCTGTGTATGCTATATTGGTGGTAAATAACCTGTAACATACAAGACAGGCTCCCAATAAAGCATCATCTAGCACAAAATGAGACCAATATAGAAACAGAGTCATTTGCTTCCTAAGAATGCTCAGGAAAACCTAGTTATTGCTATTTCCCTAAACACAGATTCCCTAAGAAGCATCTCATGCCTAGCAGAAAATAAGCTCTCTTAAGAGAGAGTCCCTGTTTCCCAATTCTATCCCCATACCTACCCTTAAACACTCAGCCTTCAAAATGTTAGCCAACACAGTGAAGCACCAGGAACAAAGCTCTGAAGTCAGGTACATTGTAACTCAGCCAGTGATCCAGCATCTACAGCAGGCAAGCTAGGCCACATTGCCTTGTCTGCGCACTATAGAAAATAGTGCCCTGTAGAAGAGTCTTTATGCAGCTATGAAAATTAACATAGACAATGCATGAAAGGTCTTGGGACAACTGATGCATAATAAGTGATTAATAAGATAATGCTATTTTAGAATAAAATAATAAAGTAATTTAACAAATGATTTTTTTTTTTTTTTACAGCATTCACATAACACAGAAGATCTCTTCTTTTCCACATTTTCATTTGTATGCCTTTTCGTTCACACCACTTTTAATCACAGTCTGGCAGCTGGTAGGGTGTTACATTTTTAATCTATAGACAAAGATAACAGTCCGAGATACCTTTATGTTGCTGGCTTAATCTCCATTGTTCTTCAAACGACTCATCTGTCCAGAGTATTTTTCCGTCAGAGAATTTTTTTCCCATAAGGATACCAATATTCTGTCTTTTCAAATAAAACAGAACCTTCCTCTAATAATTACGTTATTAGTTTGCACAATGTTGGCAATCTCAAGAAAAATAAATGCTAGAATTTTTTTTGCAACACTCTGCACAATGGCACTGTGCATCGCGGGTTAGATAAAATGCCAATATCTCCTGTCTTCTCACCCTAAGTGATGCCTCCTTGCTTCTTGCAAGCTGACTTTTTAAAGCTGCTTTCACAAATGTTCTCATTTTAAGCATCTATCCCCATTCTCCTTTAGCTATCCTTCAGCCCTGCCTGCCTACCAGCAACACATGAATTGACTACTTTTATCTGTGTGCTGCCAAGCACTGAGAGTTCTCATGTGACTGGAACTTTGATGGCACTTGGCTTTCATTGTCCCTTTAAAGTTGTTTGCAATAGACATTGTTATCTGTTATTCCCATTTCATACAAGAGGCTGTGGTTCCAATTGAGAGACTTGCCTTGAGTAAGGGATGGAATCCAAACCCCAAGCCCAGTGTGCAGAATAGCCATACCATTTCCACTAATGTTCCCTGCCCAGCCTGTGCATGATACTTCTATTGGTATCAAAACAGTGCTGAATACCATCCTTCAACACTCAGCCGATCTTGTACACTTGGCAGTTCCACTCCATCATGAGTGAGCTGTGTACTCCATCATAAGTACTTCTCTAGGGAACAGTAAAGTAAAAGGATTTTCTCCACTGTGGAATCCCTCTTAGAATCCCACTGAGGCTGTTCTGATGGGATTTCTCATTGTGTAATGAAGTACCGAAAAGGAAGAGAGAAGACCAGAGCTCTCGTTCAGACAAAGGGAGTGGGTTTCATTTGATTATTCTCCCTTATCTGAAGTGCCGAGAGACACTTCTGCATTAATTCTGAGCATGTGTAGAGATAACCTAACTTTCAGCCTGACTTCCCATTTTAAAAAAATTTACATTTCATCAGAGAGACACATATAATAAATTTGCTATATGAAAATAAAAAAGATCTCCTTATTTCTTCATTTTCTTTCATTGGCTTGGCAAGATTGTAGGACATTAAGTTGCAGAAGTAAAAGCACGTGAAATGGTTCCTTCTGCCCATGCTTACTCCTGGACAAGGAGCTCTGCTCAGGACAGTAAGGGAGGAAGGGAAAGGAGAAGCCTTTTGGAGTCAGAGCAAAGTGCTGATAACAACCATTGTTCATCAAGCAAGCAGGAACTGGGAGTGTTCTTTGATTCATTCATGTCAAAGCACACACAAAGACCTATTGGTTTCCTTCACAATGCATAATATTTTGAATATTTACTGACTGAATGCTATGGGCAAAGAATTATACTATGCACCACGGTGTCATGATGTGTGTGTGTGTAAAATTCCATAAGCTATATAAATGCATATAGTGCATATATATTTACGATTGCATGCCTAGCTTGTACAACCTCTGAGTGTGTTTTTAACTAAAGACAATTCTCCTCCTCAAAGGTCTTGCAGTTTCGTAACTAGAACAGATGTGCACGATACAATATGAACTCATGAGACGATCACGGTGGAAGACCTACCTAAACACACGAAGGTTTCATGGAGAAAATGAAACCTAAAACTGCCTGGAAGAATAGTATGCTCTAGTAGTAGGATATTTCATCCTTTTACTACAAATAGTCTTTAAGTTTTAAATTCAGTAATCTAATCATGGCATTCATGAAAGTTATGTGTGAGAGAGGCAAAGGGGAAGTTCGGGAGTTGCTGTTACCGCGTTGAAACTTCCACTCTGGATGCTCAGCTATGACCCTCTGATGAGCTTCAAAGACCTCCGTGTTCTCCTTCCAAATCCTAAGGAAACTTTCTTTGGGATATGTAAACCTCACTTTGGTCATCTTGTTTCCTCTAAGGGTCCATCTATCTTTTTCTGATATATATTTATCTTCTAAGCCCTCTTTATTGAATCTACCTAATATCTTGCAATTCCTCATCCCTCATCTTCTTCTGGCTCCCATGAGCAGTTGGGCACATAGGTGCCTGAATGTGAGTACAAGCTTTGTCACTACTGAGCTACAGAACCTTGGTGAAGACATGTATCCTTTCTCTCAATTTCCTACCATTTGAAATCCAGGTATAGCAATTACTTTTCCCATCATTGCTATGACAAAATTTAAGACAGATGAACTTAGAGGACAGGTTATTCAGGCTCATAGTTTCAGAAGATGTAGTCCATAGTTATTTGATCCCATACACCTAGGTAGAATGCCATGGTGGTTGGAATGTGGAGAGCAGGGTGTCCATTTTATTTCAGAAAGAACCAGAGGAAAGAAAATACAGGAAGGTACCTGAGCAGCACATGGACCCTAGGACAAGCTCCCAATGACATACTTCCTCCAAATGAGCCCTGTCACCTACTTCCCACTTGCCTATCATATTATGAGCCTATTAAAGTATTAATCCATTCATTATGTCAAAAGACTCATGGCCTATTTGGATCTGTAAACCCAGAGCCACAATAGGTGTGCATTGCTTATCATCTCTTAGGTGGTTATGAAACTAATAAAGTTAATAAGATTAACCATCTCATGGATTAATAGTAGTTGATGCCCCAAACTGTCAAATTAAGTGTTAAACAAAAAATATACATGGAATGACATCTTGCAGCTAATAAATGATAAATAAACTATATCTTTATATGTTAAAATACACTGTTCTGTAAGACACATTTTCTTCTTCCTTAATCATGTCCTGTCATTTTTCGGCCAAGAACCTATCTCTCTTGAGGTCTGTCTGCTCTGTTGGGTGCTAATAAAAACCAAGTATCTACATGAAAAGATTGAATGCTAAGAACCTCAGAGGGTGTGCCTAAGAAGACTTTAATTGGTATCTGCTCTCTGGATCCTCAAAGGAATCCTTCCTAAGACTCAATAGTTTAATTCTTCATTTGGGTTCGCTTCTCCCAGTTCTACCATTGAGTTTCTCATCTGCTTAATTTCACTTGAGTTGCTTTCAAATATTTGCAACAAATTACATAATATATGGATCATACTATTCTAAAAAAAAAAAAAAAAAAAAAAAACCCAAGGTTCTTCTCTTCCCTCAAAACTCCACCTCTCAACAAAGAAATCTCTTTAAGTAACTTCTACTCACCCCTTTCCTCCCAGCCCTGGAACCTAATACTATCAGAACTATTATCCATCCTCTTGCAGCTACTCTCTTCTGTTCTGCTTGGATATCTTCCTTCCCACTGATTTATCCCACCTTCAGGCAACAGTTCATTGTACCTTTATATTCAGATGGACCAAGCTGAACATTCAGGGGAAGAGGGAAACGTTAAAAGTACTTACGGTACTGTCTGTGCTCAATCACTGCCACCTACCAATGTTTCTTGACTCTTTATCAGACCAGATGGCTGTAGCTCTTGAAATTCTGCCTTGTACCTTCCAGTGTGTAGCATCGTGATTATCCACAGTAGGCTAATAAGCCTCTTATTTAAAAAGTCTGTGTACTACCCACCGAAAGCAATAGATAGTAGACAATCAGAAATGTCCTCAGTCCTACATCTGTGCAAACTTCTCAGGTATTTGCGCAGACTAATATTTTCTCTTTGATCTTCTTAATTATGACAGTTTTTTAATATAGCCCTTCAATATTAAACACAGCAGTGCTTCGAAGTAAATAAAAATAGGTTTCATGGTTTTAAGAGATATACCAAAGCAATCTTCAGTGCCTTGTGAAAATTGCATACAGACAGTATTTGGTTTCCTACATTCACCATTTCCTCCCCCAAATTAAGCCTAATCAAGAAACAGCAGCATGGAACAGATCTCCTAAGGTTTCTTCCACCATCTGGTTTGATAAGGAAGTAGAACATTAGTAGGTGGCAGTGGCTAAGTACGAACAGTACTATTAGTAATTTTGATATCTCCTCCTTCCTCTCTGAATATTGAGCATGATCCATCAGAGTACAAAGGCCTTCCAGGATTCTTCAGAAGCTAGTATTTCAATGTCTTAGTTGTAAGTCCAGTTCCCAGAAACATTAATGTATCTCAACGGTATATTGTGGTATTTCTGAATTTTAACAATATTCATCTAAGAATCATTTAGGCTTGAGAGACAACAACCTTGAAGTGCAATTGCTTTTCTCACCCTTCGTAACATAATCACAGTCATTATGATAGCTAATTGTGGTTGTCAACTTGACACACCTGGGAGGAGGGAACCACTGTTGAAAAATGACCTCGATCAGATTTTTCTGTGGGCATATCTATTGGGTGTATTGTTGGTGGCTGATTGATGTGGGAGATGTGGTACGATCCCTGGGCAGGTGGTGCCTAGGATTATAAGACCAATAGTGAATTGTAAGCTTCAGAGTAAGCCAGGAGGCAGCATTCCTCTCTGCCTTCTATTTTACACTGCTGCCTTGATTTCTCATGGCTTCCCTTAATGTTAGACTGTAGCCTGTAAGCCAAATGAACTCTTTCCTCCTTAGGTTAATTTTGGTCAGGCTTTTACCATAGCAATAGAAAGTAAGTCAGAACATTGTCCAGAGACGATTGTTCCAAGAAGCAGAGTTTTGGCTCTTATTCGTACCAGCAAAGATCTAAACGACATATTCTTTATCTGTATATGTAGCCACTTTGAAAAATTGATCAGGTTTTCCCTAACCAAACAAGAAAACCGATCATAGTCAACAAATAATAACAACAACAACAAAATGAAATGAGTGAGACTCTTTGGGCAATAGTGATAAACTTTGATTATGCTTATACCTCTAGAGAAAGCTCCCAGTGTGATAGGAAGCCTACCCAAGTTCAGACCCTGTAATGTCTCCCTCAACTAAGGGATAAAATCAAAGTTCCTTAGCAAAACGTATAAATCCTTCATGATCTGGCTCCTAAGTAAATGTATAAATGTTCAATCTCATTTTTCACCCTACCCTTCCTCAATATGGTACAACACTATCTCTCTCAGATCATAAAGGCTTGGCCAAAACAGCCCTTCAAAGTAAATCCCCTATGTAGCTAGCAAAAAGAATAACTCAAAAATAACAGTAAGTCGATCACAGTGGAACTAACTAGCAAAGGGGGGGGGGAACTTTTGTATGGTTAAATTATATAAAATTAGTTTAGTCTCAGCTTGCCAGGACCTGATTTAGGAGGCAACAGAGTGCAGTCATTCGAGATCTTTCCAGGGAAACTAAAGGAATAAAGAAGCAGCCAGAACCCTCTCCCATCTCTCTACAGAGATAGAAATATACCATGCTGAGCACCAGACAGCCTATCACACGCATTATCAAGTATGACTCTGCTGCAACATTTTGAATGCTGCATACCACCCAAAGTGTTCATGCAGAGGGTTCGTGTGCCTTTTACTTGGCTGTCCCTTGACTTCTACTTAATATATAGATTCTTAAACCTCAGGGCATTTGATAAATAGTGGATTGTATAACAAAACCCATTAACATCTATCACTGAATCCACCATCAGCCCAAGCCAGTCATCAGGGAATAGAGATGTGCTGAGACATACTCCATTACGCTACGATCCACTGGAAACCTTGGGGCTGGAGTGTCTAAAACCTCTCCATTAACTAGATTTGGCAGGTATGGTCTTCCTCTTCTGTTATTAACACAATCCTCCAGCCTACCACTCTGCCTGCCATGTAAATACACCTGGTTTTTCAACGCCGTTCATTCTTTAAGCAAGTCTCTGGTCGACTTCATATTTCTTCTCTTCAGGTTTAATGGAAATTTTGCAAAACAAATTTTAATTGTCTTTTGAAGTTAGTGTACAAGAAAATGTATTTCATTGTGGTATTTATGTGGACTTTGTTCCTACCAAGTCCCTTATCCCTCTCTCCTCCATATTCCCCTTAACTCCTCTTGCTTGTACCTTTCCTCTACACAATATCCCCCCTTCCACCCTTATGCTACATGCATTTTTTAATCTTCTCTGTCTTTATCTCATCCTTACTTTAAGTCTCTTCTCCTTTTGTCATGGTTCCCTTTCTGATTTTATAATACACACACACACACAACACACCACACACACACCACACTATAGAATACTTATTTGAGAGAAAATATGTTGATTGTCTTTCTCAGCCTGGCTTAAGGTGTGTAACCTACTAATTTCCAATTTTATGCAGTATCATGAAAATGCCAAGATTTCATTTTTTTATATTTTAGTAAAATTCCATTATGTATACTCTATATCCATTCATACGTTGGTAAACATCTAGGCTTGTTCCATTTCCTATGTATGGTGACTAGTGTAGCAATATTCATGAATCCACACTCATTTCTCTGATAAGACCTGGAATCTTTCACGTGCATATCCAGGAGGAATTGTACAGCTGGGTCATAGGGTAGTGCTATATTTAGTTTTGTGAGGAACCTCCATACTGATGTACAGAGTCCATTTCCACCCTTTGCTGATACTTGTTGTTTGTTTTCTTGGTGGCAGTGATTTTCACTGGAATGAAATGGAATTTCCAAGTAGTTCTACGTGCATGTGTATGCATTGCGCCTATTTTTTTTTTTACTATAGATTTATCCCTTAATAAAAGCTACTGGCTCTGCTTCAATTACACTAATGAAATGTTTAGAAGTTCATCAGTACTGTATTTTTATTTCTTAAGGGTTTAAACTCATAACCTGCTCATACTGCTGCATGCCTGACTGGGTTATCCAAACCTGAATGAGCAATCTCTTTCATCTAGAAGAAGTGATCTTTATGTCATAGTCCCAAGATAGACATGCATGTGACTTCATGTCTCCCGGTTAGTCCAAGCTCACCCAGTTACCTCCCAGCCTCACTGGCTGACCAACAATACTTCAACTTTGCTTTCCTAGTAAAGAAAATCATGATCACTGGCTTTCTGCCTACCACCATCCACCTCATTCCTTTTGCCTCATACCAGTTTCTCCAGAACCAAGAGTTAGAAATTGATCCTTTTCCTCTTCTGCATCTCAACCATGTTTCTGGTTGACATTTGCTTGCAGAGGTCCCCATAGGTGACACAACTGTCTTTCATCGTTTATTCTTTAAATTTTAATATTTATAAGAATTACTCCTTGGGAGTTCTCGGGTCCCACATATTAACCTAATAAAAAGGTTTTGGAAGTCCTTGACTTTGTGACATCTCTCAAGAAATCCATTATTTAGACGTCTAGTAGAATTCTACCAGACACATACCATGTTGTACATAAAATAGGAATTGCTAATCCTACAAAGGCCAGTAAATATACCTTCTAGAGAAGCAGTACAGGCAGCAAGAAAAAATGACAGGCAGCAGAACAATGCCTATAAGACATGAGCAAACAAAGCATTCTAAGAGTACCTAGGAAGCAGAGGATTAACTCTCCTGGTGAAGGCAGGAAGCATTGCCTTAGATTCCTAAATAGGTTGTAGTCCAACTCCATGTTACTATTTCTTTTCCTTTCTCTATGGGCCATTTTTACATTTGTAATCCAATCGAACGAGAATGTCTAATGACAACAGAACTCCCAGTATTTTCATATTTTACATCAAATACAATTATGCTTAGGCTACACATAATATGTATTCCAATTTTGTTTTCACCAGAAAACTACACAGAATGGCAATCCCACATTTGAAGTGTGCAGACAGAATCCTGTCAGTAGAGCAGTGAGCATCTACTGCTCTAGGTTCATTATTTGAATATGCATATCCATTCATAGATGTACACATGTGTACAAGCATGTTGGATATACCTTCTGTTGTTGTCAATCTAAACAACAACAAAAAAACTAAACTTCATATTTTCGGCAAGTATAAATATATTGTGGCCCAACACCACTTTGTTAGAAAATTCCTTTTCTATGGAAGATATCAATGATCCTGTTTGCCATAGGGAAGCATCTGCAGTTGGTTATCTGATGCAGGCAAAAGCAAGTAATATAATCGCCATGAGTTTTAGAATTGATGAGCATCCCTTAATTGACACAGCAATATGCAAAACACACAGATTTGGAGCATATAAACCAAAGATGCAAGGGAACCTGTCCCTAGAAAGAGACAAAAATAGCAGGTCAGATTGTACAGGCTTTAATGCCAGCACTCAGGAATACAGTACAGAGAGTTCAAGGACAAATTCAGATGTATAACAGGTTCAAGGTCAAAACAACAGAGAAAGAGACAGACAGACAGACAGATACAGAGAGAGAGAGACAGAGGGACACACAGCAAGAGAGTATTTTCCAATCTATTTCTGATACATTTTCCTTCTTAATCTTATTTTGTTGCTTGTGATCACACACACACACACCCTCACACACTACCTCTACCCAATTGTTAGGTTTGTTAGTTTGTTTTATTTTGTTTCGTTTTTGTTGTTTTTTTGGTTGGTTGGTTGGTGAGTGGGTGGGTGGGTGGGTGGGTGGGTGGGTTGGTGGGTTTTTTGGTTGGTTAGTTTGGATTTTGGTGTTTTTGAGACAGGGTTTCTCTGTGTAGCCCTGGCTATCCTGGAACTCACTCTATAGACCACACAGTCTTTGAACTCAGTAATTCATTGAGTGCCTCTGCTCCAGAGTGCTAGGATTAAAGATATGAGCCACCAATCCCAGCTACACAATCATTTTTAATGGAATAAATACTTTAGCCTATAGATCATGTTTGTAAAAGGTTAGTTTTAGAAAATAAAACCTCTCGTTGATTGTAGTGATGATCTCCCCAGTTTCAAATTGTCAGCTCAGAAAACATATATACACATAACATTACATACAGTAAATAGGTTTTATTTGTGAATATATACATATACACATGCATATGCATACATATACATATGCAATAAAAACTTATGTAAAAGGAGACCATCAATTTGAATGGGAGAAGGGAGGAAAGTATGAGAGGGTTTTGATGGGGGAAAGGAAATGGAGAAAAGTTATAATTATATTAAAATGTCAAAAATAAAATACATAGTGAATCTAGAGCTTGAATTAGAGTCATTCTTGATTATTTGATCAGCGACTTCTCCAAGGTCTCTCTTTCATATTTCATATCCCTCATCAAATTCTACAATTTCCTCCCTTCAAATTTCTTTCACATCTGTTGTGTCTTATCTATTTCTAACTATATCCTTATTCTACTCTAACTGCTGCTATACATCAATCTGTCTCAGTTTAAAGAACTCTAGGTTCTAGTTTCTTCAAAACAGCTTATATGACACATTCTATGCAAGTAGATTATCTAAAAATACATAGTAAATATAATAATGGCTAATAATTATGTAATAATCTAATAATATCATGACCTGAGCTTTTAACTTTCCAGTGAATCTGTTGACTAAATGAAATATTAAAAACTTAACCAGCATCAAGTTCTTCTACAACTCAGCTTCAACACAACACCCAAAGTTATTTATCACATCTCCCTGGATATCTGAATGTTATCTATTTAAATAGGATTGCCAGAATGTTAAGCACTAAAACTATGATTTTATATACTTAATCTCTTATAATGCTAATAACAACTGTGATAGTCTTAAAAATGGAGCTTCAAATTCTATGACACTACTCCCATTGAAAGACACTATGTGTTACTTCCCCTAGAAAACGAGTCGCATGACTAGTAACTCACATAACTAACAAAAGCAATGCTGTTCAAACTCTTAGAATGAGTCAGAAAAAGCATTCAGCCCATCTTGCAAAAAGCGGAGAAGATAAAGAAGACAGTAGTGAATGGGATCAATAAAATCATTAATAATAGAGCAAATAGATCATGTAACCTCTTGGAAAGCTGGAATGACAATTAACTAGTCCACCAATATGAGACCATCTGCTACAGTGTCTACAGGCTCTAGTGTCATGGAGAAATGAATAGTAAATTGCCCATATGTGAGCTCTAACTTGAGATTCCATATGACAGTCAACATTAAGTAGAGATACTTAGTAGAGATGCTCTCACTCTGACCCTAGCTCTTAAGATATACCCAGGAAATGAGCCAAACCCTCAGACACTGTGAAACAGAGCTAAGTATTTATGGGCTTGGTATTTTTTAAGCTCTTAACTCACATAATCCATGAGCATAATTGTTTTATTGCTAATTCTTAGAATGATGTCTAATTCAGCAGTATTAACTTGAGCCAATTTTGGAAGTAAAACCTTTTCATAAAGAAAGTTTAGAAACATTGCTTTGGGACTAGAGTGTGTGCAACAGTCGGAAAACCCTTGGAAATGGGCAGGATTAACAGAAGCCTATGGACTTCGAAGAGGTGGTTAGCAAGGACTCAAAGGATAATATGGTGAGTGTTATTAAAAGCAGAATAAGCCAAGACAGAAATGCATCGCTTTTGATAATGCATATTCCACAACAGGAAAGGAAGGCATTCTTGGCAGAATGACCTAAGACAGACTCAGTCTTGTTTATGAAATAGAAAAGGGGGAGAGGTGGAGAGATTTTGGGGATGCTTGGCAAGAATCTGTCATGGACCAAGGACAAGGAAATGGGCTTCAGGCAGGAATCTGACATTAGGCTAGAACAAAGAAGTAATTTCAGGAGGAATCTAAATCTTAGGCTTGAACAAGGAAGTAGGCTTCAGACATGAAAATGACTTTGGGCTAGGACAGGGAAGTTGGCTCAGATATTTTGGTCATCCTGATAAGCCCTTAGAAACAGTGATCATGGAGGTGTTTATGGAATTTTGTTTATTGCCTTGCTTGTTCCTTGACCATTTGCATCTATTGTATTGCTAGTTCCTCAACCTAGAACTGATCTTAATACATACATGTAATTAAAATGGTATAAATGCAAAAAGGAGGAGGGGGATGTGATAGGGGGTTCTAGAGAGGGGGAAATGAGGAAAGGGGATGACATCTGAAATGTAAATAAATAAAATATCCAAGAAAAAAAAGGAGGGCAAAGCAGAATAAGAAGCTGGGGAAATAGTTCACTGGGTAAACTGGTTTCTATGATAGCAAGAAAACCTTAATTCAGATCTGCAATAACCAAATAAAAGCCAAGTATTATACATGTCTGGTTTGCAGAGATAGGTGTATCCCAAGGACTCACTGGCCAAACATTCTAGTGAGACGATAATCTCCAGGTACGGTGAGGTTGCCTGTCTGTCAAAAATAAAGAACAATAGAGGAAAATATTCGCCAATTTGTGACCCCAATGTGTGCATATATTGGTGAGCAAACCTGCACATACTCTTTCTCACACACACACACACACACACACACACACACACACACGCTCATGCACACACACATATATGCATTAAAAATAAGCAGAATAAAAAGGGGTTTTTTTTATATACTACAAGAAATGATTATCACTTGGTTACCTTAAATATCAAGAAAAACATGGAATACAACTACAGAACTAAAATTTTTTTAGTGAAAGAGATTGCAGGCAAAAACCATGAAAGAGGCACCTGATTCTTCTCACTAGTTGGGAGTTTTATAAAAAGAGATGACGTAAGCTTAAGAATAAACTGTCTAATCTTAACAAAAAGTAAGAAGTATAAAAGAGCTAAGATTCTCTATATTTGAAATTAAAACACTTTCTTTTTTTTTTTTAGCCTCATTAGACAGAAGATTATCAAAGTAAAGATCAGTTTCAAGAAAATAATAGTAATATAGATCACCATCATGAAACACAGCCTGAGGCCGAAAGCAAGAACCACTGTTCTGTAAACCCTCAGATCCTCTTGAAGTGGTACCCCAAGGCCTTTTCAAAAGACAAGTGTCTTTATAAAAATTATAAAGGCATGTTTCACAAAGTCCCTGTGCTAAATAATCAGTATATGAGCACCTTTATTCCATAAAGCCTCCACACAGAAAAGGTTTATCTTAACGACATCTAGAGGTTTAATCTTGTCTGAGAGAATGGATATAGCTTGATTGATTAAAATCCAATAATGATTTTCATAAGTATACTTGCTTAGCAGTAAAGTTACAGAGCCTGTGAAATCTAGCTTTGCCCATATAAGAAAGGAGCTGAGGTTATCCCGTTGCAGATACAAGCCATTCTGTATTTGGAAAAGAATTTCTTCAAAGGCAAAATTAAAACCCCTAAGGATGATGACAAATGCCAAAAAAAACCCAAAAATACAAAAAAAACAAAACAAAAAAAAAAAAACAAAAAAACAACTCACAGGTAACAGCACTGAGCCATAGCTGAAGAATTGGCAAGACTGACCAGTTGGATTTCAGACTTGCTACAGGTCATTGATTACTGAGTTTCCATGTTATTGTCTATTCTTCGATACAAATGGCTATTACAATCACGTTCTAACTTTATATTGCCTGTGGGTTGGGGGATACAGAAGAAGAGTAAATTACTTGGTTTTCTTCAAAACAGGTCTTCAGAGTGAGAGGAGATATGCCCAAGAAACCAGTCTGAGTGACCTTGTCTACACGTGGATCTCAGCCTGCTTGTAAGACTGTGCGTCTCAAATATAAGCATGATGCTATTAACAAGATGGTGCCCATTAGAGTGTATATATTCTGTGTGAACTAGATGTAAATAATTCGTGAACAGAGAGTAGACTGTTAAAGTTAAAACAAGACCAAAAAATTTTTGATATACCTTCCTTCAAGAGTTGACAGGTATCCATGCCTCTGTTGAGCCTAGACTAGTAACTTATTTATAAAAAACACTATGCACAGCAACAATAAAGTTTGACATCAGAAACAGCCCCGTATAGCTTTCATATAGCTATTTAGGGCACCTACTTTTGTCCTGGCTAATTTTGTGTCAATTGTGACACAGGCTAGAGACATCTGAGAGGAGGGAACCACATTTGAGAACATGTCTCCATCAGATTGGGCTATAGAAAAACCTGTGACTAGTTTTCTTGATTAGTGATTGGTATGGAAGAGTCTAGCCATTGATATAGATGGTAGTACCACCTGAACTGGTGGTCCTGGGTTCTGTAAGAAAGCAGAGTGAGCAAGTATGAGGAGGTAGCCAGTAAGTAATAGTCCTCCATATCTTCTGCTTGAGTTCTTGCATGTGAGTTCCTGTCCAATTTTAGTTCTTGCCTTGGCTCCCCTCAATGGACTATAACTCTGGATACATAATCTAAATAAACTCTTTCTTTCTCAAGTTACTTTGGTCATACTGCTCCATCACAACAATAGAAGCCTAACTAAAACAGTATTATGCATTACCATGTAAGAAATTGAATCTCCCTAATGCTGCCATATTTTTTAAGCAAGTCTGAGCCATACAGACACCACACACAAATGCCATGGCCCATAGCTCCAGCTGATGTCTCAGGAGACAAATAATAAACCTCCAAAAATAAATACCAGCCCAGCTGATTCTGGCCCTATATAAGAGGCCAGTCATCAAGTAGTCCCATCTGAGAGCCAGACAATACTGAGCAAAGACAAGTTGTTCCCACCTTGTCCTTCAGCTCCATACCACAGAAGCTTTCAATATAATAAAATGGTTGTATTAGGGAAATCTGTCTTAGAGTAGCTTGTTTTGCCAATACAGGAATGAAAACGACACAGTAAGGGAAGAAGTCATAAACTTTCAGTTTCCAAATAAGAAAACTAGAAAAGGGAGACATTAAGGAATGAATTAAGGTCACGGAGAATCAGAGCAAGAATTCAGGAGCAGATATATCTGATGATAAAACCCCATCTGTAGTCATCCTACTCCACTAATTTCCATACAGACTTCCTACCTCTATATCTTCTCCTGATAATATTTTCCCAACCAAGCACAGCACACACATATCTTCTTCCCTAAGACCAAGTCATCATTCAGGGTCTTACTCCATTCCTTCAAGACACACATCCCTATACTGCACTTGAATTTCTATGTCTTCTAGTGGTCTTGAGATTGTTTTCCTCCTACTGGACAATTAATGAATACTAGTGATACTAATTCGTATTGGTGAATGTGTTGTTCTCCTTAGGTGCAGTGCTTGAACTGTGCTCCCAGATTCAAATTGAAATCTAACTGTATACAGGATTGCACCAGGTAACATACAACTGTGAGCACAAAAGAACAAAGCTGAAAGTTGCCTTGAAAAGTCAATGGCAAATGTAAATTAATTACTTATCACCTGACTTAGGCATAAATCACCACCTTACTACACATGTGAACAGCAATCCTTCTGATTAGAACACGAGATCCCTAGAAGCAGCTACGTTTTTGCTATTTTCTGCTGGATGACCACAGTGTACAAAAGTATCAGATAGCCAGTCCATAAATGTCTGGTGAAGGACTAATTGAATGATCAAGTACTATGGAATACAAATGTGAGTCAAATGATAAAAGTTCTTTTGGTTCTTCAAGAGAAGCCAGAAGTTATTTTTATGTGCAATCTCTCGATTTGAAAACATTAACAACTATTTAGAAAAAAAATGGTCAGCTGGTTTAGGAATGGATAAACATGATGTATTTGCAGACTAGGATTAAATATCTAATTTGCATTAGCAACCCCCTATCCAGGGGGAATCTTAGATTTGTCTTTGTAATTATTTCAACCCATGTTTTGCAAAGTTAAGGCAGTTTTCAAAGCAGATAATAAAGGTGACGAGACTGGCTCTAGTACTCACATCCAAAGCACTGTGAGGTTCAGCTCCTTGTTATTAATTTGCTTCTCAAGTTCCTTCACAGCTCAAACAAAACTCCTGCAGCTTCTGAGCTAAAATGACCACCCAGACCTCACCCGACCATCCCACAGCCAAGATTCTAAAGCGAAATCTCTTCTCAATCCAGCTGCTAAGGGCTGAGAAATGCCATTCCCAGTGCCCCCCAGTAATAAAGGGGAAAGTCAGCCAGAAGAAAACAGATTGGATTTCAAAGGGGTGACAGAAAAGGAGAGTGGAGTTTCAAACCATATTTCCACAGTTGATAAACAAGGGCTCCCTGTGGCCATTCTGTTTTCCAGTTTTTTTACTGATTGTGGTATTTTTAGATTATACAATCTGAAGTTTTCTTTCAGCTGACCTTTCAGTGTTCTCTGTCACCATGTTTTATCTCTACATTGAAATAACTAAGTATAAATGTTAAAATGTTTACTGATAACCAGGAGATTCTTAAGAAGAAAAAGTCACATCTAAAAAAACTAGAGTGGTTTTACAAACAGCTCATAGCAGCAAGCATAACTATGTAGGGCTGAGGATACTGTTAAGATTCTCTAAAGAAAATATACTAGGCAGAAGCATTTCTAGGATACTTTATGCTAGCTGAGGCACTGAGAGTCAGCCATCAACTTTTGAAGACACAAGAGGAAATGAATTGTCTTCATGTTCCTTTTCTGTGTATGGTCTGAAGAGTATAGCCTTGAAATGTCCCTAGCAGAAATCAACAGTATCAGAGGAATTCGACATTTCAAATTATTATAAGCCCAAAAGACTAAAATGCCAGCTAGGTCTCTACACTCAGCATTAAGGGTATTATTTTAATGATTACACAGATGAATTCACTCTGTAGTTTTTCTATAATGGCATTAATTTTGTATGCAAGCAGATTTTTTTTTTTTTTAAGCAGGCTCCATGGTGATTTAAATTAAAAGGAACAGTGAGAAAAAATTTCTGTAGCCAAAACTATTTTTCAAAACTCAGGTTATTATAGAACTATGAATCCCCACAGGTTAAGAACAGAACTTTCTATTCACTTATTGTGTTATGTTCAAGGAAAATGGAATATAGGAGCTATGTGGTGGAGAAGACCATAAGATAAATTCTCTCGAAGACATGCAGGAAAATGGTAAAAGATATTCCCCAGATACAGGAGAGAAATCCTAAACCTTAGGGACAAACTAGGAGATTTGACTTGTGGATTTTTACCCTGGAAAGGTTACTTACTCTATTTAAACCCCAACTACTGATGTGGGTAAAGGAGAACTATAATGCTTTTATAATTAATATGAAATTTAAAATAAATGCATAGTTATTGTGAAATGAGAAATGACATGCTTAGCTGAACATGGCACAACACAATAGAAAGTACCTAGAACATGCTGATGTCACGAAGGAGGGCAGCAAGGTTAAGTCACTAAATCTTTGTCATAAATTTAATGCGGACAATCCCTGCCGTACCTCACACTGTCTAAGAAGAGTAAATGAAATAATTCTACAATGTAGGTTAATGGCTATACTATAAAGTTTCTTGGATTTTAAAGTATACTAAGCATTATAACGGAATATCAACATATACAGTGTGGTGGTTTGAATGCAAATGTCCCCCATAGGCTCATAGGAAGTGGCGCTATTAGGAGGTGCAGCTCTTGTTGGAGGAAGTGTGTCACAGGGGATGGGCTTGAGGTTTCAGATGCTCAAGCCAGGCCCAGGGTTACTACCTGCTGCCTGTTGATCCAGATGTAGAACTCTTGGCTCCTTCTCCAGCACCAGGTCTGCCTGAGTGCTGCCATGCTTCCTGCCAAGACAGTAATGGACTAAACCTCTGAAACTGTAAGCTCGCCCCAACTAAATATTTCCTTATTAAGAGTTGCCATGGTCATAGCATCCCTTCACAACAGAAACTCTAACTAAGACATAGGATAACTGTACAATAATTTTCATGAAAAAGATAAATGTCAAGTGGGTTCCTGATGGAGAGAGTAAGGTAATGAGACCAAGGATAACTGTTCAGAGGCTTCAATTCTATTAAACATGGTTTTCTTTCCCTTCAGATATGGCTACAGAGTATGTGGAGTTCATTGTATCATTTGTCACATTCTCTACACATTTGAAAGAAAACATTAATAGAAAGAATCAATAGGAATCAATCAATTTTCTTGAAAAGGCAAGAATTTCTTCCCAGGCCTGGGGTGGAGATAAAGAAAACCATAGCGCATGAAAGCAGGGGATAAAGATGGTTAAAGGAATAGAAAATGGAGTGCATGGGGTGGGGAAATGGTTCCTGTTTAACTTGGAAATGAGGATTGCATTTAACCTCTAATAGCTAAAGACTTGGGCTTGTCATCTGTGAGGACCCTACAAGAGATGCCTGTTATCCTAGAAGTCAGGTTACTTTACAGGGTGTACATTATCCAAAGCATCATTAGGCTGAAAATACTTACTACAACCCCACTCTTGGTGGTAGTTTCTCTGTATGTGAAGTTGCAAATCGCCCAGGCTAAATAATATGTGGACATGAGAGGGGTCTGTGAAAAGTGATCTGTTACCCATCCGTCTTCCTCAAACACAGACGTTTCCACTGGCATGTTGGATAGAGACAAATAGGTTGCTTGGTGTTTGATGCTGATTTTGAAAGTGGCTTTGTAGATTGGTTCATCAAAACATGGAAATGCCTTCCTGGCATGTGTAGGTGAAAATTGGGTAACACCAAGGAATCTGGAAGAAAAAAAAAAAAAAGAAGGAGAAAATGACATGCCAATTACATGTATTGCTTCCATTCAAGTAATGGTCCCATTGTATACCTCAGATAGTACATTTTGATGAATCTGAAAATACACATTTTTCAGAATTGTACCTTCATTCGTGAGTAACATAAAAAGAAGTATAATATACTGCCCTAAAAATAAAAGTTCTTCAGGGAAGTTTTTGTCTTGATTAAAGAAAACTTGATAAACCCAGAGCAGTACTTGTTGGCTGAAACACTACGCTCTACAGAGAAACAACTCATGGGCACATTGGCAAACATTGAGAAATAATGGCTCTTTTAATATGTATATCACATTCCTCCCCGAAGCCTAAGGCATCCAGCATATACAAATAATAAAATTGAGATCTGAACACTGTCCTCAAATGGCAGGGAACCCTCATGGACCCTCACTGGGAAATATCTATATCCTCAAAATTGAAATCATGCCATCTACCTATGGTAAAATAAATGGCTTTGAAATCTATTAAATCTTGGTGTGAATTCTGGCTCCAAAACTTCTTTTACCCACACCAACTTTGATAATTCCAAAACTTCCCCCAAATAAGGAAGTACTCAAGTCTAATTTCAAAAGTATTTTAAAGTTCCAATGGAGGATAAGAGGGTGTAAAGCCCATCTCTGTGAATAGCTGCTGCAGGCAGGCAAAGAGCAGCTATCACTTGTTCACAAAATCTTCATCCTTCCATATCTCCATAATCTATATTTACCATGCACAGTCTAGAGATTGATGGTTTTTAGAAAAATCATTCATCTTACACATGGCTTCGTTTTGTATGGGTTGGTTTGTTTTGTTGGTTTTCTTCAGGGGGAAGAGTGAGTTTATGTTACCTACATCAACTGAAGTCCAGAAATATTACGATAGCTTGATAGAACTTGAGATACGTGATGAGGTGAGACCGTATTTATACACTTTTTATGACAGTATAGTATTGGAATGGTTTATTTTATGGCTAGCTGTTAATCTCCTAGTATTTCTAACATAGAAATTAAATTTTATCATAGATATGTACACATTGGAACAAATATAGTATATATAGTGCTCAGGACTAGCCATTACTTCAGGCATTCACTGAGGGTCTTAGATGTGCTCCCCATATGTAACTATTATGATACACACACACACAAATGTACATACGTAACATAAATACATAAAAACTGTGCAATGTATAAAGTAAACAAGCACATATACATCACATACAAGTTTTCTGATAAAGCTATATTTCATTAACACTAATTAGAAGACACTTCTACATGCTTCCATGGTCTACAGTTACAAATGAAGACACTCAAGTGCCTTAAGCTACTCTTATAATTAAGAAATAATATAATAAAGTTGAGGAGTTTTGGCTATAAGATTTTCTTGCAATGTAAGTCAGCACCTGACACTTCATAAGACATTAATAAGTTCTCAAATTGTTTCATTCAAAGGTTCTTCCTTCCATAAGTAGGTGTTCACCATGCCCCTCGTTATAGCTCAGGGTATATGTGGCTAATATTATACGATATACTTTCATACAGAACTTAAACTTGGCTTTACAATTGATTCTCAGGATATGATACAGGAAGATGTTAGCTGTCACTACATGTAAACGTGCATCTTAAATTTGATTTGCTATCCAATCTCTATATGTTGCCATATCTATCAGATCTTGTTGGGTATCTCTTGGTAAACCATGAGGTATGAATATTCACACCGGTTTTCAAAGTATGGAGTCCAAACTTACTACAATGTATACACTTTAAAGTTTCATTTTTGAAATAAAGCAAAGGAAGAATTTTAAAAATTGATTGTTTGGGAAGGGTTAAAAATATCTTTCAAATAGCAATAGGCTCATACATACCAGACCTGGCTAAGTCATTTAACTGCCTAAACTTATTTTTTCATTAGTAAAAAGAAAATATTGTTTTCTTGGCCTTTCTCACTAAACTGCCAAAATGATAAAATGTAATAATATGTGGGAAAGAAGTTTTAGTTATAAATCTTCATACAAACAAAAGATTAAAGGTGGAAGAAATATTAGAAATAAATTATTCCAGTCCTATAAATTGCTAAAATAAAAATGTATACCCAGTGAGGTTTGTCCACAGACACACAGGCAATTATACAAAAGCTGGGCCTAGAATTCATAGTCTCTATCTAAATAAAACTAAATATGTTCTAAAGGCAATAAAATTAATTTTTAGCTGATAAAAATGGTTTAACTCAATTCTAGGTAATAATGAATATTCCTTGAAAACTTAGAGGAATCATGATCCTTTTCTGGGTATTTTCTGCTGATAGTAATGCAGTTTTACATAATGAAATGACAGCACCTTCGTGTTAAAATGCACACACTCTTCTCGTACTTTATATCACATAATGCTTGAGAATCTTATCTTTCAACTTATTAATTAAAAAAATGGGAAAAAAACCTGCAGGGCTTAGTTTTTCTCTCCAGGGCTGTTTCAAAGGTACCATGGAATTGCATATCTGAGAAAAAAAATACTTCCTTTTTTGCATCCAAATATCTGAGAATTTCAGTTTGAATCACTGAATAAATAGATATAGTCAGCTTTGTGAAGCTTTCACTGTATTGGGTACTTGGGCTGTTTTTAAGGAGATGCAGTATCTGTTCGTAAAGTCTTTATAATCAAATTAAAGTGTGTGTGCAAGCACAGGCCACACACACCACGGGGTGGGGGGTGAGAGGAAGAGAGGGAGAACAGACAGTAGCAGAAAAGCAATTCTGTAAGAGTTCATCATCGAAGAAATTATAATGAAAATGCATTTTTCATTAAAAAAAATAAGATGCCTTTGACATTAAGTAAATAAAGGGCAGGAATTTATGAGAGGTAAAGATCTAAATATATCTTGGTCCATAAGAAATTAATTAGCCAGATATTTATGCATAGGAAATACATTGTGCAGTTCTTTTTGCGTTACTTGGTCAATATTGATAGAGATGGTTTAAGTTTAAGTCAGTTTAAGTCAGGATTAAAAAGAGCTATCAAGATCATCCAGTGGCTTTTTCTGCAATTAATGTTCTTAATGAATTCATACACGCAGTATATATCTATGCAAAGAGGGCTACCATATATTCTGATAATGTCTAAATGAGGAAATACCAATTTCACAGTCTGGCACCTGAGGATAACTGCAATTGAATTTTAATTCAGTATTTAGAAAAATCAAAAGAGGTCTCCTTGGTAAAGAAAAGCAGCTAGACTGGGTTGTATTTAAAGGCTTTTCTAAGTTCAAGATCTCATAACTAGACAATTAGAAATTAAATATTCCCCAAATATGGAGTTTTCTTTAAAAAAAAAAACTTAAATCACACTGCCAGTAAATAGATGCTATACATTCTTCAAAGTATTGGCTCCTCTCAATCATTCAATCTTGAATGTCAAAGTTTGGGAGAAAAATAGAAATACATATGGTTTTTATTTTCCCTATAAGGAGTGTAAACTATGACACTTTAACCAAATACAAGCCTAAACAGGTATTATACCTAAAGTTAAGGCAAACAAGGAGAACGCATGAAGTTGTGTCTGCATAGGCAGGGCTTCTTGGCCTTGACATCGCTGGCATTTTAGACTGTGTAATCATTCATTGTGTGAAGTAATTTGCCTTCCCACTACAGCCAGTAGAATCTTCTGTCCCGGGTTCAGAGGACCAAAACTCTGAACACTGTAGCTTTCCTCTGGAGTAAAGGTGCCTCAGTTGGGAATGTAAAGCCCCAATAACTCAAAGGCTTCCTGGATAAGGGAACCTGAGGACTGTCCTGGGAATGTGGATGGAAGTTTAAAGATCAGAAGTGAGTAGACCGTGCGTGACCGTAGTGAACACAGAAAACGGTTTCACACACACACACACACACACACACACACACACACACACACACACACACGGAGCTGCTTCTGTTCAGCAGGCTCTGGTCCTATGGAGCTTCTGTGTCTGCCTTTCACCGCCTCACCCTGATAGTTCTCTTAACAGTTAGGACCAGTGTCAGGCAGATGCCGGCAACAGAGAGCAGTACCAGCAGGATTTGAGAAACATAATTTCATCTCTTCTGCGTGCGTTTCACGATCATCTTCGATTGGGCGAAAAAGAGATGTCTTTCTTGTTTTCTGTCATTTAAAACATCAAAGTGGCTTCTAGAAAGGGTGAGTTTAGAAAAAGAAAATAAGGAATTTTGGTGCCTGAGTTAATCTGAGGTGAGTTTGAGGTAGTGGCAGAATGCCAAGTAGGAGAAACACAAGAAATTAATTAACATATAAAACCACTTTTAAAAAACAGCATGGATTGGAGACACCCACACACACACACTAACACAAACACACATACGCTTACACATATATACATAAACACAGATACATATATACACAAATGTGCCTGTATATAAAAACAACCAAAAGAAAAACAAAAGATAAGAGGGACAAGTGTCTCATTGTCTATTTTCCTCTTGATCTCTGTTTTTTCTGTTTTTAAATAATGTCATTTTTATCTTTTAATGAATCTGCTTATTAGCATTAAAAAATGCCACTCGCCAAGGTGATTGTCTAGAAGTGTCATTCCAAGAATGTCACTTTAGCATAACTAGGAAAAAATGTAAGCAACATGCATATATTTTAATTCTCGTCTATCTAAAACAAATTATTTGATTTTTCCCAACAATTTGTCTATTTGACATTTTGACATAAGAAGGAGGGCTCGAATCTCTGCATTGCCTCTGAAGGGTACAAAGAATTGATTTCTTATTCCTGCGGAAGTTCACCAGGCAAGTTACTTGCGTCAAGTCATTATAATAACATTTAGCAGAAGTAATGCATTAACGTTGGCTGATATTGCCAACAAATTACAGTATGTGGTACAAAACAGTTTCTGCTCCATTATTTTCAGTTTGCCTTTTTTTTTCCATAAAGGTAAAATATGCAGAGAACGCCAAGCATTTGCATAACACTTAGCATGAAGACTGATTCATGACTTTTCAATTAGAATCCAACAAAACCAAGAGGACTCCACGCACAAAGACAGCACACAGTCACAAGGCTGTCATGTGGGCCTCATCTAGGCACTCAGCATGTATCATGCAGCGAAAAGATATTTCTTATTTTTTAATTTCATGTGCATTCATGTTAGCCTGTGTGTATGTCTGTGTGAGGGTGTCAGATTCTCTGGAACTGAAGTTACAGACAGTTGTGAGCCGCCATGTGGGTGCTGAGAATTGAACTCAGGACCTCTGGAACAGCAATCAGTGCTCTTAACCACTGAGCCATCTCTCTAGCCCCCAATAGATATTTCTATAGCAACTGCACTACATTCCAGTGTCACAAGAGTTCAAGGTCAGTCACAAAAGCCACCAGCTCAAATCAGCACAACGCTGCTTACAGAAGTGACTGGTTTGTCATATAGTCTTAGAAGCCACACATGCCCTTGGAGAGTTCACCAAGTGACAAGGTCATGAAAGTTACACACATACCATTTCAAGTTTCAGTTGTTAATCAAAATGCAAATTGTTACTCAATGATAAAAACATTTTAAGCCAAAATGGGTCTTTGTTTAGACTGTGTGTTTTTATGTACTTCAATGAGTCATTAAACCTCTGCCACTTCAGAAGAGAAGCACTCCTGCTGAATATTCAATGCTCTGAGCAAGTGTGTAGTCTATTTTTTAAATAACCATTTTAGTAAACTAAAAACATAATGCAATAATGCCAGCAATATGTATGTAGGAAGTGGTGCATATGTGAATAATTCGTGTTATAAAAACAGAGCATAATACTCGTAATTGCTTTCCCGTTTATGTAGTACTAAATACTCTTATCAAAAGCGAGTACTGAGTACTGGGTCAGCATTGATGAAGAGTACTATAACGCACTAAGACTACTTGCCCAGGTCCTAAGAATAGGTTCTTATAAGAATAAATAAAGTTAGTGTCTGAGATTCATTCGTTGTAGACTGGAAACAGGCAAAGCACTGTGTTGGTGTCATAAACCACTGCTTCTGTCAAAACCCACATGAAGTCTTGGGAGCAATATGTAAGCCTAAGACCCAGTCCTTCGATACTTAGCATTTGTCTGCTTGCTATAATGGCACTGTACTGAGCCTCCTGTGCTTGGTGGCTGCTGGCAGGCTGCTGTACCATAATAAAAGAGTTTTACTTTTCTTCTGTTAAACAATCTTTTTGCCCCCTTGGTCCTCTCTAGCTCACAAGATTTGATCTCAGCCTGGGTTTCTGTAGCCATTAAACACTACAGCCTTTCTTGTCGCTCTCTTCTTTCATGGTGGGAAGGCTCTGCTTCTCCCTCACATTGCCTCTTTGAACTCTGCTTGGACAGCAAAGCAAACAGCAGGCAGAGGAAAGAACCCTGTGACCATTCCTTTACTGTGACCTTTCCCCTCAATACCCACAGGATGGAAAAACCCCAAAGCAAAAACCATCAGTCCTATATACCAGCCAGCATAGCAGATTGCCAATCATGGAAATGGTTCAATAACGTTTAATGTCCACAGTTCTTACAAACTGTCAGACAGGATTCTCAGTGTCCACACAGTTGTCCCAATGATTCTATGAAACAGTTTTCATTATCCCTGTTTTCTAGAGGAGGGCCCTAAACAAGAAACAATGGGAAACTAGCTGAGCTCACAGAAGTTGTCAACAACAGAGGTAGGACACCAGTCAGGTAGGCAGGTTGATGAGCCTCTGCTTGAAAAAAATAACCACACTAAACACACACACACGCATACATGCATACACATACATACATACACACACAGACATACAAACACGCACACACACATACATACACACACACACATACCACATACATACATACACACACATAGATACATACATACATACACACACATACATTTTTCCACAGCAGAACAACTAAAAATGAATAATAATAATAATATATAATAATAATAATAATGTAAAAAAAAATAACTAACGGTACTTTTTAACTTCCTCTGATTGATGTTCATTTATTTATTCCTTTTCATGAGCAAAGGTCCAGACCGTCACAGTACAGTATTATCCTGGGCATGGTGCACACAGGGAGGAGAACTTGGAGTACACAGGGAAGACTCAGGCACACCCTTCCTGCACACTGATAATGGAACTCCCTAAGTCAGGACTTTCCAGGCACACCAAGGCCTAGAGGTGAAGAGAGCAGGAGGCCTGGGCCCTGCATCCCACACAGCCCCTTACTCCTCTACATTCCGACTACCATCATCTAGCTGTGCCTGTTCATGAATCTTCTAAGACTGTTTGGATAAGCAAGGAGAGCGGGGAGTAATCTGTCATCCTTGAATTATCCCACACTCTCCAGTGATGAAAACTGAGATGCAGAGAGCTTTGAAAAACTAATAAAAATAAGATAAAATAGAAATGGGCAAGACCATATAAAGAAATTAAGAGGATAATAATGACGTGAAGGTGGTAATGAGGATGATAGGAATAGAAATGAATAAGAATCATTGTGGCTGGGGTGGTGTGAGCATAAGGACAGGGAGGAATGGCCTGGGTTATAGAGGGTGACACATTTAAGTTTTACAAGTGAATAGTTTTGTATTACTCTTTGAAACCACACTTGAAGCACTGAGTTCTGTGCCATACACAGAGAGAAGGGGAGGGAGAGGGAGAGGAAAAGGGAGAGGGAGAGAGGAAGAATAGTAAAAGTTAGATGGAAGAAACAAAGAGAGAGAGAGAGGAGAGAGAGAGAGAGAGAGAAAGAAGGGGAATAGTAAAAGTTAGTTGGAAGAGACAATGCATTGTACAAACCAAGTAATAGTAAATACTGGGAGTCAATTTACAAATCCATTTTCATTTGAGAGATATCCAGAACAGATAGGATCTGTTCCAAGTTGCGCTGAATACACAAGAAGTAAACTCCAACTAACTTAACTTTTTCAAAAGAACCCGGTACTCTCTCTCACAATTCAAGGTTGATCAAATGAGATGGTATTTTATATATAATATATATATTATATATATATATATATTAATGAAAATAAAATAACACAAGATGAATACCAGTTGTGAGACATTTTCTACAAGAATGAATCATTATTTAAGGGACTAGGACTTTTGTTGTTGTTGTTGTTGTTGTGTTGCTGCTGCTGCTGTTGCCTTACGGAGAATACTTTGAATTATGACCAAACTTCAGTACTGGATTCAGTTTAACCAAATGGCTATGTGTGTCTG
The DNA here is from genome assembly GCA_021653895.1 of Mastomys natalensis. NCBI lineage: Eukaryota > Metazoa > Chordata > Mammalia > Rodentia > Muridae > Mastomys > Mastomys natalensis. Next base: position 433,412 of record JAJTUV010001097.1, on the reverse strand, counting down.
ACAGGAAAACATTGAGGCTAATCTACTAAGGAATCATATAAAAATGAGTTCTCAGCAGATAGTTTGATTAGATAGATAGATAGATTAGATAGATAGATAGATAGATAGATAGACAGACAGATAGACATATAATAGATAGATAGATTTTCTCTGGATTTTTCAGTTTACAGCCTTCTAGAGAAGGAGAAGAGGTCATCTATACTCCCAGTTAGTTATGTGAAACTCACCAAAGCCAGTTGAAGGACTGAGTCTTCTTCAACATCAAAACAACATGCTCAGTTTTCTAGCATTTACTAAAATCATAACTGGTTGATAATTAAAAACATACAAATCATCAAACTGTATACAATAAAACCACAGAAGAGTATATGCCTACCAAGAAATAAAATCTGCCATATCCCACAGATTTTGGCAAAAGAATGGCCCCCAATGCTCTTCAAGAACCACAAGAATCATTTTTTTTTCACTTTTTAAGAGATCATGGTGGCTTCTCTCTTACAAGCTTTTACAGAAGGAGAACATCTATTTTTATTGTCTTCTGTCACTTTGGCATATTATAGACCCAATCAAAGTTTGTCAAAGAAAAATAGTCCCCTTTTCAAAAGTGAATAAAATGTTCATTTACTTTGGGTAAATTTCCGCCTTCAATCCGACCATCTGGATCTAAATTAAGGTACCCTACTTTGAACATGGGTACGCACACCATCTGGCTACCCAAAAGCGGCAATTACTTCAGGTAAATGAACATTTTGCCTAATTCTAAGCAAGTGTATTCTCCTGTAAGAGACGATGGCATAAATACACATCCCTTTTATCTGCCTGACGCACATGTACTTGGGGGGGGGGAGAAGTATGTGTTCTTTCTAAAGGTGATAATTTATTGTATGTGTATAACATCTTAATTTTAGGATAACTTGCTGTTTCCAATATTCAACAAGTGATGGGCTTTCTCCTAGCCAACTGAAGAAATAAGAATGGAAGATTTGCCTGTGGTTAAGGAATCTTGGGCTTCACTGAGAAGTTTGTCTACTGTAGAGGGAAACACAATCTTCCCTGTAGACTCGGGCACTCTCCAGCATGTAGTGAAGGATAAAAACTTCCATGAGTCAAAGGATACATCACAGCACACAGTCTAATCTCCCTTTGCCGAAGATCTTTCTTATTGCCGGATCAGTTGGTACACACCTAGAAATCCAGCACTCGGTGATCTAAGGCAGGCAGCTCATCAGCTGCACAATCCTGGCATGAGACTTTTCTCAGGAAAACAAATGAAAAGGACAGTTCTTCTGTAGGGTCTCTGAGAAATGGGACAAAACTAAGAATGATCAGTTAGTAAGTAGCTACTGCTTCCGCAGGGCTAGCCAAAGTAAAGGAAGCTGTACTGCAGCCCTTTTAAGCATCTCAAGTTTCTCAGTGTAACTACTGTTGGCAGATGAAGTATTTGTTTTCGTTACAGACATCATCCTATAATTAAATTGGCAAAAATGATGATTAACTAAAGATCAAGATCTGTAATCATTCATCAGATGAAAATTCTGAGTATGTATCTCTGTCCTTTTAGAAAACAGGTTTTTAAATGCTAATTTGTGTTGAATTTTTAGGACAAAAAATCATTGTCAATAAAAGGCTGTCCTCCGCTAAGTTCCTAATATTGGTTGGTGTTGAAATCCTCGAAGTAGCTACAGTAACAAGAACAACAAAAGTTAATGTAAGGAATGCTGGCATACTTGTGAAATTATTGGTATGCTTATAAAATATTAATTTTTTTCCTATCTACTCCAGACATAACAGTCAATAAATTATAACATTCACTTTGCTATTGGGGTTGGAAGACAAAAAAAGAAATCTTTCTCGAAGATTGTATTTAGAAATAAATCCATCCTGAGATTTCACAAACATTGGATCCTGCCTTTCTTTTGGATAGAACGTGTGCATCAGGTTAAACTCCCAGACAAAGTATTCACATCTCTAGGAAAACTGAAGGAGAAAGTCTGAATACAAACATGGACTGTGGGCACAAGAAATCCGTTACAGGGCAAGCAGAAACATCTGGTTGTTTTTTTAGAGTCCTCTTAATTTGAAAGCACTGACCAAAACAAGCTGAGTTCTGCCAAATACATCTTGGCATGGCTTAAGGGGAAAAAAAAAAAAAAACACAAAATTTGAGAGGGAGTATTTTTCTCACCACAGTAAGAGTTATCGGTGATGTTGTGCAACTCCCTCTATTGACATTTTGACATGATGAACCTGGTTCCAAGCATAGCAGGCAAATCTGCCTCCTGTGCCTTTTCTGCATCTTTTATATAATGAGGGGGCTTTAAAAATTTTTAATCTGTAATCTGTGTCAGAGGAAGTGGTAGTGAAGGGTTTAAATTATCCATACCCCATCTTGGGTGTTAGGAAATAAATAATTTATGTATTAACTCACCAGAAGCTGTACCTGTCACAACAACTACTAACACATGGAGGGGTTGCGTGGGGTGACTTCACAGCACTCAATAAGTAATGAAACTTTTGTACACTTCCACACTACAGTGAGGTTTTCCCAGCCTCTTCCACAGTTAACTGTTTCTGAGAGTCTCTAAGTCCCTTGAACTCTGGTGCAGGGCTGGGCAAACCAAGGTTCAAGTTCCCATTCTCTGACAACAGTCTGTTGACCTCAGGTGCCCTGGGCTGCTCTGAGCCTCCGCTTTCTGCTGTTAAGAGATTCGTGAAGAAAGAAGAGGCTCTCGCACCTTACTAATCACCATCCTACCTATAGGTGATAGTTTCATTTATGAGTTCAATCGGTTGTTTGTCTGCCCTGTAGTCACTTAATTAAATGTAGTTCTTTTAAATGCGATGAAAACAGGATTCATTCATACATTCATTCAGCCAGCGTATGTGAAAGCTTACTACCGCAGGACACTCATGTGAACTCTAAAGCACTACATGACAGGCTTTGGGTGATGTGCTTTTCAAGACCATATTGATCGATCCTATAATGGAGAAGAGTACTACTATTATTATCACTGAGTTGGAATTTTAAAATATGAGCCCTGGGACCAAATTATCTGGGTCTCACTTTGTGATCTAAGTCAAATGATGGTTTTCGGGGCTTCTATTTTCCCACATGCAATACAGAGCGCTGGCGGTTGCACGAACCCCATGGGGGTCAAGTAGAACTTAGTTCACCAGAGGTGGGCGAGCAAACAGCTCCAGAAGCACCTGTCAATCATGGGCAAGAGTTGTTAACTTCAACTCATCCTCAATCCTCAAACTTTCACAACTGTTGGAACCCGACACAGAACTGTTCGTTCTGAAGCCCCAGCCTCTCAAGAAAAAAAAAAAAAAGAAAAAAGAGAAAATAGCCCAAATCTAACTCAGCAAAAGCGCTGGAGACTAACTGCAATCTTTCCCTCCCTTCTGGGTGTAGTCATTTCTGTTGGCAGCAGCTGAGGAACCAAATGGAGCCAGGAACTCTCAGGAGAGATCAAAGTGCCTCAGAGGTCCCTCTCTCTGATTTTGATCATGGCAACTGCCGCTCCATCCCCCCTGTCCCCGCCCCGCCTTTCCCTGCAAGTTCTCTTTGTGCTCAAAATCTCAGCTTGCAATTTGGGAAAACTTTACAAAGCCAGAGCCTGGGCCTGTTCTCAATGGGAGCATAGTCAAGGGAGGTGGGCTTGTCAAGGGGAGGGGGCGTGTCTGCCTTAACCTGATAGCTGAGTTACTCTGCTGCCTAATCTTTGGTTATCAACTATTGCCCTCCACTGTAAAGGGGAAGTTGTTTTCTACATTTGGCGTCATTTACGAGCTGCAACCTTTAGGGAAACAAGCAAAAGCCCAGTTGGCTGCATTACAAGTCTAGAGGAGGAAGGTCCGACCTAGAGGAAAAGCAATACCCATCTTTTGGTATTGCTGAGTTTGTGGACTTAGCAACAACGGTGAGAGAGGCCAGGCATCAGGGAGACCCCTATGGTTCCAGAGGACTATCCCACCTCACCTTGCCTTCCTTCCCCTAACCCCGGCCTCCTGGATATTAGAAGCCAACTGGGTCCCCGGAGGTCGCCCGGCGCTCGCTCAGCTGTGCGAGCCGCCTGGCGGGGTGGGGCAGCGCGGGGCACCGCCTCCCTCCATACCTTCTCTCCCCGTGGATCACGTAGGAGCTGCGGAAGAAGCCCAAAAGCTCGTTCTCTATCAGGGCATTGTAGATAATCTTCAGATTGTAGTGCCTCTGCGCGTCCAGGGTTCTATTGAGCACCACCACCAAGACCTGCGTTTGTGGGTAGAGGAAAAAGCCTGCTACCGGGACAGCCCCGAACGCCCGGTCTTCGGCTACTTGCACCTTCTCCACTGCCACCCGGGAGGCGTGCAGTACCACGTAGCGGGTGGCGTTCCGGCACGCGATCTCCACGTTGACCTCCCCAGAGAAGGTGAAGTTCTCCATGAAGGCGGTGAGCATCAAATTGTAGTGCAGTGGCTTGAGGTGGCCAGATAGGCGCAGCTGGGTCCAGGGTTGCCACTGCTCCTGCTCTTCCTCCGACGGCGGCTGAGCAGACGGGGTCCCCGGGGTACCCACCTCGCCCGTCTCTCGCTGCGAGGATTCCCCACCCGCGTGGTGGTTGCGCCGGGCAGATCCTGGGTAGCTGCTGTTGCCGCTGCGCTCAGGGAAGCCCCCGAGGCCACCGTCGGTGCCCGGCATCGCCGCGCTCGCTCCGCACTCGTCGAATCGCAGGCTGAGCAGTACGGCCAGCATGGTGACAGCCAGCAGTGCCACGATGGACACGGCAAAGGCCAGATACAAGCCTCTTGTGCACTGCGATGTGGCGCTCCGTGGTGCGGGGTCTCACTCCCACCGAGTCAGCCCACGGGTCCGAGAGCCCCCTGCCGCTTGCCCGGAGCGCGGCGTCGTCTTCTCCCATGGTGGCCGCAAAGGGTGAACTGCTCTTCTCGGCCCCCTCCTCCTCCTTCTTCTTCCTCTTCTTTTTCTTCTTCTTCTTTTTCTTCTCCTCCTCTTGCTCCCCCCTCTCGCCGTCCAGGGCCATCACACCGCCTCCTCCTCTTCCCCCCCCCCCTCCGACACCCCTAGCGGGCGGGCCACCCGGGCCACCTCCAGCGCAGTCATCGGAGACCGCACGCGGGCGGAGGGCGCGACGCCGGCTGGGACCCTAGGGAGGCCAGCTCAGATTCTCTTAAGACAGACTCTGGAGGCTAGCGACGACCCAGACGACCCCCCATCAGCCCCGCCTCTCTCCAGACACCAGCTGCGGATGCGGGGCAACCAGCTCTGGGACGCGCCCAACTTGGGGAGCGTGTCGCTCACCGGGTGCGCGCTACTAGTCGGGCTAGCACCGGGCGCCCGGGCACACGCCGCCCCCGCCCCTGTGCGCCTGCGGCTCGCGTGTCCTCCCGGGTGCAGCACTCTCTCAGGCTGCCGGCGGTTGCTCTCTCAACGGCTCGGCCAGGAGGACAGAGAGCGCTGGGGAGAGCGACTGAGCTTGGGGGGGGGGCAAGTTAGGGCTTCATCCAGCTCCCCGCACTCCGGCAGCGTTCAGTCTTCTGGGTGGGATGTGCTCGCAAAAACAGTTGCGGCGGCGGCGGCGGCAGCCCGGAAGGCACTGGAGCCTTCCACCCTGCAGTGGGAGAGGAGAGGATGGACCAGAGGACCGAGGGAAAGATTTGGAGTAAGCTAGCCGGAGGAAGTCCCACGACCGCGGAGCATCCGTCCTGAAGAAGCCTTCTCCACCCTGGACACTTTAAGCAGGGGTGGCAGTAAAAGGCGTGAGGTTGCGGACTGGCCAGCAAGCCTCCCGGGTTCCGATGTTGCTCTGCCCTCCGGAGAAGACAAGTGAAGAAGTGTCCGGCCGGGGCGTCCACTTCAGGTAGATGAAGGTCTGAGCCGTGTCCCGGGGGGGAGAACTGAAGTGCGTGTGTGTCGGCGCGTGTGCATGTGTGCGCGCGCGTGTGCGTGTATGTGTATGTGTGTGTACACGGGCTCCGGGTTTAGATTGCCAAGGGTTACTCCAGCTGCATTCAGGGACTGAAACTCTCCCAGAGAAACGGGAAGGAGAGAGAGGGAGCGAGCGAGGAGGAAGGGAAGGCAGGAGGGAGGGGAGAGGTTTAGAGGCAGAGGCAGGCTCTGGGAGATTAGAGAGCTTTTCTCCGCTCTGTCACAGCAGACACCCACTGCCACAGAGGGGGTTGCTGAGCTGCCTGCAAGAGTACATTGTAAATCTTCAGCGCAACAAGCCCCGCAGTCACCCCTCTTCCGACTCCTTAGCCCCTACTGCGGTTCCCCAGAGGGACCGCTGGAGCTTTGGGCTATTAGCATCAAGAGCAAAGGCAGACCCTGCTGGGGAGACAGTGTCAGATCACACTTCAAGCTCGCCAGAGGATTTGGATGATTGTATGCAAAATTGAAATAAATTCTCCAAAGCCTGACTGCATATATTATACTGGTGTAGTGAAGCCAGGTGAGCAGCCTGAAATAATGGATAGTAACAAACCAGTAGAGACCTAGAGACCTCCGTAAGTAAAGACTAAGGACAGGAGACCAATTCCCCATAGGAGGCATTTTATTTTTAGATTGGGGAAAGGATTAAAACATGATGCCTACAATACAACATTCGAAAACGAATGAAAGGAAAACTGGGGGGGGGGGGCGGGGGAGGTTGGAGGCCTCATGACTTTGAAGTTAGTAGGACAGTGTATCAATACATCACGTGACCTCTTACTTCACCTAGGCACGATTACTTCTTGCAACTCCCCTGTATTATCATGAGAAGAGTTTAAACTTCATTATAACAGTTATGAGCCCCAGTGTACGCTAACAGGAAGAATCATCAAAGCACAGTGCATAGCCTGCTGGCCGCCTTTGGACTCTCAGGAGTTTGTTGGAGTTCTCCATTAGAGTGTGTGTGTGTGTGGGGGGGGGTGCTGCTGAAACTTTAAAGGGTTGTGACTAAAACAATGTTTAGAAAGACAGCCACCTTGAGGGCGACAGTCAAAGAGTTAATGGCTGGCTCAGTCAATAAAAAAGTGAAGAAACGTCTCTTTATATGTTTCTTTTGTTTCTTTAAATCCAGACTGTATCTAAGTATTCATGGCCATCATTAGTTTCCATATATATGTATATGTATATACATGTGTGTGTGTGTGTGTGTGTGTGTGTGTGGTGTGTGTTGTGTATGAGATGCTATTAGCTTTGGGATACTGGGGAATGGGGAAAATATCGAATTAAAATAATAAAAATATTGTTAAAACCTGACCAATAAGAAGAGCTCAATTACACAACATGAACTTTAAGCTGGGAGCCTTGCTTGCGGAAGTTCTTTTCCCTGTATCCCTAGATGGAGTAGACTTGCCGCTACCATGTTTTCTAAAAGTCCACTTGCATCATCGTAAATGTTGAAGCTAGGTGCCTGGGTGGGTATTTTTAAGCACGCTGTATGTGGGCCGTCAACAACAGACCAGAGGAAATGCCACATTCTGTTCCAGTTGCTTTTTTCTGCTCTGTTGTTGAGCATCTTTGTTCTTGCTTTTTTTTCCGTATGGGTCTAGCTAATGTGCATTTTAGGAGTTGAGCGCTGAGGGGTTAGATTGTTTTCCCAAATTAGGAAAGACGGTTTAGTAAGCCCAAAGAGCACCTGAGCCTCAACGAGTTTACCATGTTCCTCAGTACTTCAGGGCTCTAAGCTAGACATCAGGAACCCTTCCTAAGGAACACAGATTACCAGCAGCTTCTAGAATGAGTCCTGAGAGTCTAAGCACCACTATCTAATGAAGAAACAACCCTCTAAGGGTCTCTGAGGCTTTTCTGTCTCTCATATGATGTTAGTCATGGACACTACAAGGCCGTTATGTTTCACGTACTCATGAAAATTACTGCCAGGTAACTCTCAAATACTTTTGCAATTAAAAAAAAAAAATCACTTGCTGATTAGAAATGTTTCTCCTGACTGATCAAATTAGCAAATGGATTGTTTTTGAGACACAAATGAAGCAAATTCAAGTTTATTAACATAAAGTGGGCACAACTTATTAGGTCATTGATTCCCATTTAGTGTGGTTTTACCCAATAAACTGAGTATCAAAGATCAAGTAAGTAAATATTTGTTTTTCTCCTGTTAATATAACAGTGCTTTTGTTTTCTTTTTGGAATTTCTGAAAGTGTCAAGAACCCGAGAAAGAAGCATTGGTGGAATAAATTTTTATATTATCTTCCAAGAAAATGTTCACCCTACTGCAAACCAAAAGCAATAGAGAAGAGGCAAGGTTTCAGATTGTGAGCCTAAGAGGGATATTGAAGGAATTAACCACAAATACTTGGTTTAAAAGTTGTCATTAGCATTTAAGCTCCTTGATTAGTAAAAGTTTGGCTTCTATGGTCTAGAATCGTACAGTGTTCTTCACAAGGAGATGCCTTCTTGGTGT